>CM068966.1:89161944-89200269 GCA_035128595.1 Eptatretus atami
AATTGCATGAAAAATGACGATTTCAGAAATTTGACCTCATGATGACCTTTGACCCTTTGACCTCAAAATCAATAGGCTTCTCAGTGTTGTGTTTCATGACGAACAGTTTAGAATTGTGACCTGTAGGTGACAAACAGACAAGCTGGTAGGCGGCGATGGGTCGCGTGAGCATGAAACTATAAGAAATAGAGCAAAGATGATGTCATATAGCGGATAGGGAATCACCTTAAGATTATGCATATCAAATCTCATCCAGTTCCATCTACTGATAACTACTCGGTATCCATTTGAATGAAAAGTACCGAAAATGCGTTTGAAATCGGAAATCCCCAAAGTTCGAGGGGCGTGCTGTGGGTGAACAAAGATCTAAATCGAAAATCCGGCTCGATCGTTTGTGCACAATTTATTCCAGACGATTAGTTGAATTTTCATGACCATCCGACCATAACCCTAGGAGGAGTAGCATTTGCGCGAAGGCACCTCCAGCTCTCGCATATTATCGATTTTTGCACTAATTGACCTTTGACCCCTGACCTAAGCAAATCGGTCAATATGTCCTGAGGCAAAGTTGTATACTCATTGAGTACCATGAACCTGCAAAGTTTCATTCGTATCGATGCACTCACCTGGTCGCTAGGGGGCCTTCAATTTTCGCAAATTTCACGAATACCTTAATTGTAGGGGCGCTGCGGGTAAAGTATTCCATATATCACAAAAACCGGAATATATTTGATAGAGCAACACCTGTAGATCATTCCTGCCAAATTTCATAACCCTACGGGATAATGGCTTTCAGAATTGTATTCCGCGTGAACGGTACGATTTTGAAGTTTTTCGGTTGTTGCTAGGGAACCAAAGCGTCCCTAGCAACCATCACAATTTCCAAAGCACTAGGTCATAAGATGTACCTACCACCCGAGTTTGGTCAAAATCCGCCCACGTTTACTACCAATTATGCTGATGACAAACGAACAAACATCCAAACAAACAGACAGAATTACTGACAATAAGGGTCACCTATTTCGGCGACCCAACAGACAAACAGACAGACAATAACATAATCGACTAACCAATACTTGAAAAATTCTTCGATTTTGCCAAGTAACAAATCAAACAGAGTGGTGAAAACATTACGTCCTTCACCTTCGGTGGTGGAGGTAATAATTTCCCCCTCTGTTAGCGATGTGTCAAAACTCTTCCTGATTATGAACAGCAAGGACATCGACAAGATGTGCCTCAAATTGTTACATGGGAATCCCTTATTGAACTGGTTACCCGATGGAAAGGGTTGCTGTCTGGCGGTTACCCCTCTGGGAACCTATTTGGGAAGCCATGTATAGTGAGCCCTTATCAAAAAGAACAGGTGATGATCTCCACTGGCGCTTGGTCCACTGGATTGTTCTCTCCAACACATTTAATAGACATTTATATCCTGTACCTGTTTGTTGTCCTTTTTGAACAGTCAATGAAGACTTGTTTCATACATTTTTAAACTGTGTACGATTATTTCCTTTGTTTCATTGGTTTAATTATATTGCACATAAAATGCATATTGCTTTTTCTTTGAGAACTTACATCTTTGGTTTTGCTGTAAAAACAAGACCGTGTATCTAAACTATTTAGCTTCCTAATAGCTTCTGAAAAACTTGCTGTTCACCGAACAAGAAAAGAGAAACGAGCTAGGAAACGGACAGAGCTTTGTAATATCATGTTGTCTTTCAATGCATTGGTCTTAGCAAGATTGAATCCTGATGAGTTTACCTTTTTTAAAGAGACCGGAAACCTTCAAAACCTTTTTGATACTTGGTGCGTCGGTGGTTTTGTGATATTCAAGACAACAAATTGAAAACACTGTTATACGTAACATGTTGATTTTTTTTTATTTTTGAAGCCCATTGTCTCTTCTTTACTGACATTAGCTGATTTGTGTGCAAAATATATTGTTACGTTTGTAAGGGGGGGGGGTTAGATATTACCATAGAGCAGATAGGAATGTTTAGAGTAGCATGGTCCATGTACGAGTAGTGAGCCTATCTTGATGTAATAAGTAGGGAAATGTTAGCTTAAGAATAATCTTCTTTGAATGTGCACCATACAAAAGTGGTGTGTGGTAATAGTTAGTTAGGGATTATGGTTAAGGAAATTGTGTGTATAACCTCAATGTAAACCTTTACCGGGGGCCCCGAGAGACTTCGCAAGAGAGGGGCGGAGCAATAGACGCCTCCTGAGGGGTGGAGCTATGGATCGCCTCGGATGGGCAGAACGTTGCCCGGGTAGTGGAGTGTGAGGAGAATCGTCTCTGAATAGAAAGAGCCTGAGGACAACGAGGCTTGTGAGAGGTCCGTAGAGTCTGAGGAGAAAGAGCTTGAGGAGAACGAGGCTTGTGAGGAGAATCGTGTCTGAGGAGGGTTGGTCGTCCTGTTTGCCTGCCTTCGTGCGGAGTCCGTTCATCGACCTGCCAGTCTCCTCATCGTCTGGCCTATCATCCCTCCTCATCGCCTGCTTGTGGCTGCCCCACGCCAATTCTTCTACCTGCTACCACCTGAGCTGAGTCCCCCAGTTTTTGTCCCTTTCACCATCAGTGACTGATTCTGGTGTGTGGAACCTTGGATTCATTTTTATTCTCGTTATACATCATTATTTATTATCGATTCCGTGTTCCCATTTCTTCCCCACCACTACCTGCCATCGTATCCATCCACCGGTCAATCATCTTCGAGTTATTGTTTATGGTTTCGGGAATAAACCGATTGGTTTTAAAAGCTTTAAGGTTCTTGTGTTTCTCCTCATGACCCACGCGCTGCGCATTGTCAGCCATGAAGTTGGAACATCTCCACAGGAGTTAAACTGTTCGGAACATCGTGGGATTTTAACCTTCCACCGCAATGAGCTCGATGTTAGTAGAGCCATTGATGCTACAATAGCTACATGTACATATTTTATATTTTTTGTATTTTTTTTGTAATAAAAGGACTCAAAAGTCAAAGTCTCCCTCCCTCTTTCTCTTTCTCTCATCATGATAATCACACCACACTATTTACACAGCACTGGCACTGCTGAAGCAGTTCCTGGGCCAGAGAACACCAGGCTGGGTGGGTTAGCATTGCCTTCCTAGTCGCAGTTAAGGCAGGAATTTAGAATTTGTTCAGGATTCCGGTGATAACTCACCTACTCTTTGCAAACTGTGGGATCTTTAACATCCCACCAACTAATTCTGGCAGACGGAACACCCAGTTCAATGCCTATCTGAGGGATGGTGCACACATTGATGCTTCAGCTTGCCTGCAAAACACTGGGGTGACGATTTATAACTGGGTCGAGATTCAAACCAAGGTCAGAGGTGTGTGTACAAGCCTCTTGGCTATACTGCCAGCCACTTGCATGCAATTGGTAAGACAAAACTCATGTCAGTGTACTATCCCAATGGATTTGTGATACGTTTTCGACTTCCAAGAAGCTTCAAAAACAGGAAGTGGCATCAAATAAACTTATAACCAATTGCAGTCACCTTTACATCAGTCACTCCACTTTCCTGATTGCCCGAGGCCTTCCCTTTGCAAAATGATAGCTCACAACTTTCATCGTATCGGTGAGAACCCTCGGTGAAGATGGAGTCTTTTCCTTTTTAAGGGCAATCCTGATTTGGTCCGTGTCTAAGAGAGCGTTGACTGTGGAAAAATTCGTGGTCAGGCAATTATATCCACCTGTCAGAACTCCATCAGCCAATCCCCAAAATCACACTATTCTCTTTCTCTCCACTGCACACAGGAGAGCAAGACCAGCATATTATGAATTCAACTCTTTTCACTGCAGCTCAAAGTCTCAGCTCTCAGTTCTAATGCCAGGGACAATGCTAGCCGATTTGAAAAATGAGGAATCAATAAATGCCAAAAATTGCTGCCACATTTGTGTCTTCATCAGCTGCAGAGTGCAAACAGAAACACATACTGTGCAAAGCAAACATTATTCACTTGCTTCATTTGCTTTGGAATAAAAAGCAACCGACATCAATGGAATAGCTGAATGTGAACTATTTGATCCCTTAAACTTCTCCTCATAAAGATAATTAATCAATTATGAAATATTCTTGAAATTAGTACAAAGTTCCAGCCTGTAATGTAATCTTAAGTTCTCAGGTTTCAGCGGTGTGAGATAGGCTGACTAGTGATGTCATGTTATGAGCAGTTTTCATGCAGTCATTTCGAGATTGAATCGAACAATTAAAATGAGCATTGTTATGGCTACACAAATCATTGGTATTGGACAATCTAGAGCTGTACAGACTTGAGGAACTCATTAATCTTGGTGGTAATCCCTGAGATTGGTCTCAAAGTTGAGTCAATAGGATGGTCATCTCCGAGAGTGACTCGTGCTAAACTACAACCTATTAGTGGCTCAAAATACGTCGATAAAATAAGTAATGATGATTTTATTTCAGCTTGCACAAGGAGTGGTGTCATATGAATGGTCAATGAAAACTGCAAAAAAAAATTATTCACTTACTTATTTTACAACTACACACAAGCTGAAAAAAGTAAATAAAGTCTCATTAAGAGGACCATTCGTTGAGCCAATTTTGGTTAAATAATAGCAAATTAAGAAGAAGAAAAAGAACTTTATTGAATAACAGACTGCAAGTACAATGAAACTCCAATATTACGGTGTACAGCGAAACAATGTAATCTATAACAGGAAAGAGCAATCAGAGATTGCAGACCCTCACCAGGACTTGTTTTGTGTGGTGTTTGTGTAGTTTTGTGTGGTGTTTAACTGGTGTGTTATGTATTAACAAGCAGCAAAAAACAAAGATGAAGTCACCAGGAGGAACTTGGATAGGATTCGGGTTTCCACTGATACTCCTCAAACGTCAAACCCATCCAGGCGCAGCCAAGTGAACCTTATTCAAAAAAAAAAAACAATAAAAAAGAACCCAGATCCAAAAATTAAATAATTCTGGCTGTCAGACAATGCGTCCGATCAGGTTGAAATTTAAAACGTATATTCCCCATCACGACTGGATCATAAATGTGAAGATCTACGTCAATTGATGAAGCGGTTCAAGAGAAATAAGTTTTTTTAAAGATTTTTGTTCAATCCAACATGGCTGCCAGACCATGTGATCTATGAATTATTTGTGGACACCCTGGCATCCCCAATGCTTGGGAAATATGTGGGTGAAGTTTCCCCTCGATCTGTCAAGCCGTTATGGAGAAGATGATTTTTAAAGGTTTAATCTTCAAAAAGTCAAAGCTACCAAACCATGTGATCTACAACGTCATACAGTAGGTGGGGAACTTTTTGTTCCTCATGCATAGGCAGTCGTATATGCCAGATTTCTCCTCAATCTGTTCAGCCGTTTTGGAGAAGATTTTTGAAGGTTTTTTTTATTTTTATTTTTTAATATGGCTGCCGAACCACATGACTGATGACATCATCAATTCTTTTTGTCGACCAATTTATAGCGAGATGACCCTCAAAATTTATCATACTGATCAGGTATAGCGTTCTACGTATGCAATTATGATGTCATAACGAAGGCACACATGACATCATTAAAATAAAATCACACTTGTTCTCCATGAGGAGTACTTTCCATGTGCCAAGATTCAATTTTTCCTTGGTGCGGTTTCAGAGATACAGAGGTCCAAATTTTTCCCTTTTTTCCAATGTGGCTGCCACAATAAGTGACCTATGATGTCATAATTATCATTAAAACATTCTACATGAGTAGTCACTCTTATGGTTAAAATTTCATGTCAATCCGACAAGCGGTTGCAGAGAAAAGCCATACTCACTTTCTGTATGGACAAACAAACGAACAAACAGACAAACAATCGGACCCAAATGCAATACTCTCTCCTCTGGCGAGGGTAATAATAAATATCAGTGTGTCAGTGCGTGTGTGTGTGTGTGTGTGTGTGTGTGTGTCCTCCATAACTCCAAAACCATGAAACCTAGCGGCCCAAAACTTTGCATGCATACTAAAGGAACTCTAAGGTAATGTGTGGGTGAAAACTGGGTATTTGGGTTCATTTAAACACTCCTTTTGAAGATAATTAACAACTTAACTTCATGAAAGGCTTATCCTTGGTCAGCCCAACTTCATCTCGCAGGGGTCGTAGCTGCCATTTTGATTCGGCCTAGTAATAATGGCCTTGGAAACACAATCTACTCCCATGGACTAATCTTACATATAAAGTTGAGTTCTTGTCTGTGTGTCATAAGCGTCACCCATTCTACAGGCCACGCCACTCTTTCTCTCCCCCCCAGCGTCACAAGCACTGCTCATTAGCCACACCGTGCCTTTCCCTCCAGCCGCCAATAAATCTCTGCCATCTTTTTCACTGCACATAGCTCTGATTGTTCATCAGCCTCTGATGGACATTTGAAGACTTAACAACACATCTTCTATCATGAAACAAGTAAAAAAAGACAGAAAATGTCATAACCCCGTTGTTTTAGTAATTTTGCTATACAGACTTAAAGGGTTCGCCCATACTTATGTACAACTAGAATGGCCGCCAGTCTACCAGTCATCCATCTTTGATAAAATCACAAAATAAAGTGAGGAACACGTGCGTGCCATTATGTACTGTAGTTGTGCCAAGCTTGAACAAAATCAGACCATGCATGTCTGATAAATGGTTGGGGACACATTTAAGTAACAAAATGTCTACCAGTCGGCCATCTTGGATCTGATCTCGAAAAGAAATGATTTGCACATGTAAGTCATCATTCCATAGATGCGTGTGCCAAGTTTGAACAACATCAGTAAATGCATGTCCGAGAAATGGTTGAGGACGTGTTCCGCATTGGGTTTTTTACAACTAAAATGGTTGCCAGTCGGCCGTTTTGTATCTTATCTCGAAGGAAACTGACAAGCATATGTAAGCCATCATTTACTATCTGTGTGCGATGTTTGAACATTGGTCAATGCATGTCTGAGAAATGGTTGAGGACATATTCAACATCGAGTTTTTTTATAACTAATATGGCCGCCAGTCGGACATTTTAGATCTGAGCAAGAAAGAAAATGATGTGTATATGTAAGCCATCATTCATTATCTGTGTGCGAAGTTTGAACAAGATCAGTGAATGTGTGTCTGAGAAATGGTTGAGGACGTGTTCGATACTAGGTTTTTTTTACAACTAAAATGGCCGCCAGTCTTCCAGTCGGCCATCTTTGATCAAATCACAAAATAAAGTGAGGAGCATGTGTATGCCATCTTCTACTGTGCTTGTGCCAAGACTGAACATAATCGGACCATGCATGTCTGAGAAATGGTTGGGGACACATTTAAGTAATAAAATGGCTGCCAGTCCACCATCTTGGATCTGATCTCATAAAAAAATGACATGCATATGTAAGCCGTCATTTTTTATCTGTGTGCCAAGCTTGAACAAGATCGGTAAATGCATATCTGAGAAATGGTTGAGGACGTGTTCGACACCAATCTTTTTACAAGTAAAATAGCCGCTGGTCGGCCATCTTTGATCCCATCGCGAAACAAAATGCTGTGCATATGTCTTGCATCATGTGTTGTCTTTTTGCCAAGTTTGAACAAAATAGGCCCATACATGTCTGAGATGTAGCTGCAGACACACACACACACACACACACACACACACACAAACACACACACACACACGGACACGAAAATGGAGACCAAATCCATAAACCATGAGTTCACTTTTGAGATCGAGCCCAAATCCATAAACTCCAAAGTCCAACGGGGATTAATAAAGGTACCATTTTGAGGAAACAAAGGTACATTTTGATTACTACTCAAACAAAGTAATGTATGTTATATTTGCAGCGATCACAGCAGCAGTCTAATATCCACCACCCAATGAAGGTCTATTAAATCACACAGTGCAGAGGAAAGGAAATTGTTGTCTTTCATTAAAAAACAAAAACTTTTGGTTTTCGCCTGACTTTTCAAGGCTAATGAACGAAATGATGGCCATGTAATTCACATTTTAGGTGAAGGAAACAAACACCAAAATTGCCTTCGTCGTGAAATGCCTGTAATCCATTAATTAATTATTGGGAGGCCAGGAAATTCCCAAGATATATTTTTGATATACACATTCACTTTAAATAAGTTATGTGCATGTTCACTTTAAAGAAGTTATGTACATGTTCACTTTAAATTAGTTATGTACGCGTTCACTTTGATGAGAGTTATATACACGTGCACTTTAAAGAAGTTATGTACACATTCACTTTAAACAAGATATGTGCATGTTACTTTAAATAGTTATGTGCATGTTCACTTTAAATAAGTTATGTGCATGTTCATTTATATGTTTATGTTCACGTCCACTTTAAATAAGTTATGTGCATTTCACTTTAAGATAGTTATGTTACTGTTCACGTTTAATATGTTATGTTCACGTTCACTTTAAGTATTTATGTTCACGACATTATCGTTATGTCATGTCACTGTTCAAATATATTATGTACACGTTCACTTTAAATAAGTTATGTGCATGTTCACTTTAAATATGTTATGTTCACGTTCACTGTTAAATAAGTTATGTGCAGGTTCACTTAAGTAATGTTGTTTCAGTTCACTTTAAATAAGTTATGTTCACGTTCACTTAAATTTGTTATGTTCACGTTTACGTTAAATATGTTCTGTTCACGTTCACAGTTAAATAAGTTATGTTTACGTTCACTTTAAATATGTTATGTTCACGTTCACTTTAATAAGTATGTTCACCTTCACTTTAAGTATGTTATGTTCACGTTCACTTTAAGTAGGTTATGTTCACGTTCACTTTAAATATGTTATGTTCACTTTAAATAAGTTATGTTCACGTTCACTTTAATATGTTATGTTCACGTTCCTTTAAATAAGTTATGTTCACGTTCACTTTAAGTATGTAATGTTCATGTTCAATTTAAGTATGTTATGTTCACGTTCACTTTAAATAAGTTAGGTTCACGTTCACTGGCCTAAATAAGTTGTGTTCACATTCACTTTAAATAAGTTGTGTACACGCTCACTTTAAATACGTTATGTACACGCTCACTTTAAATAAGTTATGTTTACGTTTCACTTTAAATACATTATGTACCACCCCTTTAAAAACGTTATGTGCATGTTGACTTTAAATATGTTATGTTAACGTTCACTTAAATAAGTTATGTGCATGTTCACTGAAAGTATGTTATGTTCACGTTCATTTAAATAAGTTATAGTTCACGTTCACTTTAAGTATATTATGTTCACGTTCACTTTAAGTATGTTATGTTCACGTTACTTTAAATAAGTTATGTTCATGTCACTGTAAGTATGTATGTTCACGTTCACTTTAAATAAGTTATGTTCACGTTCACTTTAAGTACGTTTGTTCACGATCACTTTAAGTATGTTGTGTTCACGTTCATCTTTAAATAAGTTATGTTCACGTTCCACTTTAAATAAGTTATGTACACTGTCACATTAAATACTTATCGTGCATGTTACTTATAATATGTTATGTTCACCTTCACTTAAATAACTTACGTGCATGTTCACTTTAAGTATGTTATGTTCACGTTCACTTTAAATAAGTTATGAATACGTTAACGTTTTAAATAAGTTATGTTCACGTTCACTTTAAATAAATTATGTTCACTGTCACTTTAAATATGATATGTTCACGTTCACTTTAAAATATGTTATGTTCACGTTCACTTTAAGTAGTTATGTTCACGTTCACTTTAAGTAGGTTATGTTGACGTTCACTTTAAATATGTTATGTTCACTTAAATAAGTGATGTTCACGTTCACATTAAATATGTTATGTTCACATTCACAATAAAAAGTTATGTTCACGTTCACTTTAAGTATGTTATGTTCACATTCACTTTAAGTATGTTATGTTCACGCTCACTTTAAGTATGTTATGTTCACGTTCATTTAAATAAGTTATGTTTCATGTTCACTCTAAATAAGTTGTGTTAACATTCAATTTAAATAAGTTGTGTACACGCTCACTTTAAATAAGTTATGTTCACTTTAAATACGTTATGTACACGCTCACTTTAAATACGTTATGTGCATGTTCACTTTAAATATGTTATGTTCACGTTCACTTTAAATAAGTTATGTGCATGTTCACTCTAAGTATGTTATGTTCACGTGCACTTTAAATAAGTTATGTCACGTTCACTTTAAGTATTTTATGTTCATGATCACTTTAAGTATGTTATGTTCAAGTTCACTTTAAATAAGTTATGTACACGCCACTTAATATGTTATGTACACGCTCACTAAATATAAGTTATGTTCTGTTCACTTTAATACATTATGTACACGCTCACTTTAAATACGTTATGTGCATGTTCACTTTAAATATGTTATGTTCCGTTCACTTTAAATAACATATGTGCATGTTCATTTAAAGTATGTTGTTATGTTTCATGTTCACTTTAAAGTAGTGTTATGTTCATGTAAGTTGTAGAGTGTTATTGATGTTCACTTTAAGTATGTTATGTTCAGTTCACTTTAAGTATAGTTCACGTCTTTAAGTATGTTTGTTCACGTTGACTTTAAGTATGTTTGTTCACGTTGACTTTAAGTTGTATGTCTCACGTTCACTTTAAATATGTTTATGTTCACGTTCACTTTAAATAAGTTATGTTCACATTCACATTTCAATAAGTTATGTTCACATTCACTTTCAATAAGTTATGTGCACGTTCACTTTAAATAAGTTATGTACACGCTCACTTTAAATAAGTTATGTTGACGTTCACTTTAAATAAGTTATGTACAACGCTCACTTTAAATACATTTTTTACACGCTCACTTAAATAAGTTATGTACATGCTCACTTTAATACGTTTTGCACACATTAACTTTTAAATAAGTTATGGACACGTTCACTTTAAAGAAGTTATGTCCGCATTCAGTTTACTTAAATAGGTTATGTACACATTAGTTCACTTAAAGAAGTTTGTACAACGTTCGCTATGATAAGTTCGTACGCGTTCACTATAATAAGTTACGTACGCGTTCACTATAATAAGTTATGTATGCGTTCAGCTTATAATAAGTTATGTCCGCGTTCACCTATAAGAAGTTATGGTCTCAGGTCATTATAATAAGTTATGTACACTTCACTATAATTAAGTTATGTACGCGTTCACTAATAAGTTATGTATGCGTTCACTATAATATAGTTATGCACGCGTTCACTATAATAAGTTATGTATGCGTTCACTATAATAAGTTATGTACGCGTTCACCATATATATAAGTTATGTATGCGTTCACTATAATAAGTTATGTACGGTTCACTATAATAAGTTATGTATGCGTTCACTATAATAAGTTGATGTAAGCGTTCACGTATAATAAGTTATGTATGGGTTCACTATATAAGTTATGTCCGCGTTCACTATAAGAGTTATGTCCACGTTCACTATAATAAGTTATGTACAAGTCATCTATATATGTTATGTACGCGTTCACTCCAATAAGTTATGTACGGCGTTCACTATATAAGTGTATGCACGCGTTCACTATAATAAGTTATGTATGCGTTCACTTATAATAAGTTATGTACGCGTTCACTATATTAGTTACATAGCACGTTCACTATAAAAACGTTACGTACGCGTTCACTATAATAAGTTATGTCACGTTCACTATAATAAGTTGTCCACGTTCACCTTAAATAAGTTATGTCATCGCTCTTTAAATACGTTTTTGCACACATTCACTATAAATAAGTTATGGACACGTTCACTTAAAGAAGTTATGTAAGCATTCAGTTCACTTTAACGAAGTTATGTACACATTCAGTGCATTTAAAGAAGTTATGTACGCATTCAGTTCACTTTAAATAGGTTATGTACACATTCAGTTCACTTTTAAAAAGTTATGTACGCATTCAGTTCACTTTAATGAAGTTATGTACGCGTTCACTATAATAAGTTACGTACGCGTTCACTATAATAAAGGTTACGTACGCGTTCACTCTAATAAGTTATGTACGGTTCCTATAATAAGTTACGTACGCGTTCAATATCATAAGTTATGTACGCGTTCAATATAAATTGTTATGTACACATTCACTATCATAAGTATGTATCATGAAATGTACACGTACACTTTCATACACTCAACATGACCTCTGAGTTTATGTCCATTTTAAAACTAAAACAAAGTGTTTTTAAACTTAACAGAAATACTCATGATTAATATTTGAAATCTTCAAATAAAAAACACATTGTCCTTTTGTTGGCGTTTTAAAAAAAAGTTATGTACGCGTTCACGATATAAGTTATGTACGGTTCAATATAATATGTTATGTACACGTTTACTATAATAAGTTGTACGCATTCTCTGATAATAAGTTAGTACACGTTCAATATAATATGTTAGTACACGTTCAATATATATGTTATGTACGCGTTCATTATAATATGTTATGTACACGTTTACTATAATAAGTTATGTAGCATTCTCGATAATAAGTTAGTACGTTCAATATAATATGTTATGTACACGTTCACTATAATAAGTTATGTATCATGAAATGTACACGTACACTTTCATAATAACTCAACATGACCTCTGAGTTTATGTCCATTTTAAAACTAAAACAAAGTGTTTTTAAACTTAACAGAAATACTCATGATTAATATTTGAAATCTTTAAATAAAAACACATTGTCCTTTTGTTGGCGTTTTAAAAAAAGTTATTTACGCTGTTGAGATGTCCAGCGATGTATTCAGTTACAAAGTAGCTAGCATTGCCAAGCCAGCCGTTCCTCATCAATATTCAATGGTATTGAATGGAGTGCTTGCTTGAGTGCTGAAGTCACTTGGCGAGCACTCCACAGAAACCTTGTAACTGAACACACTCCAGTTTTATGAAATGGCGATGAAGATAAACATCTATACCATGACTTCTTAGGCCAGATCGATGAATTTTCCTTCAGGGTGCAGATTCGGCAAGACATGGCAAGTTGGAGGCGATGAGCTAAGTAAGGGTTGGTAGGAATCGAAAGAGGGTTCTATTTTAATCTTATTTTCCCAAACATGGTTAAAACACCTTCGAAAATTCCTTTGCAGGAGGAGGGAGGGAAGGGTGGAGGTGGGGAAGGTGGAGTGGAGGAGGGTGGGAAGGTGGAGTGGAGGAGGGTGGGGAAGGGGGAGGTGGAGAGGTGGAAGGGGTGGAGTTGGAGGGGAATGGTGGGTGGAGGGAGGGTGGGAAGGTGGAGGTTGGAGGGGAAGGGTGGTGGAGGAGGGTGGGGAAGGGTGGAGGTGGGAGGAGGGTGGGTAAGGTGGAGGTGGGAGGAGGGTGGGGAAGGGTGGAGTGGAGGAGGGTGGGAAGGTGGAGGTTGAGGGAAGGGGTGGGTGAGGAGGCAGGGGATTGGTGGGTAGGAGGAGGGACGCGACGTTGCTCAGCAATGCCTTGTACACCTGCAGTTAAAATATATAATCAAAATATTTATGATTTTGCATTTGAGGATTGGGCATATAATTTGAGTCCTTTGTAACATTTTGCATTTGCGTCCTCTATAACAGGACAAAGTATAACATATTCTCCGAATACTAGAAGTGACATTCAACTATTCCGTGGACCCTATGTTATGTCGGCAAAAAGAGTTTGTCCACTCGCTTTGCTTATTTGTGCAAAGAAGAAGAGGAACATGAACTCGTCTCACAATCACAGATATTGATGAAGAGGATTCTACAACAGCCTTAGCGGCTCCGCCTCAGACTATGCAACCTCCAATTGGAGAGCTGAACACCGAATAGACTCCTCCACCTAGACTGTGTGGGAGTGATGACGCATCAGTGGAGAACGTCCAATCGGAATTTTTTTTTTTTGTATTTCTTGTCGAAGCTCGTGTGAGAGCTAACATGCAACGCAACAGCAAGGGGTCATGAGACAAGAGGAGGGGCGGAGTGGGAAGGACAAAACGTGGGAAGCATTGGGTTTGGATGGAGAGATGGGTGGGGACAATGGTATACAGATGGACATTACATGGACTTTCAGGAAAGAAAGCAGGTAATTGGAAGGGGTGGGTTTGGGATGGATTAACGAGGGTAGAAAAGATCGAGGATTTGGATGGGGGTGATAAGAGGTGGTGGTGAACAGCTGTTTTGAAAGCCTGGAGGGAAGAATGGGATTGACAGAGTGAGGGAGTTTATTCCAAAGGCGGGAAAAAAGAGGAATGAAAGAGTGAAGGTGAGCAGTGATTCGTGATTTTGGTAGTTTTACCAGAAGAGGGTTGTTGCGGACTTTGAGCGCCCTTGCAGAAATGGTGGGGACAAATTGCAGAGAGAGCAGGGGGGGCTAGGCTGGAGAGGAGACGGTAGAAGACAGAAGACCACCGACTGCCTGCGTGAGAGAGTGAGAGCCCAAAGACAGCTCATCGCGGGAGATGCCAATGATCCGAAATGCTTGGTTTCCACAGCGTGAAGCCGAGAAGGGTGGGAGGCAGGAGCACCAGCCCAGATGGGAGAGCAGTACTCCATCAGGCTGCGGATGAAAGCTTTGCATGTGGTCAAGAGCTCAGGTGGGCGAGGAAGGACTTTGCACAATGGAGGATTCCCAGTCGGCGACTGGCTTTGGAGGTCAGGTTGGAAATGTGGCTTTCCCAGGAAAGATCATGGCAAATAGTGAGACCCAGAAGCTTGAAAGAAAGGACTTCTTCCAGAAGATTGTGGAGAAAGTGGATGGTGGGGGGGGGGGTTCTAAACGGTCCTTTCGGAGAGACAAAGTGAGAGTGTGAGATTTGTCCGGATTGAAAGACATGTTCCACGTGTTGGACCAGTTTGTGATTTTACCCAGATCTGCAGTGAGCGAAGAAGCTGCTGCTTGCCGTCTGAGGATGACAGATGGTACGACAAAGGGTGGAGTCATCAGAAAAGAGATAAGAGGATTTTCCAGAGAGTCAGAGAGATCTTAATGAAAACCAGAAAAAGAACAGGGCCCAGAACGCTGCCTTGAGGAACTCTAGTCTGGATAGGAAGAGGGGATGAAGAACTCCATTTAGGGCACTATGTTGACTGCGACAGGAGAGGAAGTCTGCGAGCCATGATGGAGATGGCCTTGGATGCCATAAACAAGAGTTTGGAGAGCAGGGCAGGGTGCCAGACCATGTCAAAAGCACACATATGCCTAGGGATATGGCTCTGATTTCATGTCCAGCATTGAGGATCTCCATCCATTGTTGGGAGAGCAGAAGCAGCATATCCAGGGTAGGTGACCGGTCTGAAACAAATTGATGATCAGAAATCAGGCCATTGGAGAAAGGAAGGATTAATGTCTGAGCGATGATAGATTCCATAACCTTGCTGATGATTGGGAGAAGGCTGATTGGTTTGTAGTTGCAGGGATCTGTTTTTTGCACCTTTTTTATGCAGGGCAGTATGTTGCTGATTTCCAAGCAGATGGAGATGACCTTGAGCATGAGAGGGTGAGCAAGTGCAGAGGAGCAGGTTTTTAGGGCACATGGGCTGATGCCGTCTGGACCGGTTGCAAATCTGAGTCGAGGTTTGACAGCAAGCTCTCCCCTTGTAGAAAAAAGGACACAGTTCCAGGGACAGTTGGGTGCGACTGGGTAAGGTGAGTACAGAAAGCAATGGTTTTTGGACACAAGATTTTGATGCAAACACGGAGTTTATGCATTCAGCCTTTTCACGTGCGGTATCAGCTTTGCGGCCATTTGAGGTAAGGGAGGGGATGGAGGGGAACATACACCAGAAACAGATTTGATTAGACGCCACCAGGATTTGGAGGAGGAGAGAGGTTTGAGAGTTCAGACTTGAGCTTAGAAAGATGTTGTTTTCTGGCTCTCTGAGGGTAGATACACACTTGTTCGAGCTTTATGGAAGGAACTGAGATTGCCCTCGTTGGGTTTGCTTTCCATGAGGCAAAGGCAAGTTGTTTCAGGACAACTGCCTCCCACAAGCTTCAGTAACCAAGGGCGGGAGGAAGGGTAGGACAACTGAAGAGACGATGGATAAATCTGTGCATGGAGGAGAGCAAGTTTTTTGAAAATTGATGTCGGAGAAAGAAGCGATGGGAGACCAGTCTATAAGTTTGATGGCTGCTGGAGACCTTCCAGTCCGCTTGAGTGAAATGCCAGACTCGACGCGGTGAGGTGGTTCTCTGAGAACAGCCAGAGAGATGTCCACTTTGACAAGGACATGGTCAGAAGACCCGATTGGAGCAGAGGAAGAGCAGTAGATATTTTCAGGTAAATTTGTCAAAATGAGATCCAAAGAGATGGAGTACATTGGTTGAGATCAGGGTTGGGAATTGACCGATTGAGTCAGTCCCAATGAGTCGCAGAAGCTTTTGCTGAGTGCCATGACAGGTGAGAGAGGTACCCACACCTAGCCAACTGGCATGATGACAATGAAGTCACCACATATAGAAGAAAGAGTTCGGATGAGAAGATAGAAGTTGGTCCATGTTTCGATAGTGAGGTGTAGATGGAGTCATCACTGTTTGATGGACGGTACAACACACATATAAACATGAGGTGGAGTGGAGGGGAAGCGTAGCCAGAGCTATTCCTGGTGTGTGGGGAAGTGAGGGCAGTGCATGGAGAGTGAGGAATAGAGTCTTTTATGAAGAGAGCAACTCCTCCACCAGGACAAAGCTCACGTCTGTCATACCGGAGGCTGGAGTAACAGGGAGAGATACTTGGGAGTCGGAGATGTCTTGGGGGGAAAGTTTCTTTTAGACAGATTAAGTCTGGTTTGTCAGTGGCAACCTGTATGGAAAGATCTGAAAGGTTTGAGTGAAGGCCCCGGATATTTGTGGTCCACACTGTTCATGAAGAGGAGGGGGGCTTTGGATGCAGGGGATGGGAGGGAGGGGGAGTGGACAGTGGAGGGGGGGAAGTAAGGAGGGTTGTTGAAAGAGTGTGTGGGATTGCAGAATAGCTCGGGGAGGGGGGCTGGATGAGGAGGACAAAAGGCTCTGTGTTGCTGGGGAGAGGGGGGGCAAGAGAGGGGCCAGAAGGCGTTGAGGAGTTGAGGAGGTGGAGGTGAGGGGGGCAGGAAGGAGGCAGCTTTGTGGATGTGAGGAGGGCAACTTTGAGAAGGGTGAGTGAGGAGAGTTCAGGGAGAAAGGTGAGAGGGAGGCTTGGAGGGAGAAGAGTGTGATGGTTGCTTTGAGAGGGAGGTGAGAGGGGTGAGAGGGGTGAGAGGGGTGAGGGGTGAGTTGGCACTGAAGTTGGAAAAAAAGAATGTTGATGGAAAACCAACATTCATTACAAACTGGGGTTTTAAATATTTTTTAGGTCAGAGATGCGATTAAAGACATTTCTTTGGGATGCATGAAGGTGAATTAAGAGAAGAGAGAGAAAAACGCTGTAACAGTTGGATTTTTAGTTTAGGTATGAATGAAAGGTCGAATTGAGAGCAGTCTGTTTAAATAGTTGAAGAGTAGTGCATTCTGATACAGTAAAGAGTACCACACGTGTGAAAGAGGAAGATGAAGCATTATAAAAGATCGTTATTATTATTATTTAATTATCATTATTGTTTGAGAGAGTTTTCATCAGATTAGGTAATGGAATGTGTGTAGAAAAAATCGTGAGGTGAATGGTGAAATTGGATCGTTAAACGCAGGGGGTGGAAACAGATCACGTGGTTACTGGGAGAAGCACTTGGCTATGGAGGTGTATAGTCAAAAGTGAATTAATTAATTATTAATTTAAATAAGGATTGCGTAACATTCGGAAAAGGGAAGGTTGGAGTAAAATCGTGGAGGTGGATGGTGAATTTGGAACTGTAAACGCAGAGTGAAGCTGCTGGGTCGATGAAACATATGGAAGAGGATGGAGAGAGAACAGTGGTGCAGGAGGTGTATGGATCAAAAGGATCCAGGAAATTTATAATTTTTGATGTATTTTTGAAGAATAGGTAAGATGGGGAATGGAAGGTTGTAAGGATAGAAATCGGTGAAGGTAATGGCATGAGTGGGTCAGCTCAAGTAGAATAAAGATGGTGTGCCGGCAGAAGGAATAAGAAGAAGAAGAGGAGGAAGAGGAAGGATCGGGACTCGTGGGTATGCAAGGAGAAAGGAAGTTTTTTGTTTGTTTGTTTTGTTTTTTTTGTTTTGGATTTAAGATTTAAGACAAGAAACAGAGTGTTTAGTTAAGAGGGATGGGGGACGTTGGGAAAATAGGAATTGAAGGTAATATGGAGAGAATACAAATAAAAACGATCATACACCAAGAGGGGAAGGATGGGTAGGTGTCAAGGAATCCGGTAAGACAAGGTCGACAAAAACTCACAAAGTTACGATTTTCGAAACAAAACCGAACTAGGAACACACAGTAACATGTAGGTGAGAAAATAAACAGTTAAAACAGGACAGATAACGACCGGAAACTTAACTTTGAGATCGTCAGCAGAGAGCCCTGAAAGACCCTACTCAAACCCAGAACCAGAAGTCCTTTGTTCATAGGTGTCGGAAAATTGACTTTGTTGATAGGTGTCGCTTAAACTGTTCTTCCTTACCTCATTCACTTTGTGCAAATTTCACCTGAAGAGAACACAACGAAAAGCTTTGTGGTTAGAGTCTATAAAATATATATATATATATATATTAATAATTCTATACATATATATCTATATGATGCTGTGGACCCGGGGTCGGGGCGAGAAGACCACGAGGGGGAGAAGCTACCTCGGGTTCCTACCAGATCTCCGGAATCCAGGCGTGCACACGGATAACTCCGTGACGGCGGGTCGCCAATCATTGTGAACGCCAATAACTCAACCACGTGACTTCGGGTCCTCCGTCTAATGGAAACTGGTTCTAAAATGTCACTGATCTCATTTCTGGGACATACCCTTGGTACACCTTGCTTGACACCTGATCACCTTACTGGATCATGCCGCGCGTAATGCCAAGGACATACTGGCTCAGGAAACGATCGTTGGGGGATAACGTCCTGGCTAGGCGAGGACAAAGGGACCATGCTGGACCAATGAAGGAAAAGATGAAAATGAGCTGGGAACATTTCTATATAAAGCATCTATTTACAATTGGTGAGGAATGGTATGTGGCACAGTAAATGGGGTTTATTATTACGTACAGCAGAGGATAGCAAGTAATTTGTGGGGTGCAACAAAAGGCAAGCAATTTGCAAAAGCACACACAGAGCAGACTTATCCCATTATATCTTCTACGATCATAATTAAGCTATGACAGGTGCCATCACATACACACACACACACACACACACACACACACACACACACACACACAGACCCGATGAAGATTAGTTAGCCAGAAGGAAGGAGAGCAGGTGAGAACGAACGGCCTCTCAATGTCAGGTGTGGTCGGCCGACCGCGCAACCCAGTACGCTTTGGAGGACGCTCCGCTTGAGTGATCCCACCTTAAGAGTCGGTGCGTTATCTCTTGCTTAATCACTTTGTGGGGGCTCGTGGAAATGTGTGCTCCGCACTGCTACAGGAGAACGCCTGTCATACACCAACCCCGAGTGCAGATGCAGCGACAGGCAGATAATAAGGTGCAGCGAAGAGAGAGCGGAGTAGAGAGGCGAAGAAGTGGGCACAGCAAACGGGCGGAGAGAGTGCGAGGCTGGCAGGCGAGAGGGAGGAGAGAGAGGGCGGCCAGCTTCGTGATCCGCCTTTTATAAGCCCCGGGCGAAGGGTGGGGCGACGACCCGAAGCAACGCGCCATCATCCGAATCGTCCCCATCCATTGGATCCCGGCCCCGCCCTGCCAGGCTCCTTGGGCTGGAATTGGCCTCATTCGCACACCCGGCGCGATACCGAACTCCCGGGCCATGTTCTGGTGACTGGACGAGGGTCGTGTCGGTCCAGCATGTCCGTTCGAAGCACCCCCGGTGAACTGCGGTTGGTGCTGTTAACGTGCTTGGCCCGTCCCCACGCCACGCGGTCCGAGTGGCCTGGGCCATGCAGCACGCTCGTTTGGTGGCAAATTGCATCGATGTGGAGATGTGTGGAGATGCAGAGATGCCTCCTGGAGTGCCACATCTCGATGAATAAGGCAGGAAATATGGCGGGGCTCATGCATCTTCCTAGTCAGCACGTTTTAACCAAGGGAGATCTGCACCCCCGCTCATATGGATGTAGATATTGACAGTTCTGATGCTGCCATTTTCCGTGATATGGAGGCGTAAAACACCAGGTTAGACTTGGACATTGAGGGGCCAAAAGTTATCATGGAACTGGACTTGGATGGGCATACTGTCAAGATAGGCATGTACGTGGTTGACTCAGTCTTGAGTGTGGACACAGACATTGGCATGCACAAGCCAGGCATTACTGAGCCCGGTGGGGACTCCTCCACTCTGTGAATGGATGAATTCCCAGTCAGGGAAGAATCAAAAATTTGCTGATCTGAAGGCTACCTCAAGAGTAATGTTGGTGGTAGCATTGATCAATCGCACAATGATGACATGTAGCCCCGGTGTATGGAGAGCACCTTGAACCCATGTTGGCAAACCCAAATTGTTGGAGGATAAATCTTTTGATACATTCCTAGATCCAAGTACATCTAGTTTGTAGAAAGTTTTAATATTGGAAAAAATCCCATCTCTGGTTGGCATACATTGCTTTGATAAACTCCAGCAGTCATAAATTGGGTATATCAAGCATCTCTTATTAGGCAAGCTATCAAATTCCACCCTGCCCCACCCCTCCCCCACTCTCAATTGACATGGGCTAATATGGAGATAACTCCTGTCGTCAAATGAAAATAAATAACAACAAAAGGCAAAAGATGCAGAAAAAGTACAAGCATCAATAATAATAATAATAATAATACTGCCAGACCCCGACATTCACGGTTCCACTATTCGCCGACCCAGTGTATTCACAGTTTATAAAATGTGACCTGCTTCTACATTTGCAGCCCAATGCTTCACAGAGTCACAGATATTATTTAATATTAATCTTCAATCCAGTATGGCTGCCAAACAATGTGATCTATGATGTCATATGTGTGAATATTGTGTTCTTCATGTTCCTCGTGGCCTTGCATGTAAAGTTTCACCTCGATCTGTTCTGCCACTTCAGAGAAGAAGATTATTTTCAGGTTTTATTATTTTTTTTAAATATGGTTGCTGAATCACATGACCGATGATATCATCAAATTTCTTTCCGTAGACCATTTTATCCCTAGATGATCCTCAAAAATTTTCATACTGATCAGATGCAGCGTTCAACATAGGCATTTATGACGTCATAACAGAAGGCAACTATGATGTCATAAAATATCACACATTCCCCATGAGGAGTGCTTGCTGTGTGCCAAGTTTCAAAAATATTTCCTTGGTGTGGTTTCAGTGATAGAGGTCAAACATTTTTCTGTTTTTCCAACATGGCTGCCACACCACGTGACCGATGGCATCGTAATTATCATGAAAACATTCTCCATGAGTAGTCTCAATGAAAATTTAGTCTCAATGCGACGAGTTGCGGAGAAAAACACAAAAGTTCTGTGCGGACAAACAAACAAACAAACAAGAAGAAGTTGTCATACAGAGCATGATAATTGCAAAATCCATAAAACAAATTTGACCTCAAAAATAATTGCTGGTTGAATTCAATGACCAAATATGCAAATCCGATTGAAATTTCAAGCCAATCGGATGAAAATTGACAATTTTAGAAATCCGGCCGATGTTGACCTTTTGGCCTACGTTGACCTCCAAAATAATTGGTGGTTGAATTCATTGACCGGATTTGAAAATACTCTTCAAATTTCAAGTCAATGGGATGAAAATTGAGGATTTTAGAAACACCCTCCTTAGTTTTTGACCTTGGGCCTACGTTGACATTTTGGTCGATGGTAACCTCAAAAAGAATTGGCTAAATGAAATCAGTGACCTGAAATATAAATAAATACTCTCCAGAAACAACTATGTTAATGACAGCAAAAGACTAAATTATAATGATGCTAATTATTAAAGCAAATCACTAAGCAGCTTCTAAACAAAAAGCAGATGGAGAGCAAATAGAGGAGAGAGAGAGAGAGAAAAAAACGACAAAGCAGTGAGGGCCAGTTCCTGTTCTGGGAAGAACTACAAATCCTGCTCTTTGATTGGAGGATTCACCGATGCTGGCAAAAGATGATGTTCATAGCTCCCCGCTGGCCTGGCTCCACCGAGTGGGAGGGATAGAATGAGGTCGGCATGGCGAGCCATAAATGCACAAATGATATGAAGGTGCAGGTGGATAGTCAGCTTCCTGACACTTCGAGCTGAACGAACTCTCCACAAGGGACAAATTCATGACTGCTGGTCCACACAGCCAAACAGAGCAGTGCTACATTCTGTGAACATGTTGATTCCCTGCAGAGGCGAAATAATAAACCATATGTATATATGTATATTTGTATATATTACTCACATACAAAAAATATGGCTGGCAGGATGGTCTGGAGGTACGCACACTGACCTCTGAGCTGCGCAGTGTTGGTTCAAATACGGGCCTGGCTCTAAACATCTCGCAGGCAGGGTGAGGCATCAATGTGTGTGCTATCCCTCAGATGGACTGGCCTTCTTGTGTTCCAGTATTAGTTAGAGCATGTTAAAGATGCCATGGTGCCCCTGGCACCCTGGCCAAATTCCAAATTTCTGAATTAATTAACCTCTTCCACATTTTCATTGCTGCATCAGCTGCACTGCTGCACTTTCAGCAATGATGTAACCAGCAGCCGCAGCCTGTATAACAAATGAAATGATCCACAAAAAAAATGTTTTAAATTTGATTGACTTAAATTATTTAATTAAACCAACGTCAAAGAAAACTAAAGTAAGAGCAAAAGCAATACATGACGAGAATTGAAGAGACAGCAGAAAAGGGAATAAAAGGGCATTCAAAATTAAAGGTCAGTAAGAAAGGTGAGAGCAACAACAAATCCAGACAGCTGCGAGGAGCAACAACTGAAGATTCCCAGGCAGGTGACAGAAGGTGCAGTCATGCACCTGCGGTGGAAGTCATGGTGGAAGAAGATGTTGTGGAGGAAGAAGAAATTAAACAAGCAGAATTTTTTTTTTCCTTGAGGTTTATAATTATTTATTACTAAATGCCCTTCTAGGTCCATTGAAACATTCTTCCTCCAATGGCTTTAATGTACTTTTTAAACATCATTGTCTATTTTATACACCTGACTTGCATCTGAAGGAACCTTGACTTTCAAAGCATGAATCATCTCCTGCAGTATAAAATTACTCTGTGACCAAGAAGCTCAGAGGATGGTTAACAAAATCAAGGACATGCCGTCACATCCATGAATAGAACGGAAATGATATCAACACAATAACTGCCAGTATCCGATAACAACATCTCTGATCCAACACCACGCAAGCCACAACTGTCCCTCTTTCGTGAAATCCTGAGTTTTCTCTTCCTCGGTGATTGCTTTTCATCATGTTTCCATAGTAATGAGATGGAATTTACAAAATCTGTGATCAAAGCAGAAGAGGTATGCCAGGTTATCTTTTCCTCTGAGCTGGGCATACACCCATAGTCTACAAATTAATAACAGGCCATTGAAGGGGGGAAAGAATTGAGCTGCCGAGTCAGCATTTCCTGGAATAACATTTTTGCTTGCTCTGCTGCAAGTAAATCGAAAATCAAATTTGCACTGTTCGCCGAGCACTACCCACAACTACATCGGCTGTTAAAACATATTTGTAACCTATTTCTTTATTTTCCCCATTGATCAAGCACTCTCGAGCAGCAGTCGAGTCGTCAATGATCTCCACTACCTTGTAAGATCACGTCGTGCTCTGTATATTCTGGCCTACGCAGACTGTGGTGTGTGGGCCGACCGGTTTACGTGCAGCAGGCACGCTGTCCAGGCGGTGAAATGCCCCTTCTGCTCCATCGTTTCAGTTTTCAAGCCGGCTATATGTCCCGAAGGCTACGGAGCTTGCATCCATGCCAATGCGAAGGGAAGGGTACACCTCACATTATGCCTCAAAGACAGATTTTGTCTTTTTTAAGTGCTGTTCATCAAGACAGGCTGGATGTTTTTTTCCCCATGGCCAAGCAGACTGTCCTTTCTGAAATATAATTTCAAGGCCTCCAAGGCAACACTGAAATCAAACCTATTGCACCAAAATGACTGTGCTTCTCGACTAGTAGTTGCTGTCCATATATTGTAAAAGATTAACAGACAGGTAGACACTGGAAGACGATTTACAGGCAAAACAAGATAAGTAAATGGATCAAACCTCACATCACACCTGCACACAACTCGCTCTCTGGTAATAAAGACAAATCAGAGTCGATTCTGTCAAGCTCGTATTCATCACGCTTGGCTCTCCATCGCGCTCCTGTGAAATGTTGCGTCCCAAAGGGCGCTAGTCAAATTCCTGTCCATCCTAGATCTGTGAAACCCTTTATGTGGTCCAAGTCTGTTTGCAAACACCGTAAATATCGTCTTCCACTCAACACTTCTCCAAATGGCAAGAGTGTATTTTCCTCCTGATGTCTCCCCTGGCACTCTCCCCTGCCTTTCCGCAAACTCTCCCTCAGTGTACGTTTTCGGATTTATTTCTTTTCTCACACTCTATTGGGTTTCAATTTGAAGATTTGTTCTTTCCTATTGATGGGGTTGGTATATTTCTTTCCCTTTTTGTTTTGTTATACAGCAGGCTTGGGGGTTATGAAGGCTTTGTCCTGATGGATGGCTGATCTACAGATCATTCTTCATGGTGTGAGATGCTATTCCAAAGAGTGTTACTCCAAAAATATAAAAAAATGTCACAAGAATACGTAATATGCCTACATAGGTAGGAGGTGTGATGAGGTGTGATGAGTAAGTCAGCGGTGGGCTGACTTGTGCCACTGAATAGATTTAATTAAACTGTAGTTTTCCCACAACAGTTTAAACAGAATTTTTCAACAGACTTATTTTTATAATAAATGAACCATTTATAATTGAACCAATGACCTTCACACATCGTATGTGTATGACAGATTTCAGTCGCAACATTTTAGATGTGCTGATAGACCACTCATACAAAGATAGAAAAGAAAGCTTATGACAAACATTATTGATGTTCGATAACTCTAATCAGGTCAGGTCAGGTATGGGAGCATGCGCCGGAGCAGCGTGTCGCTGCGTCCCCTTTCCACCGGTACTCCAGGGGCCTCCGTCTGACCATCCCCCAGGCAGATGCCTGGCCCATCCCCATCTCCTTGAGATGCCGATCAACCTGCTGCAAACATGAGGCACGTGGTCGGCCCATTGGCCTCCTCCACTAACGAGGCTCCCTGGCTGAGAGAATCTGGTGAGCAGGATCAGCATCAGGAAAACGAGCTACATGTCCATACAGCTACAGGTGATGCTCACGGGCTGTACAGGTAACAAATCTCATTTGAGTCTCTCTGAGCAACTGCTCGTTGGGCACAAAGTTTGACCAGTGATAGCCAAGATTTATCCGAAGAAACTTAGTACCGGAGTGAAGTCTGTCTCAGATGATTGGTCAGAGTCCAAGTTTCACATCGGTAGAGCGAGACTGGAAGGACCAAGGACTGAAATACTCCGACTTTCGTCCATCTTCGTAGGTACGGACAGTGCCACACCCCATGATCCAGTGAATCCATGACTCTGCAGGCCTGACCCAGATGTCTATCGACCTCTGGCTCATAGCATGTGGAGACATGAATATCACTGTCAAGGTAATCAAATAACTGAAAAAATACAGCACTGGAGTATCAGGAGGACCAAACGGACAGAGATGGAGTCATCAGGAGGAACCTGGATAGGAATCGGGTTTTGGCTGCCACTCCTCTACCCTCAAACCCATCCAGGTACAGACAAGTGATCCCTACAAAAACTATTGGGTTTTTGTAGGTTAACACTTATCCAAGCAAGATTTTCTAGTTTTGTATTTTTTATTAATTTTGTAAAATTTGTAGAATTTGTTTTTCACTTGGAACTTGTGGGTTACGATGTGTAAATAAAGGTGAGAAGTCTGATTTGAATGCAATTTAATTCCAGGCAAAAGGCAACAAAAGATGAAATTTTGAAAGGGGGTTTCGACTTATATAGGTACTGGATATACGTATATATATATATATTATATATATATATATATATATATATATACAGAAATATATATAAAATACAAATATATATATATATTATATATATATATATATTATATATATATATATATATATATATATATATAATATATATATATAATATATATATATACACACACATATACAGTGTATATTGTTACGGATTTCAGAATCCGGTCTGATGAACGCATCCACACATCCAGGTCCTCAGACAGTTATTTCCTTAAATTCATGTTCAGATTAGCCCCATTCCATGTTTAGTGGGATTTTAAATATGATGCGTTGAGAAGGGTAAAGAATAGATCCCCTCTCTTATGGGAAGTATTTTCTTTACGACAGACACATTTACGCACATATTTCTTTCACGAGTGCCGATGCCCACCTTTTTTTTTCAGCAACGTTCGCACACATTTCTTTCACGGACGCCGAGACCCGCCCTTTTTCGAGAGCACGGGTTGTCATGGTAACGGTGAGCAAGTGGGGCGGGGTGAGCTTGGGGGGGACTCTGTGCCCGCTGAGACGGGCCGCAGATATAAAAAGAGGAGGTCCGTTCTGAAGCGAGTGTGGGAGCGCGCAAGCGAAGAAGAAGGCAAGCGAGCCAGGGTAGAAGCGCGCAAGCGAAGAAGCAAGCGAGGAAGCGAGTGAGCGAGTGAGTGTGTGGGTGTCTGACCAGCGCCAACAACGAGACAATTTGTCAGTCAGTTCATCCTTTCCAGTACTTGAGCAAGTGAGCGTGGGTGTGAGCAGTGCCAACAACGAGTGAGGCACGGGTCGGTCACCAATGTGTGAGGCACAGGTTGGTCACAACGAGTGAGGCGCGGGTCAGTCACCAACAGACCATGTGGGTCACTGGACGTCACCAGTTTTGTGAAGTGTGAGGAGCTGCCCGTCTCGCAGCACCAGCGGTTCTAAACCCTGCGAGATGATCTTCGGTGCCCCCAGACGTCGACTGGCGTTCAAGGCTGTTGCGAGTGGGTGCACGGCAAGGCTGGGTGCTGGCGACGGACAAGACACGCACACACACACATTTCAGGACGTTTTCACTTCACGGACGACTACTCTCTGGTGAGCGAGACGACTCTTCTCCCCCCCCGAATGATCTGCTGGGTACCTTGTCTGTGTTTAGTTGTAAGTAAGTCAACCCCGATAAGATCGCTTCTTTGTCTCTTTCTGCTTTGATTGATTTTGCCTGATTAATTATTTTATTTCAATTGCTTTGGAATTTATTCACTTATTTACCTCAGGAAAGAAAAATTATTTTTATTTATTTATTTTTTATTATTAATAAATTATTTGTCGATTCCAACCTCGTCCTGTTTGTCCTTTCCTCCCATTGGTCTGGCATTGTCCGAACCGCGATAACTGGAGGTAATTACCACAGATTTGACCAAAAATCGTCGGCACGCACCAGCGGTTAAAACGCTCGGCCGCCCTAATTAAAATCTAATCAGATAACATTGGTGCTTGCGAGGGCGCGCTCCCCGCTCAGGTACCACTACGTACCTCTAGTTAACGGAATAATTAGACTGTGACACTGGAACTGTCGGTTTATCTGGGTGGTGTTCGTGTCCTAAAACAACCCACCGTCCACAACGTAATTGTGAGCGGTGCCCCAGTCCGGCTCTACGAGGACAACCGGGATTAATCCCCCTGAGTGACAAACTGGTGTCTCAGTACCCGTGGCCATAACTATATATTATATATGTATATTATACAACAGGATATATTATTTATATATATATATATATATATATATATAATATATAGTTATATTATACACAGATATTATACATATATATATATTATATATATATATATAATATATAATGTGTGTGTGTGTACACATGCATACATAAACACAGTATTGCTTTTTATGGGCAGGTGGAAAACTGCGGTTTCCTAACATTGATACCCGAGGAATACGAGGTGTGAGGTGGTAAAAGAGGGCGAAGTTGTAAGATGGAAGGAGGAGTGGAAAGCAAGGTCTGCCAAGTTATTGACAGGTGGTTGCAGACCTAAATCCACAGAAGGTATTCCTGGAGATCTGCATGACAAGATTGCGGCCTGACATTATCATCTCATCAGGCACAAGGCATGTCATCTTTGGGGAAATGTCAATACCTTGGGTAGAGAATATGGAAGAGGGGCACGAGAGAAAGAGAGGAAAGTATGGTGAGCTGGAAGTGGAGTGTTGGTGGAAGGGTTGGCGAGTTTCTTATCAGCCATTTGAGGTGGGGTGTTGAGGGTATAATGGCAATTCCTTCGATGCATTTCTTGCTCGACTCGGAGTATGTCGAATGAAAAGAAGGAGGATGTGTGAGAGAGTGGCCCAGGTTGCCTTGAATAGTTAACTTTGGATTTGGAGGAAGTTTATGGAGGTAGGTCGAACGGTGTAGGTTGAGATTGATTGGGTGATGTTCCTTTTAGCTCTACAAGGGGGAGTGACTGAGTGTGGGAAGAGATATGGAGAGAT
Source organism: Eptatretus atami (assembly GCA_035128595.1). Classification (NCBI taxonomy): domain Eukaryota; kingdom Metazoa; phylum Chordata; class Myxini; order Myxiniformes; family Myxinidae; genus Eptatretus; species Eptatretus atami. The sequence continues at coordinate 89,190,493 of CM068966.1, forward strand.
GTGGGTATGGTTGTTGATTTGAGCAGTGTATGTTATGAGTTAGGTGTGTGTGGTGTGTGTGTGTGGTGTGTGTGTGTGTGTGTTGTGTTGTGTTGCGTGTGTGTGCTAGTGTTGTGTTGTAAGGTCGGGGTTGGTTGCTCCAGTGTATATTTTCGGTGCTTTGGATTCTGGGAGTGGAAATTGTTGTTGTTGTAACGTGTTGTTGTTTTGTTGTTGTATCTTGTGTTCTTGCTGACTTGGGGTAGGGGTACATATGCATCCGAGTGTACTTTCTGCATGTGGAGGCATATGGGCCCTGCTGGCCCACCTGAGCTGACTGTATCGATGTTAAAGGGCCGAAACGGGATGATGCTGAGGACTTCGACTGAAGACCCGGTGAGTGAGGCACACTTGTGGCCCAGTGTGTTTGAAGTTGTGTGTATATATATATGTATATATATATATATATATATATATATATATATATTATTATATATATATATATATATACATATTTAATGAATGAAATGGAAGGTTAGGAATGTAATTACAATGTGTTTTGCATTCAGTGAAATTGAATAAGAGGAGTGTTTGAAATGCATGGTATGTGTCAGATATGTGAAAGTTGTGAGATAATCCATAAAAAAAATGAAGGTAACGTGATTTCTCTGAACAGAAAATGAGAATCAATTAAATTTGCTAAAGTACAACAAGAATTTGTTTGGTCCAGTGGCAAAAGAAAAATGGAAAAATATAAGAATCGATGAAAAGATTGATGTCAATTGTATTACACTTAAACCTCAGAGCAGCAACAGAGCGGTGTTGTTGATTCAGAAAGCTATGAATACTATTTCGAGAAACAAAGAGCATTTCAACCACACTATCCAAAGGTTGTGAAAAGTGGCGTAAAATGAGTCAGGTGACCTTTAGGCAAGCCTCGTTTTTATTCAACGCTCTGGACCAAGATAGACAATATATTGGAGAGTAGGTGTAACAATATGATGATTCAAATGTGAAGAATACTACAATTATGGAGATACAAGAGACAAAGGTACAGAAAACAACCGCTTACAACAACACAGAAAATAAAGATAATGTCTGAAGGCAAAGATAGGTGAGATAAATATGCAGTCAGCTCAGGTGTATGCCTCACAGCAAGCCACGTCATTGTTTTTTTGTATACATAGTCTAGGCTCATGGAAGAGCTAATACAGTACATTGAATGGATCAGGACACAACAGGCCAAAAGGAACAGCAGCGCAGACAAACAATAGGTGTGTGAAGGAATGAGGGGCAGGAGAGGATGCATCGGGTAAACAACATGGACAGAAGGAAGCTCCGAGGGAAAAACTGTAAATTTGGAAGGAGGAGGGATTGGGATGACAGTTCATGTGGATAGAAAAGATCATGGTTTTTGATCGGGGGTGATCTGAGATAACGGTGAACAACTGTCTTGAAGACCTGGAGAGAAGAATGAGATTGAAGAGGATGTGGAAGTTGGTCCACAGGTGGGAAAAAAAGAGAAACAAATGAGTGGGGATGAGCATTGGCCTATCATCCTGGATTTAGGTAGTCACCATAAAGGGGTTGAGGGTGGACCATGTGAGCCCTGCAGAAACCTGGGGGGAGCAAAGCACGGAAAGAGCAGAGGGTTTAAGACCAGAAAGGAGGTGGTATAAGACAGAGAGACCACCAACCTGTCATTGATGGTGAAGTGATAGGCCAATAGACTCAGCTTCATCATGGGATATTCCAATAATCTTAAAAGCCTTGGTTTCCATGTCATCAAGCTGAGTAAGGTGTGAGGCAGGGGAGCCAGCCCAGAGGGGAGAGCAGTACTCCATCAAGTTGAGGATGAAGGCCTTGCAGGTGGATATAAGTTCAGGTGTGCCATGGAAAGACTTTGTACGATGGAGGATGCTCAGTTGTCGGCTGGCTTTGGAGGCCAACTTTGAAATGTGGTTTGCCCAAGAAAGATCATGCCTGATAGTGAGACCCAAGAGTTTGAATGAATGAACTTCCTCGAGAGGATTGTTAAGAAAGTAGATCGGAAGGTTTGCCAGACGGTCCTTTTGGAGAGTGATAGTGAGAGTGTGAGATTTGTCAGGACTGAAGGACATATTCCAATTGTTTGACCAGCTTTATATGAACTTTTCCAGAGCATTACTTGATTCCTCCTAAGACCACAAGGGTAGTGCAGCATGCACACAAGATTTTTGTAATGTCCCTTCTTTTCTATTGTTTGCCACATGGCACAAACCACATTAAGAGCCTTTTCTATGCCCCTGGCATTTTCCCCAATAATGGAATGGTTCCTCTGCATTACATACGGTATTCCATGTTTCGGCTTGCACATGAAAGTATGGAAATGGCCGTAAAACGATGATGATGTACCAGTTTTCTTCAAGAATTAGAGCACCTCAACAACTGATATTTTTTTCCAAAGTCCACTTTTAGGGTGTCCATAATTTTTGCTTTGTCCATAATTATGTGACTGCGGGAATCTTCGAAGTCCCAACAAGTGTCCCTCCATTCATACTCGGAACTTCATAAACTTTCATCCAACAGTTCAGAAGTTAGGAGCCCTCACGTTTGACTATTTTACTACCAGAGTCAAAATTTTTCTATGTCCAACTTTTGGGGTTCACCCCTCGAAGCAAAAACAAACAAAAAAGCATTCACTATGGCACATCGGTGGAATTTGCTTTGGAAGCCATTAATTAGTTGTGTTGGCCGATGTATATTCCAAGTTTCAGCTCGTTTCAACCACCCCACCTTGCAGATATCCCTCCTCACACAATCCTCCCATCTCAACCGGGGTCTACCTCTTTTCCTCCTACCTTGCTCCCTCAACCTATTCACTCTCTTTGCCATTCTCTCTTCGCCAATCCGCACCGTGTCCAGCCCATCTCAGCCTGCATTTCACCAATCTCCCCGTCAAGCTCATCTGCACACCAATCTCCTCCCTTAGGTTATCCATCTCCTTCTATCCACCCCCTTCACTCCCGCAATCCTCCTGACCCAGTTGTTCTCTGTAACCTGCAGCCACTGTTGTTGTCTGTCAGTGCCACCATCTCCAGGTCATAAAGGTAGACCGGTGTTTCACACAACATCAGAACCTTCCCTTTCAATTTTCTTGATATCTTTCCGGCTGCCATTACTCCCTCCACCTCCTCCACACATTCACACCCACCTGAATCCTCCTCCGCCCATCTCCCTCGGACTGTTTCCCACAGATACTCAAACCTATTTCCCCGTCTGATCTCCTTCCCCTCTAACCTGATATTAATATATTGACTCTGCTGCCTGACCCACATCACCTCAGTCTTCTTCATACTCATCTTCACCAATGCTTCCCAAATGCCTCCTTCCATTCCCCCACTACTTTGTGCATCTCCCACCCAGTCTCCACCACAACAGCCAGATCGTCTGCATGCAGCATCCTCCCCATACTACCCCTCAAGCTCACCTTCCTGCTTACCAGCTCCATCACCATGATAAACACGAGTGGACTGAGAGAGCTTCTCTACCTCAAACCCATGTTCATGCTGAACTCCTCAGAAAACGTTTTTCTACTTTTTACAGCAATTTTAATGGAGCAACAACCATCTTCATTTTGTTGTTTTTATACCTTACCGTTCATTCCTCGTCCATCACGGCTTTTCTGGTTTGTATACCATCTGGTGCTCCCATCTGAGCACTTGCCTGACGATTCTGGGATGCCTTGTTGTTTTATTCATAGTATACGTGCGTTTTCATGTCCTTGTCAATGATGTAGAGGTACACTGATGCCCCCTAATGTCATTGTAATTCTTAGACTTCTTCTTGGCTGCGGGTAGCATCATTTTCTGGGGAGAGCGGTGGGGAGTGGGCCCTACTGTGCTGCTGATGAAGTGTCTCCTGTAGTTCGGAGCAGGAATTTGGAATCTTTTTCAGAGTGTCGGCAATAACTCGCTTACTACCTGTGAAGGACCCTGTGTTATCGTTAACATCCATTAACTAATGCTGGCAGACGGGATGCCATCCGATCCATCCGAGGTTAATGTCCATCCGAGGGACGGCACACACATCGATTCTTCACCCTAAATGTGAAACACCTGGATGACAGTTTATAGCTAGGTCAGGATTCGAACCCAGGCTCGACAGCTCAGAGTGCAGTGTGCATACCTCGAGGCCACCCTGCCCTTGTAGCTGATGTAAAAGTACACCGATAAACTCTGTTGTCCTTGTGTTAATTATTATATATATATATATATATATATAGGGGTGGTGTAACTCAGGCAGGCACCAGAGGAAATTAACATTTATCTTTCGTTGTTTCATCCACAAACTGTAAATTACAAGGATCTTCAAACTATTCGCCATTAAAATCCATTGCTTGAACATCCCTTCACACGTAAACGTTGATATTGCTCTACTCGGACTGTATTTTCTCTTTCGGTTAGTCCCTTTTACTAGGTTGGTCAACATAGTCAACTGACTTCAGGTAACCCCAAAAATGTAATCAACAGAGGTCCGCTGACTTGACTATGGTGTCTGACTTTAGCCATAGCCTGTACAATCGACCCTTTCCCATTTAACTCGACATGTTCTGGAGATCATAAGAATGAGCGTAAATTTGAATAGTGAGAGAAATTTTTTATACGTTAACTTACTTATTTCTGTTTCATCCGACTCAGCAGATCGAACGCAACTTAGTATGTTAAATATTTATGCCATGCTACAATTAACCAAAATCAATTTGACCATTTTGAATGAAATAACCATTCAAGTTCAGGATAGGAAAATGTTCTTCACATTACCTGTTCAGCCCTTACTAGAACTTGTTCGGTGAAATGTACTGTGGAGCACGGAGGGATGCTGAAAGAAACAAAGGGAAATGAGCACTCAAAACTTCCTATCTGTTCACCCGTGCTCACCATATTTCTTTAAGCAGATTACACACAAATCTCTACAATGTTATAAAAAAGGGTGTTTGTGTGTGTGTGTGTGTGTGTGTGTGTTGTGGTTGGGTGTGTGTGGTGGGTGTGGTCTCCTCCATAACTACAAAACCATAAAACCTAGCAGCCTGAAACTTTGCAGCTTACTAAAGAAAACTCCAAGGAAGTGCAAGAGTGAAAATTGTGTGTTTGGGTTAATTAAAACACCTCTTTGAAGATAATTAACGGCCTTATTTAATTATGTCCATCAAGTGATCCTCGCCACGCTCTCTGGCTGAAGCGTTTCTGGGTAACTCGCTGGGGTCTGAAGCTGCCATGTTTTTTGGCCTACTCAACCATTCCTTGACTTAGAACAGGCCGCAACGATTTCTTCATGATAAAGTGTTTTTTTCACTTTCCTCGCTCATGTTATCGAATGCCTGTTCATCACAGCATGAATCACTGGGGACATCACTTTTGTAAGTACTATAGTTTTCAAATTAGGAGCTTGGAGTGTTTCATACATTATATGACATACAATTTTCCATGAAATACTCTCGGGACGAATGAAAGTGTCATCAAAATATTATTTCGGTTTTGAGTTATCGGATATCGTCTGGCCTAACTAAGTGTTGAAATCTGATAATTTAAAGAAATAACGAGTCTTTATAACTAAGCCGATATACCGATTTACTTTAAGCAAGCAAGACCATGTTCCCTCCTTCTTCATACATACACAAGAAAATGTGAAATTTCCAAACCTTTAAATAAACCTTTTTGTACTGTTTACAGAATTATATTGAGTGAACAAAAAATTTAGGAACGTAACAAAATTAACCAGCTTCATTGAGCTATATGATTTAATGCATTCACTGCTAGACATCACGCTCTGTCGCTTAGAGGGACTGTCTATCCATAGCATCTGCCAGATCTGTGTCTATATTTTCGGAGGTTTCGCGAGGTGCTGTGCAGGGAATCAAAGCAAATCTGGTAACATTTGCGCGGACCCCGAACCGATGTACCACGTGACACGTGCACAGCTGAGCAGGCAAGATGCTGGATTGTCTGCAATGTTTATTTCACGGGTGGTTGAACTTTGCGATGTCTTCAGGGTTGTTCTGCATTAAGCTGCAACTCTTTTGTGGATAAAGTCATTATTTGAACAAATTCAGTTTATTTCATTAAGTGCTGCGTGCGCGGTGAAGACCGGCTTTGAAGTTAAAGGGATCCTATGTGGTATGCAGCCACAGCCTGGCCAGCTGTTCCTTATCAACCATTTAATTGGAATGCTTGCATGAGTACTTAAGCCACTTGCCTAATGCCTTACAGTCGATAGTGGGACCACACTACGTCCTTCTGAGCGAATCGTTCACTCAATGTGGACGCTTTTGCCCACCACGTCATTCAGAGCAAGTGGTTCGTGCTCCGTAACCCTGAGCGAGCGGTTCGTGCTCCGTCACCCTGAGCAGTGTTTCGTGCTCGCGTACCTGAGCGACGGTCGTCGTGCTCCGTCACCTGAAACGAGGGTTCGTGCTCCGTCACCCTGAGCAGTGGTTCGTGCTCCGTCACCCTGAGCGAGCGGTTCATCGCTGCTCGTCGTCACCCTGAACGAGCGTTCGTGCTCCGTCACCCTGAGCAGTGTTCTGATGCCCGATGGGGGTTCGTGTCTCCGTCAACCCCTGAGCGAGGGTTCGTGCTCCGTCACCAGTTCTGTCATGAGCGAGCGTTCGTGCTCCGTCACCTGAGCAGTGGTTCGTGCTCCGTCACCCTGAGCGAGCGTTCGTGGCTTCCGTCACCTCTGAGCGAGTGGTTCCTGCTCCGTCACCTGAGCGAGTGTCGTGCTCTCGTCACCCCTGAGCGAGTGGTCCTGCTCTTCACCCTGAGCGAGTGGTCCGTGCTCCGTCACCCTGAGCAAGTTGTATGTGCTCCGTCACCCTGAGCGAGTGGTGCGTGCTCTGCCATCCTGAGCGAGTTGTTTTGAAATAACACCCAATTTCCAAGCCGTTTGCCATATTAACATATTTTCTAAATTACCGAGTCAACTTTTTTTCTACCCTTCACATGCAGCCATTTATAAAGATTAATGTTTGCGAACATATCCCTGAAACGTCTATATTCGTGCAGTATTGTTTTACTCATGGTTTTTGGGTTTTTGCCAATATCAGCCATGTGTTTGTGTGTGTGTGTTGTTCATAAAGCATATATCTCTCTGCCTCTCTCTCTCTCTCTCTGTCCCATCCTTGCTCTACCCCCTCCCAATACAGTGCAGCACCCTCTTCCAACACCTCTCTCACTCTCCCCTACCCTCTCTCTCTGTCTCTGGACATATCTGGATGGTTGGTTATGTCTGGATGGTGTTTGTCTCCAGACGTGTCCGGGTGGTGTTTATGTCCGGACAAGAGTTTGTCTCCGTATGTGTCCAAGTGGTGTTTGTCTCCAGCCAGGTTGAATACGGATGCACCCGGATGGTGTTTAATGCTTCACTGCCCACTGCCTTCCCTTCCTCTCTCCTCACATTGTCTTCCCTTCCTCCACTCCTCCTCGCTCCCCCTCCCTCCTCTCTCTCCTCTCTCCCTCTTCCCCCCTCTTTTTCTTCCTCTTCCCCCCTGTTTTTCTCCCTCTTCCCCCCTGTTTTTCTCTGTCCCTTCAGTATTCACATCAATGAAGCGACGGTTGGTATTTGCTCGTCTACAATAATAAGATGTGTGTGAAAGTGCAAGAGCTACAGGTGAATCAACAAACAGGAAGTATATTTTGAATGAAAATCCATTGAAAGTATGCTCTGCAGAGCTAGATGTCTATCCGTCACCATCGTCCTTCACAGCCTCCTTTATATCTCCATCGAGTCCATTGAAAATATATTCACAGGAAAACAAAATCAATTTATTTTCATCTTATTGTGTACCATTTTGTGCTCATTTGTGCCTCATCCGTTGTTACTGGAACCACGGCACGTAGCTAAGTGTGCAGTGAGATAGTGTTAAAGGAATGGACAAGGTTTTAGTGGCTGTGCCTCCCAATGTTATTGTATTCCTTGAATGCAAGGTCATCATAAGCAAATGCTTGTTAAGACCAATTTTAATACGAACATTCTGAACAAGCTGTGCATAAAATTTAATTAAAACCTAGCTTTGTGGATTCAAGTATTCAGGCAGTATTAAATTTCCTCTTTCAAATGTTTCCAGACTGGGAATTCGGGGTTGATACGGGTAATTGGTTCAATGCCTTAACTACTCGAGCTCAGAAACTATTTGCTCTAAGATTTAACTTGCAAGCTACTGTGTTGCATCATTTGAGGTTGTGGCTCCTGCTGCTTTGCATCTTGGATATCTGTCTGACCTACATGTTTCCTTGATCAAAACCGTGTATTGTCTTGAACACCAGCTCCATGTCCGCACGTTTACAATGTAGACCAATGTTGGTCGCTCGGCTCAATGCTCTCATCCGTTCCTCGTAGCGCAGTAACTTAACTACAGCAACAGTGTTTGTCATCCTTCTCTGCACACCTTCAATCACAGCTACATCCTTTTTCGATAAACGTTAATCATACCACTTACTGTTGCTCACTGTAAACAAGGTCTGATTAGAGCTTTATGCAATGGAACATTATCCATCAATGTGAAAGTCCATTTCAAAAGACCGAGCTACTGTAATGGGCTTACTCGAACAAACTGCAACACCAGGTGAGAACTGCAACTCATTGTCAAACATTTGTCATCTCTTATCCATATCTTTTGGGATAGATTTACCAAGATGCGTACATTTGCTTCTATATGGATTATAACCGAGCTGCCATTTCACAGACCGGCAACTACAATTATCAATGTCTCTGAAATTCTATGCAGTCATTAATATCATTCACGACTCCATACAACTTTGCATCGTCCGCAAAAGGTTTCACGTGGCTCTCAACTGCCTCGGGGAGGCTGTTTATATAAGGAAAAGAACCTGAGCCGAAACACTCCCTTGTGGAACTCCACTAATTACATCAGACCACTCTGAAATGAGTACCACCAATCCTCACTCTCCACCAATAAGGTTATCCAATAAACTGTCGATCCAAGCTAGGACCTGGCCGCAGATTCCATACGAGTACATTTGTTATGCAATCGCTCATGTGGTACCGAATCAAAAGCCTTCCTAAAATCGATGTGGACCAAGTCCACATTTCCAGACGAGTGAAATATATCTGACCACTCATCCATTACCTTAAGTAACTGTGCCGTACATGAGTAACCCTGCCTAAGTCCATGCTGTGTTATTGAAAACGAATCGTTGCTTTGTTTCATGTGCTAGACAATTATATCTCCAATCATTCACTCCGTGTTCTTGCACACCGCCACAGAAAACTATCATCCATTGATCGTTACTAATACTCACTGGACGATGGTTTTCACCGTTTTACTCCCTTGTGTGAATATTGGTGTCGCATTGGCAGCTTTCCAGGTATCTGGTACTGATTCTGTTGGAAGAGTTGATGAAACATGGAACACAAAGATGTACATATTTCTCCCTTGAGCTCCTCAAGCACTCTGGGACGGAATCTGTCAGGCCCTGATGACAGAGATATTTGATTTTTCCAGCTTATTCATCACTTATGCAGATTCTATTCAAATTTGAGTAAGTATTTTGTCAAGATTCCATCTCTCTGGTTCTGGAATATTCCTGGTGTTGGCTTAATGGTGAGGACGGTAGGCTTGGGATCCCAGGATCCTGAGTTCAAATCCCCCTCTGCTGTTGAATTAATGCTATGTGGGGTTGATTCTGCCCGTCATCTTTCCGAGGTCAGCAAAATGAGTGCCAGCTTGCTGATGTCCTGCGTCAGAGTGGTGACCCATCCAGGATGGTGCCCAAGAGCCAAGGAGACTGCTTAGGCAGC
>CM068966.1:89211660-89228358 GCA_035128595.1 Eptatretus atami
AAACTTCTCAACAGCAAAAAGCAAGATGAGAAGCAAACACGGCAACAATGACTGCACTCTGCCCTCTTGTACCTGCGATCTCCCAGTCATTGTATTGTACTTCAGTCGGTTGTCCACACTATCTCAAGCACAGTTCAAGCCGATGAAGCCTTTGCCGCCCCTATGTGAGGCGGGGCCATTGCTGTAAAATACAAAACACAGTAAATGGCGCTTTGTGTTGAGGTGTGGCGGTGATGGTCATGTTTAACCATCGACCAGTCAAAGACCCTCGGAGGGTTAAACATGCCAAGGTAAGCCTTGGTCTTATTTGCTGTCTCCCACCTGTCTCTCTTTCTCTTTCCTCCCACCCGCTCCTCTCTGCCCCCCTCCCCACCCATTTGTCCCCCCTCTTTCTCCCTCCATCCCTCTCTCCAACCATTCTTGCCCTCCCTCTCCCCCCCCAATCTCTCTGCCCCCCCCCCTTAGCATTCCCGTTAGGGAAGCGATGGATGGTATTTGCTAATCGATACTAGATATAAACATTAGTGCTAGTGTGATAGTGTGGTATGAATAAGTAAATATATATTTGATATATATAGAGATTGTTATCTCCATATGTAGGTTCCAGAAAGTGGAAAGGAGCTCTCCCAGATCTCAAAGTATCCAGCACCGTATGAGTGTATGTTTGTGTATGTGCACGCGTGTGTGTGTGTGTGTGTATGTGCAAGTTGCTGTTGTCTGCTATCCCTACATGTGGGTAGGTTTCAGGAAGTGAAGCATAGACCTACCACGTCTCAAAGTATTGTTATGGGTGTGTGCATAGATGGAGGAATTTCATTGGGAATTTAGCATTGAATAGAGTAGTTTGGTCCGTGGACATGTAGGAGGCATCTCAATGTAATTAAGTAGGGAAACTGTGAGCTTAAGTGTTACGTGTCACCACACGGGAGGGTGGTGCGGTGTTAATTAGCTAGGGTTTAACAATAAGCTCCCCCAGTATGTGGTTGCCCCCTGTAACCTATTACTACATTTTTACATTTACAAGCGAGCCAAACATGTCGAGCAGGCAGAAACCCCGCCTCCAAGGGTGACGGCAGGCAAAGTCACGCCTCCGAGGCTGATGATTGATGGGCGTGACGTCAGATACTAGCCAGGTGTGCCGAGCGGGGAAAAAGGCCCCACTTTCCCAGGTTTCGTGTGAGCAAGCCACGCCCTGGAGGAGGAAACGGTGGTTTCGGCGACGTTAGTCAGTCACAGGCATCGGACTCAGGAGGACAGAGATGGGAGTTCAGGGTGAGCGCACGCATGAAGCAAGATGCTGGCCTTTGGCTCTTGGTTGAGTCGTGAGAAACGGATCTCAAGCCTCGTGTATGTGATAACGGGTCGGTGAGGATGATCGATGCACAAAGCGGCTGCACTGGGGCTCTGAGCCTTGGTGTTGAGTGCCGCTCGTGGAGTGCCTGGCTTATGTTTGTCCTGCTACGAGAGAAGCGAGGCACCATTTTGTGCACGTCTGCACGTGCTGGTGGAAGCACCTCGATTCCAAATTCCACAATGACCAGCTCTGGGCCAAGCCAAGTACATGAATATTCAAAAGGAAGGGTTTTCTATTTATTTTGTTTTCCCTTTGTCTGTGTTTGAGTCCATGTGAAGAGGCAACTCGACTGTAGGATTTATTTACTTCATTATTATCATTATCTTCTGAATTATTATCCTTTGTAAATGTTTGTCTATTTTCATTAAACGTGTTCCTTTTAAGATGTTTTGGTATTTATCAAATGCAAACTTTATTTAATTTGATCAAACTTCCCAATCTGAGAACTGTGCTTTCCCCCAAAAGTAGACAGCATAACGATGATGGCACTTCACAAGAGTCATTGTGCATAATCCTTTCCTTGTGATTTGAATGAATGGTGTGGAGAAAGAAACAAAATGAAACATCTTGTTCAACTCTTTGATATTGTTGTTTTCCTTGTTACCTCCGCCACCGAAGGTGAAGGAGGTTATGTTTTCACCCCTCTCTGTCTGTCTGTATGCAGGATATCTCAAAAAGTTGTAGACTGATCCCGATGAAATTTGGTGGGCTGGTTTGGGTGTGTGACAAGGACGAAGTGATTAGGTTTTGGTGAAGATCCGAGAATTATTTAATTTTTTAAGTGATTCTTCACCATTGAGAGATAGGGCCAAAAACGATATATAGCATGTTATCTCAAAAATGTATTGGGCCCGATGTGTTCGCCTGGATCAGGCATTACGTGGGTGGAGGAATGCATTCTATCGAGTGCCCTTATAGTTGATTATGGGATCTTCAATTGACTCGGTATACTGACACATCAATGCACCCTCATCCCCACGCAAACACAGCTAGTTTGCTTAATACCATTCATGAGCTGAATAGTTTCAAAGGACGAGCAGAGCGTGTTAAACATTGTGTGGTTTGTTTACATTCCCTCCTTTTCCTCTGTGTATGCCCGAACTTTGTTTTCCTAGATATCCATCATTCACACTATCACTCTTTGAAGAACACAATTGACTTTGTCTGAAGTGTAAACCAGCCATCTCAAGGTGACATTGTGTCTTATTTGTGTGGAGGTTAAAGGTATGGAAGCTGTGAGGTTTGTGAACAGGATTTTTGATGTTTAGTCCCTGGTGGCTTTGTCTGTATGAAAGATGTGAAGTCTTTGAAGGGATCCTCCTGCTTTGAGGCTCCAAGTATCACCTCCATATACATTTTCAAGGTAATATATTCCTGTCAATGATGTCGGCATACATTTGGACTCTTACGCAGTCAGTGTGAATCAGATGGTTTAACTCGTATTATAAACGTTTTTGCATTGAAGTCGTTTTTGGAAACGATTGAGATTTGTGATAATAAAATAGGAGATGATTTTTTTTTCACGGTGGCCCCCGTGCATCCAGCATTACACCTTGCAGGTAGTGCTTCACCGCATGCGACCTCAAGCGACTTTACAATGCCAGAGAAGTTATTTATTCAATCGGAGTAAAGGATTTTATTGTGTTATTGTGTCGTCGGTAGACCCGAGGCTTTCCTGATAGATTCAGAGCTCCTTGTAAGAGGATGTTTTTTTTAAAAAAAACTTGTATTAAAGTATTTGCTATCGTGATTTTGGGTATGATTTGCTGTATTAGGCATTGCTGAAGTTGTAGTACAGTAGTGTTATTAGCAGGTGAGCGGGTAGTTTTGTTGGTTTTATTTTGTAGTGTGTGTTCTAAGGCTTACTCATTTTAGCGACAAGTCAAGCAGTATGCTACATATATGTTTGATTGTTATTTATTTTTTTTTGTCCTGAAATTGGACTCATCAGTCAGCAGTGGAGGTAAAGGTAGTGAAAAGATGGTTGGGTAATGGGTGAATAGAGAGTACAAGGAGAACAGTGGAAGATTATTTATGGTGTGATTAATGTTTGATATGGGAAGTATTCTGATAGTGGAGACAGAGGGTAGTCTTTGCTGTAGGAAGTGTGGAGAAACGGCACACCTGAGGATTGTTATAGGTAGGTTGAAGGAATTACTTTGCAGGAGGAAATGAAGTGTGAAAAATTTGTAGATAAACATTGATTGTTTGTGGAGGGAGTCTGGAGAGGAGATTGCTATTCAGAAAGGTTATCGAGTGCAGGCAGTGGTGAGCATGTCGCAAGTTTAGGCAGTGGTGAGCATGTAGCTGAGGGTGTTGCAAGAGCAGACGGTAGTGATGGTGGAGTGAGTGCAGGCTAGGGTGAGAGTGGAGAAACTGTAGGCAGGGATGAAGATGGAGAGAGAGTGCAGGAAGGGATGAAGGTGAGAGAGAAGTGCAGGCAGGGGTGAAGGTGACAGAGAGTGCAGGAGGGGTGAAGTTGGACAGAGAGTGCAGGCAGGGGATGAAGGTGGACAGAGAGTGCAGGAAGAGATGAAGGTGGACAGAGAGTGCAGGAAGGGATGAAGGTGGACAGAGAGTGCAGGCAGGGGTGAAGGTGGACAGAGAGTGCAGGCAGGGGTGAAGGTGGACAGAGAGTGCAGGCAGGGGTGAAGGTGGACAGAGAGTGCAGGCAGGGTGAAGGTGGACAGAGAGTGCAGGCAGGGGTGAAGGTGGACAGAGAGTGCAGGCAGGGGTGAAGTGGACAGAGAGTGCAGGCAGGGGTGAAGGTGGACAGAGAGTGCAGGAGGGGTGAAGGTGACAGAGAGGCAGGCAGGGGAGAAGGTGGACAGAGAGTGCAGGAAGGGATGAAGTGGACAGAGAGTGCAGGAGGGATGAAGGTGGACAGAGAGTGCAGGAAGGGATGAAGGTGGAAGAGAGTGCAGGAAGGGATGAAGGTGGACAGAGAGTGCAGGAAGGGATGAAGGTGGAAGAAACTGCAGGCGGGGTGAAGGTGGAAGAGATGCAGACAGGGTGAAGTGGACAGAGAGTGCAGAGGGGTGAAGGTGGAAAGAGGTGCAGGAAGGGATGAAGGTGGACAGAGAGTGCAGGAAGGTGAAGGTGAGAGAACTGCAGGCAGGGGTGAAGGTGGACAGAGAGTGCAGGAAGGGAGAAGGTGGACAGAGAGTGCAGGAAGGGAAGGTGGAAGAGACGCAGGCAGGAGGTGAAGGTGGACAGAGTGCAGGAAGGGGTGAAGGTGGACAGAGAGTGCAAGCAGGGGTGAAGGTGGACAGAGAGTGCAGGCAGGGGTGAGTGGACAGAGTGTAGAAGGGATGAAGGTGGACAGAGAGTGCAGGAAGGGATGAAGGTGGACAGAGATGCAGGCAAGGGTGAAGGTGACAGAGAGTGCAGGCGGGGTGAAGGTTGACAGAGTGCAGGCAGGGTGAAGGTGACAGAGAGTGCAGAGGGATGAAGGTGGACAGAGTGCAGGAAGGGATGAAGGTGGACAGAGAGTGCAGGCAGGGGTGAAGGTAGACAGAGAGTGCAGGCAGGGGTGAGGCTGGATTGAGTGCAGATGGTTATAATGAAGGAAGTGCAGGAAGGAGGAGTGTGGGGAGATGATTGTTTATAGGGGATGAAACTATTCAATATTTAGATTCCTCATTTTGTAGTTAGGATTGTACACATAGAGTCTGTGTTGTTCGGGAGGAGCAGGAGTAAGGGATATTGAAAGAAGATTAAATGATATCCTGTCAAGTTATGACAGGATATCGGGAAAGTTTACTTTGAGGATTTAAAAAAATAGGTTCGGGATATTAGATAGCTGACTAAAAGCAATGGTTATGAGGTAGGTTGCGTTTTCTGGTACTCTTCAGAGAATAGGAAAGAGAATAGAATATTAATGAGTAAAAGCAAAACACATCAACTTATGGTTGGAAGAATGGAGCAGGCAGCAAGATTTTGGGTTTTGGAAGCAATGGGAACCATTTCAGGGATAAATAACCTCCTCCTGCGTCAAAGTTCCCCATATATCCTTGCAACAGTTTTCTCACATGTGAACAAATCCCACAGTGTTCAAAGTCATTGGTGATATACACAACAAGAATAGACAAGATGTGGTGATAGCAAAAGTGGACCTGAGATCAGGAGGACAAGGTGTTATGATGAGAAAGTGAAATTCTGGCTCGACTCATAATATCCTGGACATGGATTTGAAAGAAAAACCGTTTTTCCTTCAATTAGAGTTTTACAAAAGTGGCCAAGTTCGTCAAAATTATTCCTGTTTATTCGCATTTCCATCTTGGCCACTTTTTTTTTACATATCATATCACATGCTTGATGTTTCGAACTTTGGGGTTTTATCACGTCATTGTTTATTTTTTTATAACAGTCAAAATACATGCAATAAACCAATGACAAAGGATGCAAGGTCATTGCACTGAGAATGTTTAAAAGAACAGACCATGACAGATACACAGTCAATGGACACAATGACAAGCAGGACAATAAAAGTTACTGTATATGAGCAAATGAAGCCTGGCAGGGCCATGTGTAGATGAAGGGTTCAAAGGGCCTGGTGGAGCGAGATGAGAGGACGGTGAAGTGGTACGAACCACGAAGCCACGGATTTGTTGGCAGTAGCCGTGGAGTATTCCCTTTTTATAGCCTGGTGTTGGCTTAGCGGTTCGGGTGGCTGCCTTGGGATCTTAGGCTCCTGAGTTTGAGCCCCATTGGCTGCTGAATTAACACCAGGTGGGGTTGACTCAGCCTGTCATTCTTCCGAGGTCGGCGAAATGAGTACCGGTGTACTGGTAGAGGAGCACAGCATCAGCGGCACAGCCACGCTTCCAAGAAATGATAGCTATCCAGCAGCCAAGCTGCCATATGCAACAACAGAAGAGATTCCCTTTTTTAAATCCTCCATCATAAAGAGAAAAACAGGCACTAAAGCTTTTCCTAAAAGGTAGGGTGAGGAACAGGTACTTCATCTTGTCATATACTGTAGCTTTGTCCACTGAGTGAATATATCCTTGATGAGCAAAGTGATGGAAAAACAGAATCATCCTGAGATCGTCTTGAGCAGATGCCACCAGGATTTTGAGGAAAGAGAGAAAACTGACATCTGTTAAACGGTGAGCCTGATTTTTGGCTCTAGATCGCTAAAGGATGGACACATGCAGCTGTGTGTGGGTCTTGGAGAGTGACCCAAGGTGGATGCCTTGATGGGAGTAGTTACCTCAACACTTATATCAAAGTTCCAAAGCTCGGAAGATGGGCAGGCCAGGTGCAAGAAGGAAATAATTAATTGGTTTTGGAGAGTGAATACAACTTTGTGCAAGAGGTTTCAAGAGCTGTCAAATCATCAATGTATGACAGCGAAGACGACGTCCATGATTGAAAACACTACCATTACTGATGTTGTTTGTCCCCCTTTTTCTCTATCTCATCTGCCACTACTCTCATTCTCACTGTCTCAAACTTTGCTTCTGTCCTCACAGTTTCATTTTCTTTCTATATTCCTACCATTGCTATTCCTTCGATCTCCCCTGTCACTGCTTCATCCTTCTCTGCTTCTGCCCATTCCATACAACTTGGCCAATCAGTACATTTTAAAAGTCATCCTCATTTATCGGTGGGCTTCCCGATGAAAATAGACTGAGCGATGCAAGTCATCACCAGGCTGCGATTGCAAGTGAGTAGGAAACAGGTAGGTCAGAAAGAAAGTTGCACGTAACCAGGTTCCGCAGAGAAAATCCACTTGGAGCTGGACAATAAATTATTAGATTAGGTTAGGACTGCAACTTGGAAAAAAAACCAAACAAACCTTGGATACGATACTGTTGTTGGAAGTAAAGGATCCAACCCCGAGCCAATTAACAAGATGGCTGTAAAAATAACCACCAAAAATAATTATGGAGTTAAAATACAGGAGGAAATGTGTGTATAAGGCAGGGAATCATCGACGGCGCCATCACCGTTTACAGTACTGGGTGAGTGGTGATAGATCACAAACTGATAATAATCAGAGGTAGTGTACATGGGACAAGTTTGTTCAGGGATTGTGGAGGAAGATGTTGTAAGTGATCCAGAGCAATTCGATCACCGGGGACCTGAGCCACAAGCACTTTTGATCTCATTTAATTGCCAACTTTGAGCTTCAGATCATTGAGAAATTAACGGCTCAATGTCAATAAAGATGATGGATATTGTAGCCATGAGGAATATACATTACAGGTGAGTGGGATTCGATGGATGGATGAATGAGCCAGTGAACCAGGGAGTTGTAGGATTCTCTTTTCACTTTGCAATCATAAAATGCTTTGCTTGTAAAACACCAAAAACTCTTCGGACATCATGCAAACTGTTCCACAAACCCCATTCTCCGCCTCCTTCGTTCTTGTTATTCTGTTATATCCTAGTTACCTCTATCACCGAAGGTGAAGGTGGTTATGTTTTCACATATTTCTGTCTGTCTGTTTGTGTACAGGATATCTCAAAAAGTTGTGGATGGATTCGGACGAAACTTGGTGGACACATTGGGTGTGTGTGACAAGGAAGAATTGATTCAACTTCGGTGAAGATCTGGATCCGGATCTGACTACTAGAATTGTTAAAGTGATTCTTCACCATTGAGAGATAGGGCTGAACCGATAATTATAGAGCACGATATCTCAAAAAGTTGTGGACTGATTCGGATGAAACTTGGTGGACAGGTTGGGTGTATGTGACAAGGAAGAATTGATTCAATTTCGGTGAAGGTCCGAATCCGGATCTGGATACGAGAGTTATTTAATTTTTAAACTGATTCTTCACCATTGAGAGATAGGGCCAAAAACGATGTGGTTCTGTATAGCAAGATATGTCAAAAATGTGTTGGGCCCGATATGTTCTCATGGATCAGGTATTACGTGGGGGAGGTATACGCTCCACCGAGTGCCCTTCTCGTTTCACACAGTACCTCCTTAACCTGCTACCATTGAACAAATCAAAACATGTCGTCGAGTGTACCTTCAATTTCATCCATCATTAATGTAAATATACAAGGTTCCAGCATCACTGACCTTTGGCTACTTTTGCATTTGCAGGTCCGACTGTGACCGAATGTGAAACTTGGAGAGCTGACAAAAGCTCATCGTCTCAAGTCATTCCAACAAATCGTTTCATTGCCACTGTTCCTCTCCAATGGTAAGTTCAGCAAAATTCCACACAACATTCGAAGAGAGCAAGACCAAATGTAAAGTGCCATTAGACTTTTAGAGGGTACAGGTAGCGTACAGGTATGGTACAGGTAGCCAGGATAGCGTACAGGTATGCACACTCTCACGTCTAAGCTGTCTAGCCTGTCTTCGAATCCCGATGCAGCTGTAAACCGTCATCCTGGTGTTTCGCAAGCATCAATGCGTGTGCCGTCTCTTTGAGGGATACCGCATCACTGGCACAGTTGACCCGCCAGAGAGTTATGCTACCCACAGCCACGTCCTGCATACGAAAGAGGAAGAAGACTTGTGGAGGGCCAATTACATTTATACACTGTGTGAACACGACTTCCTTTGATAGGCACCAACACTTTGCAAATGGATCGTAAAATCCCATTAGCCGTGTTTATGGCTGTCTGGTGGTCAATTTTACCGACACAAATCCAAACTCGACATCTCAGAACTTGGTGCTTTCAAGGTGTAAATGCAATAGTGGCCAGAAAATTGGGCTTGAAATGTATCAGACCGACTGGGAGCCAGGAACTTTACCAAAGTTGTGTTGCATGAACTTGATTGGATTGGTGATTGCTAAGTCATCTTATTCAAAATTGTTCACCAAGTCTCTCTCTCTCTCTCTCTCTCTCTCTCTCTCTCTCTCTCTCTCTCTCTCTCTCTCTCTCTCTCTCTCTCTCTCTCTCTCTCTCTGTCTGTGTCTCTCTCTCTGTTTCTCTGTCTGTCTCTGTGTGTCTCTCTCTCTCTGTGTCTCTCTGTCTGTGTCTCTCTCTTGTGAAGTTAGTGTCTCCTCTCTTGTTGGATCCACACATTGCTCTCTTTCTCGCTTAATAAGGCAAATCCTAAAAGCTGATTGATTGCTGAATGCTGTTTTTGTATTGAAAACTTGTGATGAAACTACTTTGGATAATAACACGTCTCTATCGGGGAACACTGAGAACCCTTGGTTTATATATTTATTTAGCCTGTGGCTGCTTGGCTGCATCATTTTCTGGGGACACGGCCATGCTGCTGATGCAGTGCCCTTGTTACCATCATGCTGGTGCTCATTTTGCTGACCATGAAAGGTTGACAGGCTGAGTCAACCCTACCTGGTGTCAATTCAACGGCCCAACAGGGGCTTGAACTCAAGACCCGAGGATCTTAAGCCAGCCACCTTAACCGTTAGGCCAACACCAGGCCTGTACCCTTGGTGACAGGTTAAAATCAGTTTGAGACAGTATTATAATATAATTAGAATTATATAGGTACCTGGAAGTTATGGATATAGAGGGTACGGGGATGTTGATAAGACTTTTCGGTAGTTTGAGTATTGATGGGTGATTGTGTACAGAGTGTTGTTGGTGAGGGTCTTGTCAAGGGTTTGTGTTGTTAATGTATGTGTGTTTTTACCCAAGAACCATCTTCGCCCACACCCCCCCCTTCCCTCCCCTGGAAAAAAAAAACCGACAAGTAATACAGAAAAAAAATACATTTTGTACTTTTCTTTCTTGGTCTGGTGTTGATAAATTGGTCTAGTGTTGATGTGACGCAGGCATGATGGGCCAAATGGTGTACAAGTTGATGACATGATTTGGTCGGGGTTTTGAGGACCCAGCACATGCACATTGGAGAGCTTGGGTTGATAAGAATACCCCCACCTGATTCATGTACTTGTGGTGAGTTATGAATCTGCAGACGCAACACGTGAATGAAAGATATTGCAAGGAATTAAGGCAAATGAGGAGGCCATTCGGCCTGTCATGCCTACATCACATCAACACCAGATTTAATCAATCCCTCGATACCCCTTCCCTTCGTGTGCAGCCTTTTGGCTGCTACACTGGTCCTCATTTCGCCCACCTCGGAAGGATGACAGGCTGAGTCAACCCCATGGTGTTAATTCAGCAGCCAACAGGTCTTGAACTCAGGATCTAGGATCCCAAGCCATCACCCTAACTGCGAAGCCAACACCAGGTTGATGTGAAGAACTGTCGGTTCGTAATAGAAGCTTGAATACAACATTCAAACAGCATCTTGGCTTTCATAAAACACAGCACATGACATTGTATCTTTCATTTGATGTGCCCTCATAAATACTAGATTCACTTTATAAACTTTTCATACAAGGTGAAGTGAATAATTTAATGAGTAAGCACTGTTTTCTTTTGGTAGCACCGGTCAGTGATGTAGACTTGAATTCAGGCCTTGAGCTTGGATCTAAGTCTGAATGAAGTGCAGTTTTGATGGACTTGGATTCAGGTTTGTTGTGTAAGAACTTTGATACAGATGCAAAGGAAAACTCTGAGTTGTAACTTGAACAAACGTTTGATCGAGTTCCAAGTAATTGTAATTTTAATATTTATAGAAAATGCTTCGACTTACCGTGTAAATATTCCTCTTTATTTTTATTAATTGGTCACAGTATACTGTCAGTTGATGGTTAGGCAATTGGGGTTTAATAGGCTGTTCTTTTCAAATGATGAGCCAAACACTTTAAATAAAGATTACACTTGAATTCTCCAACGTTTGTACTTTGGAAAAGGAAAAGGGGCGACAATGTTGAAGGAGCGTCAGTGTAATTATTTCAGAACTAATATCCCATTAAACAGGGGAAGTAAGTTGTCAGTTGTTCATCTCTGGTTGGCTTCTTGTCTCCATGACATAGCAGACGCATCACGTTTGGCAGACGATGATAAACATAATTTTACCATTTTATTACTCTGCACACGTGAAGCGAACAGTGGGGTTAAGCTATTTGTTCACTTTGTCTGTCTGTCTGTCTGTCTGTCTACAAACATCAGTCGATGATTGAGGAACTACTTGATTTCAATTTAATTGCCACACGCAGGCGAAGCAAAAAGCGGGGTTAAGTAATTAGTTCATGTCCGTCCATCCGTCCGTCTGTCTGTGAGACATTAGTTTATGATGGAGGAAAACCTTATTTAAATCGAATGTTATATTTTGAACAGGAATAGGAACATGAGTATGAAGACAAGTCTTCCGTTTTACCGTACTTTGTCTCTGGATTTGTCCTGATTGCACATGCGCAGAGAGGAGTGAGACAATATTTTTTTACTTTGTCTGCCTGTGTGGCAGTTAAACAAAATTGAAACTCATTACAAACTGGAAACGTACTGTCTTTAAGGACATCCTAATGGACACATTTAAAATGTGGAATCGACCTTCGCAGCAGTTCTGACTGCTAAACAAACAAAAAAAAGAAAAAAACGTTTTAATTTGTCCAATTCGTACATTGTTTGACACTCCAGGCGTCTCCGATGGTTCATGGCTTTTAGTTTCCGCAGGTTTCCCATCGCTAATCACTTGTCAAGTAAGTATGGTCATATTAAACACCTTCTGGAGATGACTGGAGTGTCAAACAATGGGCGAATTGGACAAGTGAATACTTTTTTCTGTTTTTTTGTTTAGCAGTCAGAACTGCTGCTGAGGTCGGTTCCACATTTTACATTTTTTAATTTGGCTCAGGTTAAGAGATTCTAGAGCTTGTCTCATTTGCGGAA
The DNA here is from genome assembly GCA_035128595.1 of Eptatretus atami. NCBI lineage: Eukaryota > Metazoa > Chordata > Myxini > Myxiniformes > Myxinidae > Eptatretus > Eptatretus atami. The sequence continues at coordinate 89,223,705 of CM068966.1, forward strand.
ATTAAATAAAGTCATGAACACTGGTGTCTCCAGGCGTTTATAAGCATTGTGATGTATCCAACAATTTGTAGGTATGAAGATGAGGCATTCAATGATATGAGTGAGGAAAGTGAAAAAAAGAAATTGGAGGCTTTATTGTTAAGAAACTGTTATGGCCTGTTCCAAGTCAAAGCATTGTTGAGCAGGCCAAAGAAAAGGCTCATTAAGACCCCAGCAAGATGACAGAGGGCTGAAAAAGGGGATGACTAAGTATTAAAGCCTTGATGAAGGATAATTTAATTAGGCCATTAATTATCTTCAAAAGGGGTGTTTAAATTTACCCAAACACCCAATTTTCGTTCATGCACTACCTTGGAGTTCCCTCAGTGAGCATGCAAAGTTTGGAGCCGCTACGTTTCCTGGTTATGGAGTTATAGAGGAGACACACACTAGTATAGATCCATCCATCGGGACCATACTCTGTGCAGAGCATTGGTGCTGCTTAAGCAGTCTCCTTGGCTATTGGACACAATCATGGACGGGTCACCACTCCGACACAGGATACCAGCAAGCTGGTACTCATTTTGCCAACCTCAGAACGATGACAGGCAGAGTCAATCCCACCTGGCATTAATTCAACAGCCGAGTGGGATTTGAACTCGGGATCCCCGGATCCCAAGCCAACCACCCTAACCATTAAGCCAACACCAGGCATATTAGTATACAGTAGATGATTGACAGGATATCTGAGAAGTAGGTTATCTATTTGAATTAAATTGTGACATTCAGATTGTAAGAGCTCCTCCATAAGGCCAGTTGTCCAATCTGTTTGTGCTTGTCTGTAGGTATAAAATATCCCACTGTGACTTTTATAGAATGTCACTGAAAAAGGGTAGGCCATCGCATACTGTATCTTGTCAAAGTTCACAATTCCTGTCCGAACATACAGAAGCAAGCACTGGATCGGCCATCACCAGCAAGGATCGGCCTCAATGACAATACAATCAGCAGATACTGCACAACGTGGATGGGTATTTTTTAAAGACCCACTTTTCCATGAGCCTCAAATGTGTACGAAGAATAGAAAGCACTTCACCAAGCACAACGTTTCAGCTGCAATGTGGTCTGAATGAAAAAGGAAGGTCAGTAGATTGCCATTTCACACGTCATTCCGTTTAGAATGTTGTTTCCCCCCTTTTCTTGGCGGCTCTTTGTCTTGTTCCCACAACCTTTCCCATATACATCCGAGATCACAGTCACAGTACATGATCAACCGATTCGCATCCTTCATTATGCGTTCCCCCTTGAGAAGTTAACCCAATATCAGACTGGGATATGGATGAAACGTGCAAACACAACTACATCGGAAGTAGTCGTGCAGTTTTAAAGGATGCTCGTGTTGGTGAAGAAGACCAAGTGTCTTCGCGAAACTCGCTGCATATTACCAGCTTGCTGCTGTGGCAGCAATGCGCACCTCAGGGCACAAGCTGAGGCTTTGACAGATATGCAAAGCACGGCTTAGCATGAGTACCCTCAAGACACATCCAGAATGCTCCATCAACGGCTTTTCCAGACACCTCCACAGCACAGGCCTAAAGAGATGTGCAGGTCAAGTCTCAAAGACAGGATTTACCTCAATGAGGGGTAACTTTAACTGTCTCACTGAGAGGTAACGCACACGCATTAATCTCCGATTCTCGGGTGTAGCCTTCAAGGTAGAAAGTTTGCCATCCATCCAGGTAGGATGAAACCCCCAGGACATGACAGTATGTAAGGATGTCCATGTGAATTTTCCCTGTTTTTTCTGCAAACGCTTATCCAATTGACATAATTTTTTTTTAGCACAGATGCGACTACTCATGCAGAATTTTGCAATCATAATTATGACATCATCGGTCACGCGGGGTGGCAGCCATGTTTCGAAAATTGAAAAACTTTGGACCTCTGATTTCCATGAACTGCACTGTGGAAAAAATTGAAACTTGGCATCTTACATCCACTCTGCATGGGGAATAAGAGTGATTTGACTGTGACATCATTGGTGAAGGGGTATCCGGTCAAAATTGACACGGAAAATGCTGCATTTGATCACTATGAAAATTTGTGAGGTTCATCTTGGGATAGATTGGTTGCCTGAACAATTTTTTATGACATCATTAGTCATGTGGTTTGGCAGCCATGTTGTTTTTTTTAAAAAAAAAGAAAAAATCTTCTTCTCCAGAACAACTTTAAAGATCGAAATGAAACTGCACATAAATGATTGTCCAGCGATTGTGAATAAAGTTTGACAACTATGACATCATAGGTCACATGGTCTGGCAGTCGTATTGGATTTACCCGAAAACATGCAAAAATCTTCTTCTCCAGAATGGCTGGACAGATGAAGGTGAAACTTAACAGACCTATTCACCATGCCTTGGGGATACTAAGGTGACAAAGAATAATTGATGTCATGTAGTATGGTGGCCATATTGGATTGAAGAAAAATATTAAATAACATTTTCTCTGGAACCGCTTATCTGATCGAAGCGAAATTTACCAAGTATCATCTAACACAATAGCTACACACAGTGTGGAAAAGATGACATCATAGGTCCTGTGGTGTGGCAGCCATATTGGATAGAAAAATGAACCTTATCCGATCAAAATGAAACTTCACACACGTATTCCTCTACCAAACCATGTGCAGAGTCCAAATTTTCATTGCCATAGGTCACGTGTTTTGGAAGCCATGTTAGTTTGAAAACCAAATATTAAAAAACCTTTTTCTCCAAAACTGCTTAACAAATCAATGTGAAACATATTCCATGACATGGAACAAGGGCAGTGGATTACAACTGCAAAGTTTTACATTGATCACGACAGTGGTTTCCAAAATATAATTTTCAAAAATATTTTCCCTGAAACCAATGTGGCTGCCACACTACGTGACTGATGATGTCATTTTTAAGTCAACTGTATGCAGCAAGGGCAGTGGATCACAACTGCAAAGTCTAGTATTGATCGGTTAAACGGTTTCAGAGAAATAATTGTTTAATTATATCTTTAAAACCAATGTGGCTACCACATCATGTGACTGATATGATCATTGTTAAATAAAATATTTGCAGCAACGGTAGTGGATCGTCACTGCAAAGTTTCGCATTGAAAGGCTAAGCGGTTTTAGAGGAATATTTTTTTTAATATGATCAACTCGGCATGGGGAATGTTGGTTGAAAATTTCAACATCATCGGTCACATGGTCTCGCAGCCACGTTGGACAAAAAGTCATATCCGATCAACGCGAAACTCCAAAGACGTGATTGGCCACACATTGTGAATTTCATTGGATAAAGAGGACGTCGTGGGTCAGGTGTCCGATTGAAGCGTAGTTGTATCGAAGCAGGGCAGCATGGTTTTTTTTCACCATAGAAATTTCACGAAATTTTCACCATAGATGCGATTACTCATGATGTTTTTTGTGATAACTACGACATTATAGGTGACGTGGTGTGGCAGACATGTTGGAAAAAAGGGAAAAATTTGGACCTCTGTATCTCTGAAACTGCTCCGTGGAAAAAAAATGAAACTTGGCACGTGTGAAGTACTCACCATGGGAAACAAGTATGTTTTTTTGGTGATGTCATACGTGGCTTCGTTGTGACATCATAATTGCACATGTCAAATGCTTTATCTGATCAGTATGAAAAATTTTGAGGGTCTTCTAGGGCTAAATTTTAATTGGCAAAAAATTGATGACATCGTCGGTCACGTGGTTCGGCAGCCATATTGTTTTTGGCTTTGAACCTTCAAAAATCTTCTTCTCTGTAATGGCTGAACAGATCGAGGTGAAACTTTACAGGTTTGATCACCTTTCCATGAGGAACAAAAAGTTCTCCACCTATGATGTTATAGGTCACATGATTTGGCAGCTTTGATTTTTTTGAAGAATAAACATTTTAAAATCTTCTTCTCCAGAATGGCTTGACAGATCGAGGGGAAACTTCACCCACATGTTCTCCAAGCCTTGGAGATACCAGGGTGTTCACAAATAATTATTAGGTCACATGGTCTGGCAGCCATATTGGTTTGAATGAAATTCTTTAGAAAAACAAAAATCTCTCTTGAACCGCCCCATCAATCAATGTGAAACAACACAGTTATGATCGAGTAGACATGTGAAATATATGTTTTAAATTTCAACCTGATCAGAGCTGATGTATATGCATGTATATAATATATATATATATGTGTGTGTGCATGTGAATGGGATATAAGCCAGTCATACTACACTAACAGAAAATGTTTGAAATTCCCAATTGCTGCACAATTCAATAACGGAGTTCAAATGGTCTTTCATTCTTGCAACCCATTTTGCTTCATGGTTTTCTGTTCTTCCATGTCTAAGAGGGGGCATGTGAAAAAGATCAGGTGTTAGACGGCTGAAATTAAGATTTCCAGCAGAATGTATACACTTACCTTGAAGTGCAGCCCTAATTAGAAGTGCATCATGAACCAGTTTTGCAGTCAGCTTGGTCTGAAAATGTCAGTGGAAACACAGCCTTGGGATTAAAGAATCCAACAGATGTTTCAGTTGGTATAGTGTGTTCACCAATGAGCTGTCTTGCCTGGGCCCGGATCCTTGAAAGATTCAGACTTTCTGTATATATGTATGTATATATATATATACATATAT
>CM068966.1:89247770-89272166 GCA_035128595.1 Eptatretus atami
CTGTGGATTGTATTTTTAATAGGCTTAGTGAGTGTTACGTTACGTGTCAGGTACATGATTTGTCAGGTACTCAAAGCCGGTGGCCATTTTGAAAATAAATAAATAATAACAAATAACGTAAATAGAAAGGGTCTCCTTCCTTCAAAAAAAAAATCCAGATGATCAACTGTTATATTTTTTTACTTGGCCTCACGTGCCAATCAGCGACACGTCGGCCATCAAACAGCAGACCACACATCACATCAAACCCACAGGACTTCCCGGTTTTCGCGCGACTCCTCGACTGGCACCCGAGAAACGATCACGGATCGCCCGTCAGGAGTTTGACTACATGTTACAACGGAAGATCATCAGAGCATCGTCCAGCAGTTGGTCTTCAACGCTACACATGGTGCCCAAAAAGATGAGTTTGGTATGTTGTCTCAGCACTTTTTCTAACGCTGTGGTTGCAGGAAATATTTTTCTTCTGAGTCATGAGAAGTTTTATATATTAAATTTTTTTAACACAGTTGACGCATGTTGTATTCTTCCGTGTGTCTCCGTCGTAGAACATTTGGAGTGCTGGCAGGATGGCCTCGCTAGAGATACGCACCCTCGCTTCGAAGCTGTCTAGCCTGGGTTAAAATCCTGAGCCAGCTATAAACTGTCACCCTGGTGTTTCACAGGTAGGGTGATTCATCAATGTGTGTGCTGTCCTTCGGATGGACGTTAATTGGGAATCCCGTCTGCCAGCATTTGTTGGTGGATGATAAAGATCCTGTGGTGTCCTTCATGAAGAGTCGGCAAGCTATCACCGGCACCCTGTACAAATTCCTGCCCAAACCAGCAGAGGGCACTACATCAGCAGCACAGTTGCGCCTGAAAGCAATGATGCCACTCGCAGTGATGTGCTGTATACGAATGACGAAGAAGAATTTTTTGAAATGCCCCACAATGTTATATCGGTACTCGTGATGTTTCCAAGTTTTTGATTTGCCGGCTTCGGTGAGAAATTGTGCTTGTGAAACCGACTTGTCGGGTTCATTTATTCAAGGAATACAAATATTTTGCAAATTGTTTTTAACATATTGGCAAGATTAGTGTCATGTGTGACTTAGATCTGATCGATATTCATTCTGGATACTTTTCTGATGCTAATGTATTTGAACATTCCGTGTGTTGTCATGAGAACCTGTTTTCACTGAACTCCAACAGGATAAAAGTGCCCTGAACCTGAACTGTTGAGAAAAAGAACCAACAACCCACATCGATCATCTATGGGTACCTGTGGGATATAATTTATCTATTGTGTCGTTAGCACAGGAATCTCCCTCATTATATCTACCTGTACTACTCCAACTCACTTCCGCAAAGGAAAATCGTGGATAATTCACAGGTAAGAAGCAAACCTGCAATGTTTATCACAAAATGCAATAAACTTTTCAATCCGCATTTCAAGTGAAATCCTCATTGAAATGGTATACCGTGAACCACTGTGATCTGTTCATTTCTCCAATATTATGAGTTGATCCTTTGGTCATGGTGGTTCAAGGTTAAATCAATGAAATCTTTGCAGGCTGTTCTAGCTAGCTCTTTGTGAAAAACACCTCGAGGCAGAAATGAATAAACAGTGCAAGGTATACACTTGAGTAATGGATCTTAAAGGGGAAAAGGTCTTGTCTAGATGCACCTGAGGCTTCCACTGCCTGCATAATGTGTACCTTGGAGACTTCTTCCTGAAATAGTCGAAGATGCATACATACAACCTCCAGCGCTGCCAGCAAAGTCTAGTGTGGTGTGTAAGTGAGAGGCCGGTTACGTGTTTGACATGATATGTCAAAAAAAAACTCGATCTGTGGAAAGGCATCTGGTTGACATCATCTTCCCATGAACGATTCATCTTGCACGACATGTTGGGGTCATAGGTCATGAGTCCCTCCTCCCTTTATCCTCCCAAACTGGTCCTTCAATTGAATGTTTTGGTTTCCTGTAACTATAATGAGTGGATTTTAACTTGTACTGTATAGGGTGCAAAATTGTTTAGGTGGTAAAAGGTTGACCTCTGAGCTATCATCCTGAATTAGGTCTTTGATGGAATCGGATCCAACTGAAACTACTCTTTGGTGCAGTGCCTACTGGAGTGCTGTCACCATGTTTCTGAGGGATTGTGAAAGCTGCCTCGTCTACAATAATATGGCAGGAAAAGGAAATTCCTTTGTGTATTTTGCCTAAAATATTCATCGTAGCTTGTAGCTCTTCATCAAATTCAAAACTCTAAAAAGGATAAGTAGAGGGTTCACTACATTGGCTTACTCAGAGACTCTTTCTGATCTAAAGTATTCCAGCAGCACTATGTGGTGCTATTACATCACTGTGTAGTATTATTCCATCAATCCATTGGGACCATACTCTGTACAGAGCGTTGCTGCTGCCAAAGTAGGCTCCTGGGCTATTGGGCACAATCCTGGACGGGTCACCACTCCAACACAGAATACTCCAATGGCTCAATCATCCCAGCAAGCTGCTACTCATTTTGCCAACCTCAGAAGGATGACAGGCTGAGTCAACCCCACCTGATATTAATTCAACAACGCAAGCAGGATTTGAACTCAGGACCCAAGAATCCCAAGCCCACCACCCTAACCATTATAGTCAACACCAGGCATACAGGTGCTATAAGATCAATGAAAATGTTTGTATTTTTTGGTGTTCAGATAAGCATTGTGGCCTGGAGAGGTCAGGACACTGGAATGCTACTCCCAGGGGCTGCAAGTGCTTCCAACTCAGGTTAAAGGCATCAGTATTGAGAGTTTGGATCCAATCTTCTCAAAAAGAGATATTCTCAGGAGAACTACCATGTGACCATTTGAATTCTCAGTTAAAAGGAAAAAAATTAAAAAACACTCCAGCTCATTCATTAATTCTTTTTGGACGGGGATATTCTGCCTGGTCTGATAAGCTTGTCATACCAGTCTACACTTTGGTTTACTCTTAATGCCCTCAGGGCAACCTGGGATGGGCATTAAAATGCCAATCATGAAATGTGAGTGGCACCCAATAGGGATTTTAAAATGTTGTTTGTGATTTGATTTTTGTTGTTTTGTCACCTTCTTGTAAGTGATACTGTTTGTATGCACAATATATGAATCTGTGGTGAAGACATAACCATACTCGAACATACCATATATTATGCCGTATTTCCATATTGTAGATTGCTATTTGATGTACTCGCTGCTGTTGGCATGGTGCGTATTGCTTTTCACAAATCCCAGGTCCCAAGTCGTTCCCCCGTGCAACGCACGTACATTCAATCTTAAACACCACATTCTTCATTGTCAAACTTCATTTGCCATGTCAAAGCCCAATTTATTCCACTTTTGGCATGTCCTTACACTTCCTTAACTCTGATGGTTTATCTTCCATCGCAAGGCTGTAAAGTAACATTAGAAACCCTCTTTACAATGTCTGCACATAAGTGGTTTGATGCAAACTGATTGTCAGGACCACACATGCTCCCATCAAAGGCCTGCATCTGGCTTCCAATTAATGCTGTTATCCTTTGCTTTGCACAGCGCCGCATTGCAAATGCATTGCATTGGAATATCTTTACCTGATGAATGTAAAGTTTGTTGACGCTCAGCCTCGTCAAATTTATCTGTTTACCCGCATCTGCCGCCCCCCCCCCCCCCCCCTCAAAAATAGGCAGTATTGAGCTCCTTTCAAAATTAAGATGCAGAGGGGTAGCACATCCTACCAAGGCTTCCTTCAAACAGGATGAAATCCAGCTCGAGGTGTATGGACACAGTTACTCAGCCTCATGGAACAACTCACTTCCAAATTAGTATTGATGTAAAGTTCGAAGTTTTGATCACAATTTTGTTTTTACAAAATAATACAGCACAGTACGAGGAAATTAAATAATGAAAGACTCCATTTTGGCCAAGTCACACAAACAAACATCAATTATACCAAACTTTCATGAACATTTGTGGGTCATTCGTAAGCACGAGCATCCTCCATTTTGTATTCTTCTCGCTCCTTCCTGGCGTGATTGTATTAAGAGTATCTTTGAGCATCAAATATCAATTATATATCCACAATGATGATACAATGTCTCGAACCAATGCTTTTTCCTTCTCCCTCATGTTCCAGACAATTCCTGACCATCACGACCCGAATATATATATATATATATACACATACACACAGTGCTGTCCAATCCTACAACATCGTCCACCTTCTTTTAGTGATTTAGTCCATGAGCCAGGCCAGATATCGGTACCACCTGGGGTGACTAAACACGAATGGTACTAAAATGTTTAATAGAGTGACTGTAAATACATTAAGATATGATAGCCTTCCCGCACTGGTAGCTTAGTCTGATTTTGTGATGCAATGGGGGTGCTACCCATAAAAACAGATTTTCAGCGTGACGCTCGGGGTTTTCCTCATTTTCTTTAAAATCAATCACACGATCAACGCGAAACTTTGGACACCTATGTAGAATTTGATTCTCTACCAGAGTTGTTCCTAGGTTATTTTCAAATTTCCTCATATTTTGGGATTTACCCTAAAAAAATTTAATTTTGGGTATTTTCCCATAAATCTGGAATAAATCCCTAAATATGGGAGAAATTGAAAAATATATTCTAACAGCTCTTGTAGCTATTTGATTCTCCACAAGAGTTATTCTGATGTATATTTCAAGTTTCCCCATATTTAGGGGTTTATTTCATATTTGGTGATTTTTTTGTGATATTTTGGGGATAATTTATTATTGGAAGGAGCAAACATATGTAGAATGGTTTCCATGTAAATGTGTTTGTTTGTTTGTTCATGTAATGTTTAATGGTGATATTTTTTTTGCAGGTGTGTGCTGACTGTCTGACGGCATGATGCAACCATCAGCGAGGAAGAGAGCACGGATCGACTGTATCATCCACTGCTCTGATGATGACAGCGATGCTCTGGTGTCACCACAGGATTTGGACTCCTGGAACACATTGCTCAGGGCTGCAGAGATCAGGCAGCATGATCCAGTCCTGGAAGCAGCCAAGGGCCTTGAAGAAGGAGGAAACCACACATACATTATCACCGTAAATGTCGTAGTCTCTTTACAATGAAGAAGTCACTGGATTCTATCCTTGCCAAGGGTGTCAAGATAGAATCAGCAAGCGTCGACCCAGGAGGAGGGCATCAAGGGATGCCCCTAGTACTAGCAGGGTGTATGCCAAAGTATGTCTCTTCTGCGAGAAGTCAAGCAAGTACATGAAAGCAGCAAAGACAGGGGAGCCACTCATCCAGTGTGTTGAGCTACGAGCAGATGAGAAGATCCGCAGAGCAGCAACAAGGAAACTCAACCAGAGAATCCTTGGTTTACTTAGCAGAGACCTTGTTGCTGCAGAGGGTCACTACCACAAGTCGTGCTAACAACTCTTCACAAAAGATGATTCCCCAGCGGCCGCCAGGTCTGGTGCAGGTGAAAATCAGGAAGAAAGCGAGGGAGCACGCTACGAAGAGCTGAGATAGAAGCCCTCGAGGAACTCTTCTTGTATATAAGGACTGAATTATTTCCCAACCCAGAGGTACTGCCTATGATAAACCTCACATCTAGGCTTGAGAGATCCATGATGTCCCGTGGTATTATCCAACTGAAACCAGCGACAAAGAAACATGTTCGCCGAAAGATTGAAACCGAGTTTGGGGAATCACTACGCTTGTCCCAGATGAGAAAGGAAAGCTTCTAATCTATCCACGCAGCCTCTCAATGGACGACCTTGCCCGACAAGCACAGAAAATGAAAAAAGATCTGCAAGAAGCAAGAGCAGCTAACTCTGAAGATATCTTAACCAAAGCAGGAATGCAGCTGAGGAATGAGATCAATAAGCAAGATGTGAGTCAGCCATGGCCTCCCGATACAGATCAGAATGTCATTCCTGCAGCAGTCACTAAATTCCTGCACACCCTGCTGACAGGAGAGTGTGAGTGTCAAACTCCCTCTGAAAGAGCTCAACGTCTTGCCACATCCTTCGGCAGTGAATTGGTCTTTGCTGTTACCAGTGGCAAGACAAAGCCACAACAGCACGTACTGCTGTCCAATGCTGTTTTGTGTTTGACAGAAAACAGAACTGATCCGAACTCTGAATCGTCTTGGCCACTGTGTGTCCTACTCAATGTTTGAGGAGATCGATACAGCCCTTTGTATCCAGAAGCTGGAATGTTCAAAGGATGACATTCCACTGCCAGCAAACATCTACCCTGGTGTGTTCACAACCCTGGCCTGGGATAACATCGACCGACTTGAAGAGACACTAAGTGGAGCAGGTACTTCTCACAGAGTCAATGGCATTGTGTCCAGTCCCAGGTTGCAGGTCTGTGCAGAGAAGGTCCTGCCAGAGATTACCAAGTCCAAGATAAGAAGCATCACTCCGACCGCATCAATTCTGCAATATACAATGTTGGGCGGCGGCAGGGCCACCCAGGATTGAGACTGCGTATGTCGACACTACCAAAGAGGTCCAGGATTCAAAGACCAAGAACCATATCTGGCTTCTTACTTGAATGTCAGACCAGAGAACCAGTCCATCAGCAGTTGGACTGGGTTCAACATCAAAATCCGCAGAGACATTGCAGTGGTCCAGGACACTGTAAGCTACCTGCCCACTATCAATGCTCCCGCAACAGAAATGTCCACCGTTAATGAAGTCTTGGAGCAAACGCATGCATCATGCAGTCCTTACAGCTTAACAAGATTGTGTGCGTGTTTGATCAAGCACTCTATGCCAAAACTGCCGAGGTTCTCTGGAAACAAGAGAAGTTCAAGAACATTATCATCAGGATGGGCGTCTTCCACACAATCTGCAATCTCCTCTCCACCATAGGGAAGAGGTTTCAGGATGCAGGTCTTAGAGATCTGTGTGTGGAATCAGGTGTCATTGCAGAAGGATCAGTGTCAGGGGTGATGGACGGCGGAGGTACAACAGAGCAGTGAGACTACACAAGCTCGTGTATGAAGCACTGATGAGGCTTGCATGGAAAGGCTTCCTTCCATGGCTAGAAGAAAACCATTCAAGGGACATACACCATCTGGATGGAACACTGAAGAACATCAACAGCTTCCACAGCAATGTGTCTCAGGAAACCTTTCAAGAGCTGATGGAGAGTGAATCATGCACACATATCCTGAAGCTCTTCCAAGTTTATCTTGAGACCCTAAGAGATGAACACAACCTCTCAGCATTCTGGATGTCATACCTGGACATGGTTGAGATCATGCTGGACCTGGTTCGAGCCTCCAGAGAAGGCAACTGGATGCTTCACCTAGGAGCAATCCGACAGATGATACCGTGGTGTTTTGCCTATGACAAGGTGAACTATGCCCGATTCCTGACCTACTACTATGCCATGATGTCTCGACTGCCCATTGAACACCCAGAGGTCCATGAACATTCATGCAAGGTGGCTTTTCGGTCCAGATCGGTAGCAAGAATCCCTTTGGACGGATTCCTGTGGACCAGACCATCGAAGAGACGATCAAGAAAGACACCCAGACACCAGGGGCACAAAAGGCTTCAGCCTGAAAGGTGGAGCTGTCGCCAGGTACTACCTGACATCGGAGTATCGCAGCAGATACTTGAGGCAGCTCAGGGCCATGGTAGTAGGCCAAAAGTACACTGACTTCAGCCACCCAGACCTACAGATGCCCAGGATTAGAAGAGATGAGGCCGATGTCCAATCTTTAGTTCAACTGATGGAGACCAGCTGGTTGAACCCCTTCAACGCAGAGCAAGGAGATCTTGTCAGTTTGTCAACTGCGACTACAGCACCACCAGAAGTTGCCAAAGACCTTCTAGGGGCCTACAGAATAGGAGAGGATGCATATCAAGCCTTCAAGGAAGAGCGCCTGGAGACCGATACGCCAACTATACAGTTTCATGACACGATGACGAAGACGAAACTGAGAACGTTCACTAACATCAGAATGAAGCCACGCTCACAAGGCCATGCCAAGGAGGCTATCTTGAAGGCTGACAGGAACCTATTTGGCCAGATGATCCTTGTTGCTGAGAACAGTAAGCTCAAAATGAGTGATGTCTTGGCTCATCCCTGGGCCTTTGCCATGGGCACTTGCCAGCGGTAATGGGTCTCTCCGCAAGACCAACAAGGCTGCCCTAGCAATGGAGTTGGAGAGGAATGTTTCTCCTGCAGAGGTGATCCCCGAGCCCTCTGCTACCATAATTGATGGGATGAGCCTGGTCCAGAAACTGAAGGGAAACGACAAAACTTTTTCACAGCTTGCAGGCACAGCACTGAGTCACGTTGTCCATGAGGGTGCTAAGAGCAGGCGCATTGATGTTGTGTTTGACGTCTACAAGGAGACATCCATCAAAGATGCAGAACGAGCCAACAGAAGTGCAGGCACAGGGATCCATTTCAAGAACATTCAACCTGGGCACAACATCCAGCAGTGGAGAAAGTTACTCGGTAGTTCCTCCAACAAGGCAAGTCTCATCAAGTTCCTGGTAGAAGAATGGAAAAAAGCACAGCACAGGGACAAGCTCGAGGGCAAGGAGCTGTATGTCACATGTGAGCAGCTCTGCTTCAAGATCACCAAAGAGCAGTGGGAAGAGGCTCCTGAGCTAAAGTCAAGTCAAGAAGAAGCAGACACACGCCTCCTTCTCCATGCACTTCATGCAGCAGAATCTGGGTACAAGTCTGTCATCATCACTGCAGAGGATACAGATGTCATGGTCCTGTGTCTGGGCATGTGCCACAAGACCCATCCCACCTGTTCCAGAAGTGCGGGACGAAGAACCGGACAAGATTCCTGGATATCACCACACTGAGCCGTACACTGGGAGGCAGCGTGTGTGATTCATTGATTGGTATGCATGCCTTTACAGGCTGTGATACCGTCAGTGCATTCGCTGGCCGGGGGAAGATGACGACACTCAAGCAGGTGAAGATGGACAAGACATACCAGGATGCTTTCCACGAACTTGGGCGCTCATGGGAAGTGTCTCCTGAACTATTTGAGAAGCTACAGGAAATCACCTGCCACATGTACCTGCCATCTACCCACACACTGAGGTGAAAAGCTTCGGTATGAGCTGTTCTGTGCGAGACGTGGAGAGGTGGAGTCAAGTCAACTCCCTCCTTGTGAGGACTGCCTCTTCATGCATGCACTACGTGCAAACTACCAGGCTGTGATCTGGAGGAGAAGTCTGCAGAGCCAGCCATTTGTTGCGAACCCAACAGACTGCGGCTGGATGACAGATGAGGACGGCAAGCTTGCTGTCAACTGGATGCGAGGCTCACCAGCACCAGATGCTGTTATGCAGCTACTGTCCTGCAAGTGTGTGCGGTCATGCGAACTCCCTAAGTGCACTTGCCTCAGCAATGGCCTGAAGTGTACGGACATGTGCAGGTTACAGACATGCCAGAACAAGGCTATTGAAGAAGAGCCGGTAGCACAACAGTCAGATTCCGAGTCTGACGTAGATGATATTGAGGAGGATAATTTGCCATAATAGTAAGTACAAGCCCATGGCATGCTTCGTGTGTATTTACAGGACTTGTATTAAATGTGACAATTACTATATTCATTTTAGTGACATTTAGGCATTCCTGTCCCCAAATTTGACATTTTAAAATTTTTCTGAATTTTCGGTAGGGTGTGTCTATTCAAGAAGTGATAACGACCATTAAGCTACCAGTGTGCAAGGGCTATCATATCAAAACATAAATAAACCAATGTCACCCGTAGGGTGATCCGTATCTTGCCAAAAGGTGACCACGTGTGACTTCTTTAAGGTCACATGAGGTGAACAGAGCTGCTATCCACCAGGAGCGACTCCTTGAGGAATAACTGCCTACGAGAGATTCCGATGAGAATCGTTCTACAGAGTACCAGAAAAATATGCGTTTGCCTCATAACGTCACCAAATGACGTCATAATGTCTCAAGCTTGACATATCTAGAAAGCACTAATCGAGGTGTTCAATTTGAGGTACTACACGATATGGTTCCTAAACTTGAAAATTTTACCTTGGGGTCAAATATGTTTGACCTGAGGGCTAACCATGAAGGTCAAAGCCAATCGCCACCAAAAATTAATCGCTGAGCGCCAGACCATGAACTATATTCCCATGAAGTTTGAAGACGATCGATCAAAATTACTCAAAAAATAAGGGTTTCGTCGACTCCCCTGATTTGCGACAAAGTGACCTTGACCTTTGACCTTGACCTTCAAAATTTTATGCGCTGAAAGGGACCTCCATAGGCCTCTGATATGCGGTTACAAAAATTTCCAATGAAAACTGTGCTCTGCAGAGTGATTTATACGTGATAACAGATAAAAAAAAAACAACAAAAAAAAACACACGAAGGTCAAGGCCAATCGCCACCAAAAATTAATCAGCTGAGCGCCAGACCATGAACTATATTCCATGAAGTTTGAAGACGATCCGATCAAAATTACTAAAAAAATAAGGGTTTCGTCGACTCCCCTGATTTGCGACAAAGTGACCTTGACCTTTGACCTTGACCTTCAAATTTTATGGCCTGAAAGGGACCTCCATAGGCCTCTGATATGCGAAGTTACAAAAATTTCCAATGAAAACTGTGCTCTGCAGAGTGATTTATACGTGATTACAGATATAAAAAAAACAACAACAAAAAAAACACATGAAGGTCAAGGCCAATTGCCACCAAAAATTAATCAGCTGAGCGCCAGACCTGAACTATATTCCCATGAAGTTTGAAGACGATCCGATCAAATTACTCAAAAATGAGGGTTTTGTCGATTACCCTGATTTGCGAAAAAGTGACCTTGACCTTTGACCTTGACCTTCAAATTTTATGGCCTGAAAGGGACCTCCATAGGCCTCTGATATGCGAAGTTACAAAAATTTCCAATGAAAACTGTGGTCTGCAGAATTTTTTTTTCGTGATTACAGACAAACAAACAAAAAATAAAAAAAAAAAAAAAAAAAAACAGACTGACTAACATATCTTGCAAAAACTTCGTTTTGGCAAGATAAATATGCGTTTGCCTCAAAACGTCACCAAAATCACGTCATAATGTCTCAAGCTTGATATATCTAGAAAGCACTCATCGAGGTGTTCAATTTGAGGTACTACACGATATGGTTCCTAAAACTTGAAAATTTGACCTTGGGTCAAATATGTTTGACCTTAGGCGTTAACCATGAAGGTCAAGGCCAATCGCTACCAAAAATTAATCAGCTGAATGCCAGACCATGAACTATATTCCCATGAAGTTTGAAGACGATCCGATCAAAATTACTCAAAAAATAAGGGTTTCGTCGACTCCCCTGATTTGCGACAAAGTGACCTTGACCTTTGACCTTGACCTTCAAAATTTTATGCGCTGAAAGGGACCCTCATAGGCCTCTGATATGCGGTTACAAAAATTTCCAATGATAACTGTGCTCTGCAGAGTGATTTATACGTGATTACAGATAAAAAAACAAACAACAACAAAAAAACACATGGTCAAGGCCAATCGCCACCAAAAATTAATCAGCTGAGCGCCAGACCATGAACTATATTCCCATGAAGTTTGAAGACTATCCGATCAAAATTACTCAAAAAAATAAGGGTTTTGTCGATTCCCCTGATTTGCGACAGTGACCTTGACCTTTGACCTTGACCTTCAAAAATTTTATGGCCTGAAAGGGACCTCCATAGGCCTCTGATATGCGAATTACAAAAATTTCCAATGAAAACTGTGGTCTGCAGAATTTTTTTTCGTGATTACAGACAAACAAACAAACAAACAAACAAACAAAAAAAAAAATAAAAAAATAAAACATACAGACTGACTAACATATCTTGCAAAAACTTCGTTTTGGCAAGATAACTAGAGACATGTAGCAAGCTAAAAACACCTAAGAGAATTAGTCACCCCGGGTGGTACCGATATCCCAAAATTCGGGTCTTGGCTCATGGACTATTTCACTATTGTCATCCCGAGCTTTTCCAATCCTGACATTGTTATATTATGCACACACACAGCCGCCCTCTGCAATGGTTCCCACCACCCATAAAGCTCGTCAGTCTGTTAAAACTTCCCTACACCTTGTACTACGCTGTATTCAAAGCTTGATCCATTTATTACATATGGTTTTGTTCGTTAGTTTGTTTCCCATCAACACAACTCAAGCATTCTAGTCTGTGTGTGCAGCCCATAAGTTTCACATCAAAATTAATGGACTGTTTTGCCCAAAAATTGCTTTTTGAAATAACCTAGCAGATTTCACTAATTTAGTCAATTGTCACTGGAACTGTAAATGATGTATACGAAATTTAAACATGTCAATGTAAGAGGAAATCGAAATCACAAAGTGAGCAAACATAGGAGCTGGGCATTGACCGGTGCTTCGTGTGCTTCATCAGCATCCCATCCCATGGAAATTCACTTCTCCTTCACCATTAATGGCTTGTGCACGTCACTGGGTAACACGATATGGAACAGTCGATGATGTGATATTGGCTGCTGTGTGGTGTCTTCCAAGGACGATTTTGGTTGCCATCCTGGGCTGATATATTGCTTGTTTGACCAGATATAAGGTGTGCACCTTTGTGTCAATATACTGCCTTTGACTGACAGCCTGGCAGCAGCAGCAGCAGCAGCAGCAGAGAGCATGCGGTCGTTTGGTCATTCTGCTGTTTGGCGTTTTGATCCTCCTATATGGAAAACTGGAGGAAATGAATGAAATCACACAGTACATGGCCATCACCAAAAAGGGCAGATTGTGAGGCACGAGCCCGAGGGGATATGAGCTGTTTCCAAATGAGCTAGACTGCCGTCCTTCAGCCATTCCATAGAGGTCTGTTAGAAACTACTAGGGATTACATATTGGCCAAGTGATTTCATGTATGGATTTTATATGTGGGATTTAAACATGCAGATTAAATTTGGCAGAATTTGCTTCATATGTTTGAGTGTGAGATTGTATAGGATACTTTTGTCTCGTCTGTTTTGCCTTTTGTCTGAATCTTACCATGGAGAAACTAAAAGATAAATAAATGTAAGCCATTTGGAATTATAGCCAATGCCATGGTAATTGTCACGACTGTTTGTTGTGACGTTTTAAATAGAGGTGGTTGCCAGGATGCAATGCATGAAGTGGGATTTATTGTGCAGTAGCCGTGGATAAATGTCTCATTTGCAACTTTCAGGTGTGCCTAAAGCTCCCTACCTGCCGTCTTTCTAAGAGTGATCCCACCTGCCATTTAGCCAAGGCCGTCCCAATTTGCTGATTTTGAAAGTACCGAGACATGTCGTTGAAGAATATCCGCAAATAGATGTGTGAAGAGGTGATGTAATGGTTGAGGACAACGTGAGGGATCGACAACAGGGGAATCACACCTTTGTAGCCAGGTGACGATTTCTAATTGGCTGCTTTTCCTGTAAAATATGAGGTCCTCAAGCAGTCAGGTGTCCAGTCACATTGGAAAGGATCAAGTCACACGTCGCTGCAGAAAGGAACATGCTGGCATGGGGCAGTGAGGCTGGACCATGGCGTGATTGAATACGAGGATGCATCAGCCGGCCCCAGCCGGATCAGAGTTCAATCAACCCAGCATAGGAGCCACATCCAGGGATCCAGGGGATCTGGGGCAACACTCGGGCCAGGCTGGGCAACACCCAGGCCAGGCTGGGCCTCACGGGCGGCATTTCTGCCATGCACAAGAGGAAAACGTGAGGAGGCATTCGGCATGCCATAGCCTGGAGTGGGGTCATAACTGCGTTTAAACAGAGAAACTGTAAGAAGGTGTCACACTCCCTTTCTATTATCTCAACACAGTTAGTACATTGGAATGGAGCCCATCGTCAATCAGCTTGGTCCAGTCAAGTGAAAAGAGATATTTAAAGGCAACTCCTAGCATTAACTCTCACCTGTGTGTGTCTGCGTCTTGATTGCTCTGCAGTGAGGCAAAGAGAAAGTGGAAACTACTTTTATGATTGATTATTATTTATCGAAATGTAGGATTTAAGATCTATTTGCAGTCATTATTGCAGGGAAATGGATCAGGTTACGAAAAGCAAATTTTCTGTGATAACTACAAGGGCTTGTCACTTGGCTTTTCCCCTGTTATTGGATCGCAGCAAGATGGTTATTTGGGCAACCGGGACTGAGACATAATTTCTTCAGGACCGTCAATTGAACCTCTGGCATCGTGCCGAGACCCAGTTCGCAACGAGTCTCCCATCCAAGCACGAAGCACGTTTGGCTTCACTTAGCTTCACTTCCAAGATCTTTTGGGATCAGATGCAAATCGTCAGCAAAATAAATATCTTCCATTAAAGATGATCACATGCATTTCTGTAACATTTACAAAAAAAACCAAAATTCTGTTCTCACTTTCAGGCAGCATTTAGTGCCAATCCCAAGTTGCCTTGACAGCATAGTGCCGGTGTTCTCTGTAAAATGTAGGAAGAGCAGAGGATATAGGAAATAAATATGGAAAAAGACAGGAAGAGAAGAGAGAATAACATAGGACCACTGGACATGTAGCTTCTCTAGGCCTGGTCTTATGTTGTAACCCAAATTTGGTAGCATTCTGACTGGTGGGTCTGGAGAAGAAGAATTTGGAAGGAATTTACTAAGTTGGACATTTTGACCTACTTAAAGTTACGTTACTGGAATGAGCTTTGCGATTCTGGAATGAGCTGGAATGAGGAGAGGAATGTTGCTGCCAAATTTCAGCCGGATCAGCCCAGCGGTTTGGCAGGAGAAGTCGAAAAAGGAGACAGACGGATTGACATGACAGATGGATGGACAGACGATGCACGATGATACCTTATCTGGAATTCACATTCCAGATAAGCTAAAAAGAGGAGAAGGGAAGTCAGAGAAGGCAAGGGAAAATGGAGGTATTGAACCAATGGAGGAAAGGAGGAGGCAAATGTCACCATTCTGTATGTCATATTTCTCTGGACAGCATTTCTCTGTGTGTTCAACAAGGGATCTTATCTCCAATCCCATGATCTTTATCTCCGTTTGTCAAAGTTGGGAATCTGGAATCAGAATAGGCATCCATCTCCGCCCCACCCACTTAAAGCTTCATGTCATCCCTTTCTGCATCTCTCCTCACCCCACCATCTCAAACCTTCCCCCTCACCCAACCATCTCAAACCTTCCCCCTCACCCCACCATCTCAAACCTTCCCCCCTCACCCCACCATCTCAAACCTTCCCCTCACCCCACCATCTCAAACCTTCCCCCTCACCCACCATCTCAAACCTTCCCCCTCACCCCACCATCTCAAACCTTCCCCCTCACCCCACCATCTCAAACCTTCCCCCTCACCCCACCATCTCAAACCTTCCCCCTCACCCCACCATCCAAACCTTCCTCCCTCACCCCACCATCTCAAACCTCCCTCACCCCACCACTCAATTACCTTCCCCTCACCCCACATCTCAAACCTTCCCCTCACCCCACCTCTCAAACCTTCCCCTCACCCCACCATTCTCAACCTTCTCCTCACCCACCATCTCAAACCTTCCCCTCACCCCACCTCTCAAACCTCCTCCTCAACCCACCATCTCAAACCTTCCCCTCACCCCACCATCTCAAACCTTCCCCTCACCCCACCATCTCAAACCTTCTCAACCTTCCTCCTCACCCCACCATCTCAAACCTTCCCCCTCACCCACCATCTCAAACCTTCCTCCTCACCCCACCATCTCAAACCTTCCCCCCTCACCCCACCCATCTCAAACCTTCCCCCTCACCCACCATCTCAAACAACCTTCCCCTCACCCCACCATCTCAAACCTTCCCCTCAACCCACATCTCAACCTTCCCTCCACCCACCATCTAAACCTTCCCCTCACCCACCATCTCAAACCTTCCCCCTCACCAACCATCTCAAACCTTCTCCTCACCCCACCATCTCAAACCTTCCCCCTCACCCCACCATCTCAAACCTTCCTCCTCACCCCACCATCTCAAACCTTCCCCTCACCCACCATCTCAAACCTTCCCCTCACCCCACCATCTCAAACCTTCCCCCTCACCCCCACCATCTCAAACCTTCCCCTCCTCACCCACCACTCAACTCCCCCTCACCCCACCATCTCAAACCTTCCCCTCACCCCACCATCTCAAACCTTCCCCCACACCACCATCTCAAACCTTCCCCCTCACCCCACCATCTCAAACTTCCCCTCACCACACCATTCATCAAACCTTCCCCCTCAGCCCACCACCTCAAGTCTTCGCTTACACAAACTCCCCCCACACACCCACACACTCAATCCTTCACCCACACCCTTCACACACACAAACATTCCCCTGCAAAACTTTCACCTGCACCCCACCTTCTCTCCCAAAGCCATACATTGCTAACACAACGCCTCCCACTCCCCCACCCTCCGCACTCTCACTGTGTGGCCCTAAAAAATCTGAGGGTCTCCGCTCCAACCTCACAGATCTCTCAATCCAAGCTACTGCTGATAAACCAGACATCTTGTTTGATAAAATCCTTCCTCCCACACAATGACTCTGACTCCATGCTGTCTCTCCCCGGTTATTGTCTTCTCTGATCTGATATGCATGAACCACACCCTGGTGGTGGAGTTGCACTTTACATCAAAAACTCAATTTCTCACTGTCCATTTACTGATCTTACACCTCCCATTCCCCAGGAGTACCTCTAGCTGTAACTTCTCCTCCACTCCCCCTCTTGTTAATCTGTGTGTTGTACCGTCCTCCAAACAGGACCAACTCCATCTACATCTCTCTCTCTCAGACAACATGGACAAACTTTTAACCACTCATTCCAACTCTATACCTGGTGTTAGCTTTATGGTCCGGGTTGTGGGCTTGGGATCCTCGGGTCCTGAGTTCAAATCCCGCTCAGCTGTTGAATTAATACCAGATGGGGTTAACTCGGCCTGTCATCCTTCCGAGGTCGGCAAAATGAGTGCCAGAATGCTGGTATACTGTGTCGAAGTGGCAACCCGTCCAGGATTTTTCCCAATAGCCAAGGAGACTACTTAGGCAGCAACAACGATCTGCACAGAGTATGGTTCTGATGGATGAATTAATGGATCCCAACTCTCTCTTCCTCATATGTGGCACTTCCAATTATCACCATACAACTTAGTTGGGTGTTGGTACCTCTTTCACCAGCAATGGCAGATCAGCAAAAGACATCTGTGACTCCATGGGACTGACAAAATCTGTGAATACTCTTAAAAAGCTCATAAACAGTACTCACTATCTCATTTAAATTAAATAAAAAGCTCATTTAGGAGCTCACACATGGTAAAAACTTTAAACCTTTTAACTTATAAACCTGTGAACTTTCCAACCCAGATTTCTCCAAATGGCAAATCTTCCCTTCTGGACTTTGTTATGACTAACTTTCCTGCAAATGTCTCCTGCTCTTCCTCTGCTCCAATTGGCTCATCTGATCATATGCCTGTGAAAGTCAAGGTATCTCTCTGGCTATTCTCAGAGAGCTGCTTCAATGCTGGCGAGTCTGGTATTTCACTCAAACATATTTGCAGGGACTGCAAGCAGCCATCCCTCTTCAGGACTGGACTCCCATATCTACTGCCCCTGATGTTAACTCAGCCTGGAAATTCTTCCACAGAAACCTGCTCTCTCTCTCATGCACAGATTCATCCCGTCTCATCTTCAATTATTCTACCCTTCTTCCTGCCCATGGTACACTGAATCCTGTGATAAGGCAGTTGCTCTGAAACAATTTGCCTTCTCTTCCTGGAAGGCTAATCCGACCGAAGGCAATCTCAGTGCATTCAAAAAAGTTCACACTTGTCAGGCTAGCGAGAAAACAACATCTGTAAACCTCAAAAATGAACTTTCAAACTTGTCTCCCTCCTTTAAAATCTGGTGGTGCCTTGTTGAATCTGTTTCTGGAATATGCTCCCTTTCCATCCCTTCAATCTCTTCAAATGGCACCACAACCGATGCCAATCGTAAGAAGGCCGAATGCCTCAATTCTGTGTTTGCTTCCAAATCTTGTGTCTCCAACCCCTCTCTCTCGATAACCATAATTCCATGTCATACCCAACTGCTCGTGTGCTGTATGTCTTTTGCACCTGAGAAGGTGGAGATGGTTATTTCAACCCTCGATTCTGACTCTGCTACTGGACCGGACGGAATCAGCTCACGTGCCCTAAAAACCTGCTCTACTGCTCTTTCACATCCTCTTTCTACCCTTTTCACCCTGTCATTTGCACTAGGTCATCTTCCCTCTACTTGGAAATCTGCCAACACCACTGAATTACATTGAAAAATAAATGTGAAAAACCGATACCCTCAACTACGAACCTATCAGCTTACTTCCAATCAGCAGCAAGGTTATGGAATCCATCATCGCAGTTGATATGAAATCCTCCCTTTTCTCCAACAATCTCATCTCAGATCACCAATTTGGTTTCAAACCAGGTCACTCCACCTTGGGCATGCTGCTTCTACTCTCCCAACAATGGATGGAGGCCCTCAATGTCAGAGATGAGATCAGGACCGTCTCTCTGGACAGTAGGGTGGATATACTGATTCTGGCTCACTTTTCCCCATGTAAATGAATGGGGGATTTTCAGCGTTCTAGCGATCACATTTTTTTCCCTATAAAATTACACCCCGTTTTTTCCCAAGGTATATTTTGTTGTCTCCCCCTTTTAACCTAAGGGGCATTCTATTCAAATAACCAATGCGACAAGATAAAAGATTGGTTCAAGTAGCAACGTAGTAATGTGGTTTGTTCGGGTGATTCTGAAGAGATATCTGAAACCTGTAAGCCTAGGGACACTCATTTTCAAATAACCAATGTATATTGTTTAGCTCACTCATTGAACCTATAAACATTTGTTCATTTCTCATATTCCTTCAATAGTTTAATTTTCTTTGTACAATAATCCCCATCTAAAATATTTAAAATAAAAATTTGAATCTTTATATTTTTCAAGATACCCTTTTGTGCCATTTGAAATGATATACTTCTCTTAATGATCTCATCTGACCATCTCCTGAGTTGCATATCATTTTGAGATTATAGTAAATTGTTTTTTTCCATTGTTCAATTGATAACCATCGAAGTTTCAGTCCGTGCCGTGAAAATGAGGAATGTTTTTCCACACGACGCGTTCGCGGTAAAATGAGGAACTGTTTTGCACAGTCATGCTGTGAAAAAAACAGGAACTATTCTGCGATCCAAAGGTCTCGAGCCCAGGCTCCCATTTTTAAAACATTCTTTGCTGGCAATGGTGTGCTGTACTGTCCTTCAGTGGCATGAGCTTGTTTGCAGTTCGAATATTTGTTGGAACTAAACTTACAAATTGATGTACTGGATTCAAACCATTATCTGTTGAGGTAAGATTTTTATTTTCCTATTTCAGTTCTTTTAAACATCGACTCATTTAATAATTAAATAACTTAATTAATACTTATTATTTTCTCTCACAGGAATTGTATCTGAAATGCAATATCAAAATATCCGATTTTGCCACAACTGGGGCGAAATTGGTTGGTGGTTGAAGACCTTATGAGCGACCAAGACCACAGAACGAGCTCGTCTTGATGACCCAACCAAAGAGTTATACGTTGGAGACTCATGAGCGACCAAGACCCACGAAACGAGCTAGACCTTGGAGTGGGATGACTTTGGGGTTCCTTGGATATCGACTATTTGTATGGAACTAAACTTTCAGCTGATGAATTGGATTCAAACCTATTATCTGTTGAGGTAAGATTTTTATTTTCTATTTTCAGTTCTTTTAAAACATCGACTCATTTAATAATTAAATAACTAATTAATACATTATTATGTTCTCACAGGAAATTGTATCTGAATGCAATATCAAAATACCCGGATTTTGCCACAACTTGGGCGAAATTGTTGGCTTGGTTGAAGACCTTATGAGCGACCAAGACCACAGAACGAGCTCGTCCTTAATGACCCAACCAAAGAGTTATACGTTGGAGACCTATGAGCGACAAGACCCACAGAACGAGCTAGATCTTGAGTGGGATGACTTTGGGGTTCCTTGGATATCGACTATTTGTATGGAACTAAACCTACAACTTGATGTACTGGATTCAAACCTATTACTGTTGAGGTAAATTTTTATTTTCCTATTTCAGTTCCTTTTAACATCGATCATTTAATAATTAAATAACTTATTAATACATTATTATTTTTCTCTCACAGGAAATTGTATCTGAAATGCAATAACAAATACCGATTTTGCACAACTTGGGGCGAAATTGTTGCTTGGTTGAAGACCGCATGAGCGACCAAGACCCACAAGAAAAGCTCGATCTTGATGACCCAACCAAAGAGTTATACGTTGGTGATCTCATGAGCGACCAAGACCCACAGAACGGCTAGGCCTTGAATGGGATGAGCTTGTTTGCAGTTCGAATATTTGTATGGAACTAAACCTTCAAGTGAAGAATGGATTCAAAACTCTTATCTGTTGAGAGTAAGATTTTTATTTTCCTATTTTCAGTTCCTTTAAGCATCGACTCATTTAATAATTAAATTACTTAATTAATACATTATTATTTCTCTCACAGGAAATTGTATCTGAAATGCATATGAAAATACCGATTTGCCACAACTTGGGGCGAAATTGTTGGCTTGGTTGAAGACCTCATGAGCGACCAAGACCCACAGAACGAGTTTCGTCCTTGATGACCCAACCAAAGAGTTATACCTGGAGCTTGGAAGTTGGGTTTATTTTGGAGACTTGAAATGCTATCACTCTTGGGATCTAAACTATCGATGTAGTCTTTGTTGGATGGTGCTTGATGGGAGCAAGATCAAGAAAGTTCTGGGAAGAAAGTGCAGGCTTACTCCCTTTCTACGTCATCAAACCTGAAAGCCTTAAAAGACAGAATTGGAAGAAAGAGAAAAAAAAAACGTAAAAAATATATTGGTGGAAATCTCTTTGAAAAAGACATTGTGTTGGCGAGGATTGAGTTGGGGTGAGATTTTGAATGTGAGGGTTGGGACACACACACAACACACACACCACACGACACACACACATACACAAATGCATACACACACACGCAACACACACGCATACAACACACACGCACACGCACACACATCACACAATGCATACACAACACACGCATCACACACACGCATACACACACACGCACACACACACACGCATACACACACACACGCATACACACACACACACGATCACACACACACACCAATGCATACACACACACGCCGCCCACACACGCACACCACACACGCATACCACACACGCACACAACACACACGACACGCAACACACGCACACCACACACGCATACACACACGCACACACACACGCACAGCACACGCAACACGCACACGCACATCAACAAACAAGTTAAGCCTTGACTATTCAGTTGAGGATTCTGTGTTTGGGGTTCACAGATCTAAGAACGTCCCTTGACACATTATATTCTGTTATACACCTCGGACTTGGCCCTCGAGTTGTCCACAATGGTGTATAGCAGGAGGGAGTGAAGCGCCAACGCATTGCTCCCATTGCACACACATTATATACTGTTATCATCTCGGACTTGGCCTCGAGTGCCACAATGGTGTATAGCAGAGGCAGTGAAGCGCCAACCCATGCTCATTGCACACACATATAACTTGTTAACATCTCGACTTGCCCTCGAGTGTCACAATGGTGTATAGCAGGAGGGAGTGAAGCCCAACCCATTGCGTCCATTGCACACACACACACACACACACAGTACCACACCACACGCGCACACACAGACATAACACACATAAGCACCACGCACACACACGCACACACGCACACACGCGCACACACGCAAACACACACACACACACACGCATACACACACGCATCACACACAGCACACACACACAGCACACATACACACGCATAACACACACGCATCACACCGCATAACCACAGCCACGCACACACAACAACACGCACACCACGACACACATACGCACACACACGCACAACCATCAACAAACAAATGTTAAGCCTTGACGATCAGTTGAGGATTCTGTGTTTGGGGTTCACAGATCTAAGAACGTCCCCCTTGACAACATTATATACTTTATACACTCAGACTTGGCCTCTAGTGTCCACAAAGGTGATAGTAGGAAGGGAGTGAAGGGGAACCCATTGCTCCCATGGGTATTATCTGCTTATTTTGTCTTTTGTAATTCCTGTGAATAAATGAACCCTAAATCTCTTCCCCTTCCAAATCATATATCTTATAAGTCCAAGGAACCGTATCTATTTACACAACAATTTTAAAAAGTTCGTTAGTCCATCGTTTACGAAACCTTTTTCAAGAATTCCACTGTATATTCTACGATATCACCAATTTGAACTTAGGTTTTTCTGACATTAATCTTTTTTCATATTTAATTTTGTAAATGTTCTGATGTTCATATTTGTTGACGTATGAATCGTGTTATTATACTTACACAATTCCTGAATAAAGATGACCATTGTTGTGAACCGAGTTGTGTGATTTTTATATAGTCCTCTTTAAGGTACGATTAAATCGTTCAACAACAACCGCCTCCCTTCATTAAAGTACTGTATAATAATACTGTTATTTTTTAGAAAATTCATAATGTCTTGTTATAAAACTCTCTACCCTATCAGTCACAACTTTTTTTAGTTTTCTCTTACTTTTATTAAATATCTGTTGAAAGGCTAACATAGATATTACCTGTTTTGTTTTTTAGGCAACCCAGCGTATCACTCCAAATCAATAACGGTTAAAGCATACTTGTACCCTTATCATTATTGAGTTCAATCAATCACAGACCAGATATAATAACTTCCTTGGAATAAACTTTCCTTCTCTAAACTTTGGTGATATTGGTTTATGTAATTCATCAGCTAATTGGCTCTTGTCTTAATGAATCATTAGAGTATATCGTTTTTTGAATTTCCAAGTCCAAGTTTCAATTTAGCACTGATCATCTCTTCACGATGAAGCCGATCAATTTTTTCTCTCAAGGTTGGATTTTTATCAGAGACAAATTATACAACATTTCTCTATCGCTTCATGCTTTTCTTCTAGTGTGGTATTCCCATAATCAATATCGTGCCTCATGCAACACTTTCACAACCCTATTGATATTTACTCCATGGTTAGGATTGTCTGCTCATCTAATCTTTATCCAAGTTTGTGCCTGGACCACAGAAAGAATTACCTGTAGATGTAATTCCCCCGGTATCTCAGTCGTTGTAAATTTACTTCCTGAAAAAACTTTTGTATATCTCCTCCGAGTTTGTGTTTGGAGATAATTGTTTTTTTTTGAACCACACACCGAACATATACCTTTTTGGTATAACCTGTATTTTTACTTTTAATATATGAAATATTTTTTAGTATTAGTTTTCTTTTTACATTTGAGACAATAACTCATTTAATTATGAGAGAAATTCCTACAGAGGCAAAAACTTTTTAGTTCCACATGCACATTTGAATCTTAATTTTTAAAACATAAAGAATCCTTAGAAATGCTTCACTCTCTCCTGCATTTATTTTAAGTAAAAAAAAAAATGAAAAACTTGAATTAACATCAATATCCTCTCCCTGAAACGATGTCAAAGTCTTGTCGAACGTATTGCAAATAGATCTGTCATTCTTGTTTCCTCCTCGGTGGTTGAGTTTATTTTCTTTAATACCCCTAATCTTTTTTTAATCTACTGGTTCCATATTTTTGATATTTATTCCTATCCCTCTCTTCTCCTCCCCTCCCCCTCTCCTCTCTTCTCTCCCCCCTCTTCTCTCTCCTTCCCTTTCCTCCCTCTCTCTCTTCTCTATATCTCCCTCTCTACTCTCTTCTCTTTCTTCCTCTTCCCTCTCTTCTTCTCCTTTTCCTCCTCTTCTCTCTCTCAACTCCTTCCTCGTCCTTACTATCCTTGAACCACTTACAACCCCATAGAATATCATACATATAGTCATCAGATTCTTGTTATCTGTCTCCAAAAATAATTTTTTTACAAACAGGAAACCAATAAAATTTTTTGAATTCTAAAAAGAAGCTTACTTTTTCTTAACTTTATAATTTTTTCATTATTTAACATTTAGTTAATTCCAAAGTTTCGGTTAAAATCAACATCAGCAAAAGCCAATCTTTTTTATTG
Source organism: Eptatretus atami (assembly GCA_035128595.1). NCBI lineage: Eukaryota > Metazoa > Chordata > Myxini > Myxiniformes > Myxinidae > Eptatretus > Eptatretus atami. The sequence goes on from CM068966.1 coordinate 89,271,931, forward strand.
AAATAACATATTCCTTTTTTATGTTGTAGAAATATTTATTAATAACGTAATACCTGTTCTGAAGTATGCTTGGACACAGAATGATAATTTTCTGAAGCCTTCTGCCTCATTTATGTATCTAGAAATATATGCTTAGAATAATATTAATGACAGAAAACCCCCAATCTTCCCTAGTTAAATCATTTGTATTTCCTACTATTAATATAATCCTGTTTTTTCTGTTTTCATGATGATAA
>CM068966.1:89273166-89314460 GCA_035128595.1 Eptatretus atami
GCTAACATGCCCAGGGCGCAACTAATAGTGCGCCTAGTACATATCTCCCGTAGACACACCACCACCGAACCGCGCCAGACTAACAGATTGTAGGACTTGCACCTACACACGCATTCAGACTAGAAAATACAGATCCCGAAGCAATGCTTGGTACACTTTAACTAACTTAACAAGCAAAGAATGTCTCCCCTCTTTTAGTTAGCTGTTCCAATTTACGTGTTTCTCTCGATTTAACACAACATCAAAGATAACGAGGTTCTTTTTGGATTTATCCCAAATCTTGGCGGAGACGTATATCATCCGTATTATCACTAAGAATACAAGTTATCGGTTCTTGATTTCTTTTAACCATTCTCTGTGTATCACAAAATATGTTGTATTATATCTTCAATTGTTATAATCATTTAGGTTTTTTTGAATTTAAATAAACCATTATATTCTTCTTTTTGTAGTCCAGCATTAAAACCTTGTGAGAGTAGTTGATATTCTGGTGAAACTTCGACTTTGTGAAAATTATTAAATTATCATAATCTTAAAAGTTTGGAGTCAGGAGCATACTTTAAAAGGCCTAATAGCCAGCGCTTTTTCCACATTCACCTTTGAACCAAACATATGAGGCATCTTTAATGAATTTGGCCGCACGAATTTTTATGATTGTTTTATAATTTTTATCTTATTTTCCCAAAGATGGGTAAATAAAAAATCATTCATTTATTATATTTGGGAAAAACAGTGTTATTTAATTTATTCATTTGGGCTCTTTTTTAAGATAACTCTGTATTTTATCCTTAACTAAGTTCAGTTTTAATTTTCAAATGATAATCCATTATTCTATTTATGCCCAATATCTTGTTGTGATATTTCCCTGTGAAAATCACATCCATAGAATAATATATATATACAACAATACCTCTTGAACATTTCTCTAATACGTTCAGTTTCTTCCCTTGTAAGGAAAGGTGTGTAATCACCCTCATTACTTTACATTCATTTCTCTAATCAATGCTTGTAAAGTAATTCATTTTGGTGTAAATCTAAAAGAATTATTTTTACCTTTATATTTTTATTATCATTAATTAGAAGATTGATCACATGAATATACATTAGTTTATAGGGCTTTTGATCTCTAGGTTTAATCCCCGTCTTTCACACGCCAGCGACAGGACATTCTCAAATTTGTGTCTCATATGGAGAATCAGGGAATTTCAAGAGAGGCTCAAATCGCAGTAAACCCTATTCATATTTATTTAAAGTAAAACTTTACTAAACTGGAAATTCATCTTCGATAATCATCTTCGATACTTTCAGAATCAGCTATACTTATTCATAACTATCGTTGAACACAAACTCTCGTATCAATAAAACCATCGTTCTGAATGCAAACTCTCGTTATCATAATTCACTCTTCTAATCTTCCAAAATCTTCAGGTTGAATATTTACTCATATTTATTAGTAGAAAAAACCATTACATCGATATCTACCTATACTTTTTTCATTAACATGATTCAACGTTGCCTAATTTTTTATATTAAGGTAGGTTTAATTTTAAAATGATTTGCCTTAAACTACAATTGCAACGAAATGTCATTTTCACCTGATACGTTAACATCCTTTATTTTCATTCAGGGATTAACTTTGAGGTTTGGTTGAAAAAAATACCCAAATTTCCTCCTTGCATATATACAGATTGGGTCTTATCTTTTTCTTTCTAAAGCTCATCCCAGAAGGTTTTTATTTTTGATACTTTTTCTTGTTTCATTGCTTTTTTCTAGTTTGAATTATTACCAGAAGGAGAGGAGAAAACTTTTGTAAGAGCTACTTTAATTTGATTTCTTCCCAGGTATACTAAAACCCTTCCACTGAAGTAAATTGAAGAAACCATATCATTCGCCATAATTGTTTTTAAATCCAATAGTTGTTATATTTATCTTTGTTTTCAATTTTACATCCTTGAACATATTTCTTCAGTATCTTCAACAAATGAAGAGATTGTTGAAAAACTTGTCTTTTTGTCTTGAAAACATTTATTTATTTAGTGAAAAAGTTGGAGATAAAATGGCGTTTAAGTCGAAATCACCGTAAAATCAACGAAAATTTTCATCAAGAAAATTTTAGTTTAAGACAGATTACCTGCTTAAAATAAATGAAATTTTCATCAAGAAAATTTTAGTTTAAGCAGAGATTTCACCTGTAAAATCAACGAAATTTTATCAAGAAAATTTTAGTAGCACAGATTCACCTGTAAAAATAACGAAATTTTTCATCAAGAAATTTTAGTTTTCAGCAAAGTTTTATAATAAATTATGGTGAATACAACCGTACTGCGATGTTTGTTAATCACGAATATAAACATATAGAAACACCTCCGAACCAACAAACACACAATTTAATCTTATTCATAAATATCTCCTCTTGAGTTGGAAAGAAAACATTTGTGATTATCTGCTCAAAGGATGTTTTGAAGAGTAGTTATAATAGTACATCTTCAATCACAAAAAACACAAGAAAAATGAGTTTAAAGTAAAGGGGAACTACATATTGAAAAACACGATGGGGCATTTAAAGGGCATATATAAAAATAAAGGGATTTTTTCAATTTGGAGAACCCGGCGTCCACATCAATAGCTGAAATCAATTGAAATAGTGAAAACCTGATGTGAAAAAAAAGTTATTAAACAAACATAAAAAAATGAAAACTTTAAAAGTTTTTATGGAGTGAAAATGAATATGGAAAAAGACAAGATGAAGAACAAACTCCTTATATTGAGAACATTATCTTCAATTTATAACATCATTTCAAGATTTTTATTGAAATAGTGGGGTTTATGAAAACTATCAAAGACAAGAGGAGATGTTGATAATACATTGTAGGAAAGTGGATTCATATTAAAAAAATCATCTTTTAATATACACATTCTAAAATCAAACCCTCTTAAAGCTTCTTCTTATTATTGGAATTACCAAAAGAAATAAAAACTAAAGAAGGCAGTGTTAATATTAAGAAACAATGATTAATTTAAATGTTTTCTCTGGTCTGTTCTTGCTCACTTACATCACCAAAATGTAATCAGAAAGAGTAAAACAATATATGAAATATGAGAAGACCTTGGACATTAAAGATTTAAATTCCAATGCCACTAACAGATAATTCCTAAATTTTGAGGAAAAAGAATATCTTTCTATTAATGTAATTGGAATTAACGGATACAAACAAGTTCAAATATTAAAAAATTTTTTCAAACAACTTATAAAAAAATGAAGAAACACACATTGATCTGATATTTTAGTGTTGGAAAGGGAATTCACAGTACACATACATCAAAATTTATCAAGATTAAATCTCTTCTCAGCGTTTCAGAACAGCAAACAAAATATATCTTGTAAAGCGATGTCTTAATTCATTTTCATACAAAAAGAACGCCCCATTAGGAAGCAACATTCAAAATATTGAGTAATCATAAATCAGCTGTAATTACAATGCCTAAACCTGGTGAAAAGATTTTCTTTGAAGATATAAATAATCTATGATGCACCCATTTGTGATATACGCTGATTTTGAGTGTATCCTTAAAAGATAAATACTTGCTTTCCTAATCCAAAAGGAATTCATATACAAAATAAAATATCAAAAACATATTCCTTGTGGCTTTCTGTTATTATATCAAATCAATCTGTTGCGAGAAAACTATAAATAAACTTGAAACATTATCGTGAAAAATGCTTCACAGAGTTTGTAAAAACGATTAGAAAAGGATTGTATTAAGACTAACTAAATTAATGAAGAAAACAAATGAACCGTGAAATTAACCAAAGAAGAAAAATTAGAATTTAGAAAAACGAATATCTGTTCATATTTGTTGTCAGTGAGGAGGAAAATTGAGGAGTCTAAAGTTAGGCGATCATTGTCATCTTACTGGTAAATATTAGAGGTCCCACGCTTCATTCCTTGTTGTAATCTTTAATTATTAAATTACCTTCTTTTATTCCAGTCTTTCTTCACAAACAGCGCCAACTATGATACACATCATTTATAAATGAACTTTCAAAAACACCCAGGAATATTTCTGCCATAACAAAACACAATCAAAAGTATATTTCATTTGCAAAAATGATATTCACAAAAACCTATAACTACGTATTAGGTTTCTAAGATTCTTACAAAGTATGGGAACACCACTAGCCAAACCTAGCATCAAATCTAATTCCCACAGGGGCTCTTTTCCAAATCTTATTCATTCTTTCCAAAAGAGGAAAATTCTAAAACTAAAGAGAAATTCAGATTAAGAGAGAATTCAAAAGTAAAGAGGAAATTTCTAATATATGAGGAAATTAATGAAGAAATTCTTACTGGAAGATGAAATTCTAATTGTAAAGAAAATTTCAAACAATGAATGAAATTCTAACTAAAAGGAAATCTGATTATAGATGAAATTCTGGTTAAAGAGGGAATTCTAATCGATAGAAATTCAAACAAGGAATGAAAATTCAAAGCTAAGAGAAAATTCTTACAAGGAAGCGAATTTATCCTATATGATTATTGAATCATTCATGAGATTTTAAAGAAACACAACTTCCTTTCAAAAGAAAGTTTCATAATAAACCGTTATGAAGAAGAGATAAAGTGATAAAGCGGAATATAAACACGCAAAAGAAATTTGGAAAATATTTAGATAAAGAACCTTGTGAAATATCATGATTTGTATCTAAAAACAGATGTTTTAATTGTTAGCTGATTGTTGTTTTGAAGCATTTAGATCACTCTGGTCATAATAAAATTGCGTTTATGGATTAGATCCCTGCCCCACTATTTCACAAGCTCCTGGTTTAGCTTGGGAGGTTGCAATGTTGAAAATGACAAAACAAGATATTGATTTAAATCAGTGATGTTAGATATGCTTTTGATTGATTGATAAGTCTAAGAGAGTGCGAATATCACAAGTATGTTCAAAAAGAATGCTAAAGCAAAATAATAAATATCTTCCAAATTATAAGAGTGAAAAGATAGTAATTATTTGATTGTATTTTGATATGCTAATAATTTGTCATTGGATGGGCAATAGGTTTCTCAATCTCTGCCTTTATATGGTAAATTAGAGTGGGTGAAGAAAATTGATTATGAAAAGGCTTTGATGAATATTTGTTATTTCTTCACAAGAGGAGGAATTGAATTGAGGAAGGTAAGAAGGTTCATTAATTTTGAAGTTGATTGAAGTACCCAAGTAATCTTCATAATAAAGCCATAAAGATCTTTCCTTGTGCATGTGAGAAAGAAACCCCAAAGAAAGAATGTTAGTTGATTATCATAAAAGTTTTTAATTATTAAGGAAAAATCAACAGAAAAGTTATTAACAACATTTTATGATAAAGAGGGATATGTTTTGCATCAAAGGAACTTGAGACAATATTTATCTGCCTGGTTGTATGAGTAGCTAAAAATTCATAGAGTTTTAAAATTTAAACAAAGTCCTTTGATGAAAAAGTTATAATATATTCAATACAAGTATGAGAGCAAATACAAAAGTAAAATTTGAAGAGACTTTTTATAAATTAATGAAATAATTGCTGTATTGGAAAGACTATGGAAAATGTTAGAAACAGGCAAAACATAGATTCGCAAAACATCTTGCGAAAGAAGCTTCTAGATTGATAAAAACCAATTTTGAGAGAAGAGGTTTTTTCAAGAGAACTTTATCTGCTATTTCATATGAAAAAGGAAAGTATTGTAATGGATTAAACCAATATTATATTGGAACAGCAAGTTCTTGATTATCAAAGATATTGATGTATAGAATTATTTGTATAATGACTTAAAGAAAGAGTATGGTGAAAAATATCTTCATTGTTGTATTATGGACAACTGATAGCTTTAATTCTAGATTATAAAACTTGATGATGTTATCAACGATATGAAGAAAACAAATTATTGGGAGTGTACTGATTCACAAGTAATTTTAGTAAGAAAGGAGTGAGTTATTTCAAAAAAGAATTGGAAAGGCGGTTATTGGTAAGTTTAAGGCATGAGATTGGGTGGAAAAGTAATGAGTGAGTTTATATGGATTGAGGAGCAAAGGCAATATGCTTATAAGTATGGTGATCAGATTGATAAAAGGTTAAAGGGAATAAAGAAATATGCTAACTAAAGAAATTCAATAACTTTTAGAAATTATTATATTGTTTGAATGATAAGAAAGAAGAATTATAGGAAAACATGAATACAATAAAGAAGTTTATAAACATTAAGAATATATAGTGAAAGAAGTAAATAAAAAAGGCATTAGGAGCCTTTGATAAAGAGATTTATTTTAGAAAATGGAATAGATTGTTGTTCCATATGGATATTGTATGATAGATGAATAGAATAGATTGTGTTCCATTATGGACACCAAGTTTTAACGATGGGAAGATGGGTTAGGGTTTTTAAGGGCTACCGCCACGTTTTTTCACGGTATATAAATGGTCAACCAAGTATTAATCAAACTAAAGATGGAGAAAAATACTCAGTCTTGGTATATAAATGGAAAACATAATTGAATGTGGAAAATATCAAATAAGTCTTATTGAAAAAATAACTAAAACAAAGGTAAATAAAACAAATAAGCGAATCAATTTAAAAACCAATGAGTTGGAGGATGTAAAGAAAATAATAAATATCCTTAATGGACTGAAAACTTCGATGGTTATCAATAACAATGGAAAAACAATTTACTTTAATCTCAAAATGATATGTGGCTCAGGAGGTGGTCAGATGAGATTATTAAGAGAAGTATATCATTTCGTAATGGCACAAAAGGGTATCTTGAAAAATTATAAAGATTCAAATGTTTTGTTTTTAAATATTTTAGATGGGATTATTGTACAAGAAAATTAAACTATTGAAGGAATATGAGAATGAACAAATGTTTATTAGGTTCAATGAGTGAGCTAAACAATATACATTGGTTATTTGAAAATGAGTGTCCCTAGGCTTACAGGTTTCAGATATCTCTTCAGAATTCACCTTGAACAAACCACATTACTACGTTGCTTACTTGAACCAATCTTTATCTTGTCGCATTGGTTATTTGAATAGAATGCCCCTAGGTTAAAAGGGAGACAAACAAATATACCTTGGGATAAAAAAGGGGGTGTAATTTTAGGGAAAAAAAATGTGAATCGCTGAAAATCCCCATTCATTTACATGGGGAAAAAGTGAGCCAGAATCAGTATATCCACCCTACTCTCGTGCTTTTGATGCAGTCTGGCATCCCCCATTGCTCTCCAAACTGTCTGCCGATGGCATTCCAAGATCAACTCCACACATGGCCTACTGACTTCCTCGAGTCTCCTATCCAACTTGTGGCGCCTCAACAAAATACCTTTAATTTCCTTTCCCTGTCAAGCCGGAGTACCCCAAGGCAGTGTTCTGGGCCCAGTCCTCATCCTGATCTTCATCAATGATCTCTCTGAATCTCTTGGAAACCCTCTTTATCTATTTGCTGATGACTCCACCCTATGCTTGTGACATCCCTCATCCTTCAGATAGCCGGCTGCAGCCTCTTCCCTCCCTCCAGGCCTTGAAAGAAATCACAAGATGGACAAATACTTGGAATATGTCTTTCAATCCTGACAAAATCTCACACTCTCTCTCCAAAGGACTGCCTGGTAAACCCTCCTATCTAATTTTATTAACAATCCTCTTGAGGAAGTTCAGCATTCAAACTCCTGGATATCACTATCTTCCATAATATTTCTTATGCCTGGGTTGGCTTAATGGTTAGGGTGGTGGCTGTGGATCCTAGGGTCCTGAGTTCAAATTCCCGCTTCAGCTGTTGAATTAATAACAGGTGGGGTTAACTCGACCTGTCATCCTTCGAGGTCGACAAAATGAGTGCCAGCAGCTGGTATACTGTGTCGGAGTGGCGACCCTTCCAGGATTGTGCCCAATAGCCAAGGAGACTGCTTAAGCGGGCACCAACGCTCTGCACAGAGTCTGGTCCCAATCTCCTCTCTCATAATATTTCTGGGCAACCACATTTCAAAGTTTGCTCCAAAGGCAGCCATCAGGGCATCCTCTGTCATACAAAGTCCTTGCTTGACACACCTGAACTCTTATTCCACCTTACAAGGCCTTCATCTGTGGCTTGAGGGAGGACTGTTCTCCCCCTCTGGCTCCCCTGCCTCACACCTCTTAGTTTGATGCTGTGGAAACCAAGGCTTTCAAAATCATTGGAATCTCCGTGATAAAGCTGAGTCTGTGGGTGTATCACTACGCCATCACATTACAGTTGCACTTCCAATTTGTCTTCTAACGCCTCTTTTCTGGTCTTGCACCCTCTGCTCTTTCCATGCTTTGTCCCCTCCAGATTTCTGCATGGCACACACACGGTTCACCTTCTGGTGAAACTACCTAAATCCAGGATCACTGCTCACCTCCACTCATTTGTTTCTCTTTCACCTGCTGTCTTCCACATTCTCCTCAAATTAATTCATGTCTGACTCTGCCTTTGCCTTTAAGTCTGTTGTTGGTCTTTTTCTTTCTCCTTTTAAAAAAATCTCCGTCTCCCTCTCCCTCTCCTTTTATCCTGTTGTGGCCTGATCTGTTCAGTGTACTAATGCTAGCTCTCCCATGAGCCTTAACTATGTATCCAAAAAGGAGGTTATTTTGACCACTTTCTTTGTAAGATTTGATGCATGGTGGAGTCACTATGAAAATCCACAAAAAAGTTTTGACAGCAGGTGGCATAAAAGAAGATTCAACGAGAACAGCACTCATAGAATGCATAGTCTTGCCTTGCACGTTCATTCTGTTAACCATTGTTAACTGAACACGCTACTATTATGGCCCATATGTACCCATATCATCCATTGTACCCTATTACGTCACATAGTTTCTTGGCATGGATTAGGAACGTCATAAATTTAATTCTCCACTCACATCGGGTCATAGATTCAGAATATGAAGTTTCAGATTTTTCAGAAAATAATTTCAGTTCAACCAATTATGGCTGGAATACCACTTCACCAATGACATTGTTGTTTATGTTATCAGCATGTATACTCCATGGGAGTTGATATATGGTCCAAGCTTAAATTTTTCTTTGCTTGAGCACTTTTGGAAGAAAATTCTTATCCATTTTTTTTTCCTTTAAACAATAATTAAGGCTGCCATACCATGTGCCATGATGCAGAGTTAGCAATAATATATTATTTATAGGGAGTCCCTCCTATGTTTAAAGATTTGCATTAATCGAAACAAGCAGTGCAGAGAAATCCATTTTAAAGTGAAAATATATAGATGCAGACAGACAGACACAGACTTATAAACAGACATACACACAGAAGTACCGTGAGTGAAACGGTACTCTGACGACATCCAAATGAACCTAGATGAGTGTGCCAAGTGCACATTCGTACAAGGCACACCAACAAAAGCGGACAACAAAAAAATTGACATAAATACAACAATCCAGGATCTAGACAACAAAGCATCTTACAAATATCTCGGTGAAGAGAGAGGCCATCAAATATGTCGCACACAAATGCTCAAACAATTACCAAAGAATACCTACGTAGAACGAGGCTGATCCTGAAAACATACCTCCCCCAAGGAACAAAATCAAGCCATAAACCAATTAGCAGCACCAGTGTTCCAATACAGCTGCAGAACAGTAAATGGCCACAATGGAAATCAATAAGCTAGATATTGAAAACAAGAAAACTCACAATCCAACAAATGTCTACAAAAATCATTGCATCACAAGAATGTACCTGCCGAGGAAAGGAGGAGGTGCAGCCTGATGGAAACTCGATCAAGTGCACAGATGTACGGACTGTAGGCTTAGCAGAGACGTGAAAAGTTCACAGACTCCCGAATACAATTTGTATACAAGCATGAACATAAAAAGCCAGAAAAGGTATCTCTCACTCACTTGCAAAAAAATTTCCAAAAACAGGTTTGAATAGAAGACGTCACGCGCCAAACCGAAACAGCAACAAATACAACCCCAACGATTGCAAAAAAAGACACAATAAAAATGCAAGACAAAATATCAACAGATTATACAGTGACAATTGTGAGAAGACAAAAGAGCAGATATACGCACAAACACAACATTTTAAGGCCATTTTTCCCTGCTAGAGTGGGGGATCGCTTGCGGGTCCCATGACAATCTTTCTGTCATGGTTCCCTTTTTGAGGCAATGTTTTCACGGCTGGATGTCAACCCTTTAGTTGCCTCTTGCACACGCAAGGACATGTGTACCTATTCTAAACCGGGCACATGACAAAAGAGCAAGGAAATATTTTAAAAAATTAAAAAAAGAGCTGGACAGTTTGGGAGAGACAAAGAAGGATCATTGAATGACTAAGAAGGGGTCAGGTCAATGTGGACGGAGAACAAATTCATAAATGCCCAAAGACAAGGACACGACCTGAATGGTTTTAAAAAATGACCAATCGGACTTGTGTCGGCTTGCAAGGTACAGAAGCATGAGCCACCTCCTATCGGGATGTAAAAAACTCATGTCAGGACAGCTGTACATACAAAGGCACAACAAGGTATGTCGAGTAACACTTGGCACATCTGCAGAAATTTTAACATCCCAGTTACACAAAACTCATGGAAACACGAACCAAAAGCAATCATTGAAAACAAGGACATAATGCTCACGTACGACCTGATGATCCCATCGAGTGTGAACATAGAAAACAAAGCACTGTGACCGGACATAGTACTCAGATACAAAAAGGAAAAGAAGGCATTGTTAAATGAGGTTTCGGTGCCTCGTAGTTTTGGTCTAAATAATGCAGAAATCAACAAAATGACAAAATATCATGATCTCAAGAATGAAGTGAAAATATCCTGGAAGCTGAAGAACACACAAATTGTACCAGTAATATTGTAGTCACGGAATGATAGAGATGAACCTCACAAAGATCCAACAAACCATTCCGGGGAACATCACCACAAACGAACTACAGTTGGAGGCTGTCTGGGCTCAGTTACGATCCTAAAAAGAGCCCTTGGAACAAAACTCTGAGAGCAACACAACTTAGGCCATGAATCACAATCCTTCACCGAAACGAAGGTGGTACTTCGAGTCCTGGGAGACTCTGTTCCATATCCTGAAACCCGAATTATGGAGATAGCAATCAACAACACACACACAAACACACGTTACAATAGACTTTGCATTGCCTTCGGACGAGACTAACGAAGCGTGACTCGCATAAGCTTGGAGACAATGTTCGCAAAAACGTTGAAAGAATCTTAATTAATCGATTAAATTGCACTTAAGGAAACGTCATGAATCCAGAGAGAGGATCTTGCTAATAACAAAAAAAAAAAAAAAATCGTTTTGGACAGAGCCCATTTGAAGGGCATTGTCAAATACAATGATTCTGAAGATCATCTCAAAGGAGCCAATTTCCTCATATTGTGGTCATCCAACTTTATACTTGTTTTCATTCATTCCATCTCTAATCAAAGGCCCCTGATTGATGTGGTTTAAAAGTCTTGGAGAAAGCGATTGATTTGACTCATACATTCTCTCTCAGGCTGATGTCGATGTAAACTTTAATTTCTCATTTACCTGATAAATTGAGCTATGCTTGACTATAGCTTTTGGCCAATGAAACTTTACTCTCACACATGCTACACAGTTGAATTAATAACAAGTTTAAAACGATAAAGGTGTATATAGCATACTGCACAGATTTCTTTTCATTCTCTCGCCCAATTGAACTGTAGAGGGAGGAAAATTACCTTCAATGCTCGCTCTGAATTGCAATTAATTGGTGTTATTCTTGCCCAAAGTGAGTCTGAATTTAGAGATTCTAATTCGATACTGAGTTTCAAAATCTGTAAATGGGAGGTGGTGAAGGGGGTGGGGTGGAGGTAAACTGGTTGCCCCATTTGCTAACTACGAGTTGAGGGGAGGGAGCATCAAGTACCCAAGAGTGTTGAAAACCACAAACCAGGTGCCTTGTGTGCGCTGCATAGTAATGAATGAAATCCTAAATCGATTGCACTAACCTAAATAAATATATATTTATATCTCGAAATGTGTGGAGCATGATGAGCGCTCCCCCGTCTCCATTGGACAAAGTGTGTCTGATGTTTAAATAACAAATGTGGTCATCACTGGTTAGATATTTATTGGTATGCCGTCCCAATGAGGGCAAACAAACCCGAAATCTGGATAGGCAGCTCCGTTTGATGCTTAACTGATGTCAACCATGTTAATCTTTGTCTGTTTGACAGAGTCGCCGGGCCGGGGCTCTGGGTTGGAGGTGACGCTTTTGGTGTAGGACTATATCCAACGCGAGATCGGGGGAGTGCTCATCACACGCCACATGTTTCCATTTACCCGCCGATCACATCACGTGCATTTTGGTTGAATGGTTTGCATTAGCAGGAACAATAATCTGGGGTGCAGACAGACAGTTGTTCTTTGTGGATTTTGCAGTTTACCATGTGAGACGTAATCTGCAGTGATGCTCACCATAACAGTCAGGGGGTGCGTCTGATGTCTGATATATGTATATGTATATGCATATGCATATATGACGGAATGCTCAGAAAGAACCACCGGAGTGGGTAATTAACTGTCGGGCACGGCCGGTAGGTTGAGGGTAAATGGGTTCTAAATGAACGATCTCGACAAGTTCTCAGAGAAAAGAAAAAAAAGGTCACGAACCTTGTTTTTCTTGGCTTAAAACCAAACCGCGTTAAGGTTGTCAAAATCTGCCATTTTTTGTGGTGGGTAAAACAGCTATTTGGAAAACGGTCATTTTTTTTCTTATTCTGGAGACAATATTTGTGAGTGTTTTGGATAAATGTATTTAAAAAATGGATCATTTGTACTTCTTCATTGAATTTGTACAGAACTTTGTCATTTTTCTTGTTTTTTTTATTAATAAAATCCAGGTTTTGCATTTTCTTGCAGAAGCTAAAACCTTATAGAGATATTCAATAAGAGGAGTTCGAAACAGTTCCTCATCTCTATGATGTGTAAATAATAATAATAATAATAATAATATAAAATAATATGTTAAAAACTTGTTAGAAGAGTAAATGAAATGGAGGAAACCTGGTATTTAGTCTGAGGATTACTTTCAACTGACACTGGATTATAATATAAATGTGTCATCATGTACAAAGGTATCCATCCATCCATCCATCCATCGGGACCATACTCTGAACAGAGCGTTGGTGCTGCCTAAGCAGTCTCCTTGGCTAGTGGTTACAATCCTGGACGGGTCACCACTCCGACACAGTATACCAGCGTGCTGCACTTATTTTGCCGACTTGAAGGATGACAGGCGAGCTAACCCCACCTGGTATAATTCAACAGTTGAGTGGAATTTGAACTCGGGACCCTTCGATCCAAAGCCTGCCACCCTAACCATCAAGCCAACACCAGGCATTTGTGGAAGAATGGTGCCGCATCCCTCGTGCAGAACTCCAGATACTGTTGGACTCCATGGCACAGCACATGCAGGCCTACGTGGTGGCACAAACCCTATTGAGTGACTTTACATTAGTGTTTCCATTTTTTTTGTCCGCTACCACAGATATCTAATATATAAAGCTCTTTCTAACAACTGACTCACTCACTCACTCACTCACTCACTGACTCATTGACTGAAATAAAGATCTGTACCTTACGGGTGACGTAGAAAGCTGAAATTTACGTACTGATGGACATCGAAGCTGGTACACTGGAAAAAAAATCACCAAATTGTCGGACAACATCCATAAATGATAAATATAAATAATGAAACAAAAAATGAAAAAAATGCAAGTGAGTGACCCGAGACAATGGGGAAGCACGGTTCATATGCTTACACAATGTGTTACACAATGTGTAAGCATACCCCGCTAGTTATATAAGGCAGATGCATTCCATCTGCCTGGCTCTGTCCCACCCTAAAACACAAAACGGTGCTCTGAGAGAGAGAAAAACATAACAGCTCCCACAAATTAATCCAAACCTACTGGAAATCTATCATCGTTTCAATCATGAAAACATTGAAACTTGATGGTGTATAGACAGCAGACCATTGCCTTGATCGCTACGAGAAAGAAAAAAAAATTATTTGCTTTTCAGTACGACAATATATAAGCCCCCATTTCTGAGCTCTTTCAGCCAGCACAAGAATAAAAGACTTCCTTTTTTCCTTTTTTCATATTGTGTTATTTTTACACGGACTTCGCTAATTAATACACAATAATCACCACCCAAAAGGTAAAGCAAATCAAGGTGTTACAAATTCATGTGTGAGCCGGTCATATTTCCACCTGCTGCTGCAAATTCCATGTTCTGCATTCACTTTCAAGTCTTGATTCAGCAAGGAATTATGAGATATTGCAATTAATTGTTCTTACGTCTCAGGATTACAAGTCCATTTACGTGAGGATCGTAACCATTCCGTCTATAATGGTCTATACAAACACAAAGCCAGACCTCTCAATTATTCAATGGTTTTATTACCATGTGGAGAGGAGCTTCTGAAATATCTTCAAACACCCTCCACACCCACCTGTCCCACCCTCAACCCCACCTGTCCCATCCCTTTCACCCGCTCCCACTAACCTTCATCAGTTTTCAGAGCTCAGGGAAATTTATTCATAAGAACATTCATGAAAGTATTGTGAGGTGTACAAGGCAGCTGTGGTGGTTATGACTGCAATGAAAACGGATTGGGAATCATAAATTGCGAATTAACTCAAAAAGGAAGAGTTTATCAAAGTCCAAAGGCTGAGCCAATAATCAGGAGCTTGAGGGAGATTGCAAAAGCACAACAGATCGAAATTGAGAAAAATGAGAGCAAGAAACTAATCAATTATAATAATAACACCACACACACACACACACCACACACACACACTCCAAGTACCTCGTCGCTCCACCATACCGGTTTTCTCACTTGAGTCCACCAGTGGTGATTGCAAGACCTTGATCTTTCAGTGAGGGGAGAGAGAAGAGGAAGGAAATGTTCTGGAGGGACGTCTGGCGATCGGAGCGAGGCAAGGACATTCGATGGAGGACAAAGGCAAAGGCTGTCGTGGAGCGAGCGTCGCTTTGTGGCCCATGCGCTGTCGGGATGATGTTCCGTGGCTTTCATGTCTCTGATGGGATGTGTGAGGCCCTGAATTCAAGAATGAGAGCTTTCAAAGTGATGTGGCCGGAGTGGAGAGGATCAATCAACTGTGGAGATGTGATCAGATGTGTATCACCGAGATGTGTATGACTACCTCATAAGTATAGACCAACAACATGTCTGCCAGCAACATACAAACTTCTGATGGGAATCATCACAAAAAAAGATGTTACCACCACCAACACAACAAGAAGTATAGAGGAAGAACAGAAGGAATGTGAGAGGATGCTACAGAACAATAGACCACTTACCACTAAACAAGCCATACTCAAAAACTGTAAAACGAGAATAACCAAATTGGCCACAGCCTGGAAAGACTAGAACAAGCCTTTGATAGTGTCCTACATACACGGATGATAAACTGTACGCAACTGTAAAAGATCAACCTCCAGATAACCAAACTGATTGAGGAAAGTTCAAAGAACCAGGAAAGTAACACATCTACTTTACATGGATGAATTAAAGCTTTTCACACCGAAAACAAAAAATTGCAGAACAACTGAAATTAGTGAAATGGTACTCCGACGACATTCAAATGGAATTTGGCCGAGATAAGTGTGCCAAGTGCACATTCAAACATGGTAAACCAACAAAAATGGAAAACAAAAATCGATCTTGATAAAACAATACAGGAGCAAGAAAATGAAGCATCCTACAACTACCTCGGGGTAGAAGAGGGCCACCAAATACGTCACAACACACGTGCAAACAGTTACAGAGAATACCGATGAAGAATGAGGCTGATCCTTAAAACACCTCCCCCGCCCCCCCCCCTCCCCCTCCACCCCAGAAACAAACAATCAAAGCCGTAAACCAACTCACAATGCCATTGTTCCAATATAGTCGCGGAATAATAAAATGGTCACAATCGGAAATCAACAAACTAGATATCAAAACAAGAAGACTCCTCACCAGAGGTGTCGCTGGGCACTGGTATGTAGAATTGTAGGGCACATGCTCCCGATTGTTGCTGTGCCGTGAATCTATTTTAACCCCTTGGTTGCATTAAGCCATTTTATAATGATTAGCCTATTTTCTACACATGCGGCTGTGCGAAATGTTGTATTTGAGTGGGGAGATCTGAGATTTTAGGGGGCCATGACCCGAATCTTTTTGGAAGCTGGTGACACCTCTGCTCAAAGTCAAAAGATCCTGGAAACTTAGGAGTGCCAAAATTGTACCAGGAATAAGTGAAGCAATGGGAATGATAAAGAAGAACATCACAAAGATTTTAACAACCATTTCTGTAAATATTACTACAAACGAACTGCAGTTGAAGCTGTCCGCAGCTCGGTGACGATCCTCAAAAGAGCCCTCAGAACAAAACTTTGAAACAAAACTTCACACCTTGGTTCATGAATCATGCAGGATGACTTATCAAAACGGATTTAGAGATAACCAACGACACACCCACGCACGCACACACACACACACACACACACACACACACACACACACACACACACACACACACACACGCACTTTCATTCGAGTACCTGAAGGTTTGGTTCAAATACAAAACAGCAGTTTATAAAAAAAAATTAAATATATCACCATTTCCTTGTTAAAGAGCAGGTCACCAAACATGTTCTGAAAATTTATCAATATGATTATATGTGCATTAAATAGTTTGATGCAGACTATTGTGGTTGCCTAACTATTGGGAAAATTAATGAAATTTAACTCTGAAGTTGTTATTTCTCGAGGCTGTTGGAAAAAAACAGCGCGTGCCCATATATGGATGGTGACGTCATGTTCTCCAAAACAAAGCGGACGCTCACTCGCTCATTGAAGAAGTGTCCAGTTCAGCGGGCCGTTCTTTCGCTTTTTTTGAGCTTGCAACTGTCTATATTATCCATTTTATTTGAATTATTGTAGAACAAAGTTATTTGGATATTTGTACATCATGCCTCGTACGTTTGTCGTCATGTTTTGCGAAAATGGCTGGAAAACGGGTAATCGCTCCCACCGATTCCTGAAGGAATCAAACATTCGCCGGCAGTGGATAAGATTTGTACAAATAAAACGGGCGAATTTTCCCCAAAAGAAAACGTGTAAAGAGGACCCTTTGGATAGACTTGTCATTTGTGGTGACCATTTCACAGCCGAGGATTACGAAGCATAAACACATCTGATCACCACTCTGTGAATATGAGTTGTTGGTTGACAAGTTCTCCAGATACTGCTCTGTCACAGAATCAATTGTTGAGTTTAAGTGAGAAAACCTTTAAATGTATTCTTAAAGAGTACATGAAAAACACATAAATAAACTTTCTGAAAAACACGAGCATGAAAAAATTTCTCAACAAATCAACTTATTGTTGATTAAATTACTTTTTAACAGCGTCAGCAAATTGGGCTATTTCATTTCAATTGTAAAAAATTGATCAATTTCCACTTTTTTTTCTAAATTGTGTAGAATATTTCCCAATGAGGCTAAACATGTTTTGGTATTTATATGCCACAACAGTCTCTTGAAAGTTGCGGTTTGTTCTAACTGTTCACTTTCGCTGGGTCAAGCTCAGCTGTCAGAAAGACTTCAACGCCAAGGCTACGGTGTATAATATACTTGGGTCCATTATTGATTCATTCTATTTCTGACTCTGAGTGACTCGAGGGTTAAAAATTATTATATCAAGTCACAGACGAATCAAACTTTACATTATTTTATGCATCGAACAAGAAAATGAAAATCTACAAACCAATCTGTCTGGTGGAGTCTGTCAGCGTGAACTGCCGGACAGTCAGTCCTGCCACTTGTACACGAAATAGGCCGTTTTCTGGCACTTGCAAGTGGCTTAATATATATATGCTCAGGGCCAGAAACTCCATAGTATAAATTCCCATCATCTTCCGACTCGTCCTCGGCAATATCGGAATGAAAACACTCAATTTCATCGCCGCTGCAATCACTCTCTGATTCGCATCTCGCCATTGTTCACACGCTGTTTCCGAATGTTCACGAAGTTTTCGGAGAACGTGACGTCATAGCCTCTTCGGTAAATTCCGGTCTGTTTTTCGATCACTGACAAAAGTTTTGACTTAAAAGTTAATTTTAGCATATTTGAGTTTCAAATGTAGAAAATAATTGCCCAACGATTATTAATGTGATTACAACCTTCGAATCACACGAAGTCATCAGCGACCAAAACCTGCTCTTTAATTTCAGAACATTTTGAAGATGATTGTTATGTAAGACTTTGTAATATAGTGGTGTGTGTGATAAGTGTTTCGTGTCACACACGGGGGAGGGGGGGTATGGTGTTAATTACCTAGGGTTTAAGAATAAGCTTGTAGTTGCTCCTCTGACTTTTCCCTATGTTTTTATATTTCAAGATCGGAAATAAAGGTGGGGAACATGTCCCTAAAACAACGACAAGTGGGCGGAAAGCCCCACCTTCAGAGGGTGACAACAGGCAAAGTCACGCCCCTGAGTGATGATTGTTAGGCGTGACATCGAAGAGGAAGGGTTGATTGTGCATTTTGAGAGGAAAGAGACAGCGCACGTGAGAGGAGAGTTCAGAGGAGGAAAACGTGGTTTCGGTGACGTTAGTGAGTCAGAAGTGGGAGTTCAGGGTGAGTGCACGCACAAGGAGGACAGCACGATCCTTGTATTCATGTTGAGGTGATTTGGCTCGCGTGGTGAAGCAAGACACTTCCTTTGACTCTTGGTTGGGTTGGTGAGGACGATCGGTGCACAAAGCCGCTGCACTGGGTCTCTGAGCCTTGGTGTGGAGTGCCGCTCGTGGATTGCCTGGAGAACAACGAGGCACCATTTTTTGCACGTCTGCACATGCTGGTGGAAGCGCCTCGATTCCAAATTCCACAAAGACCAGCCCAGCTCTGGGCCAAGCTAAGTACAAGAATACTCGAAAGGATGAGTTTTCTTTTTATTTTGTTTTCCCTTTGTCTGTATTTGGGTCTGTGTGAGGCACCTCGACTGTAGGATTTTTTTACTTCATTATTATCATTACCTTTTGAATTATTGTCCTTTGTAAATATTTGTCTATTTTCATTAAATGTGTTCCTTTAAAGAAGCTGTGTCCGTGCATTTGTAGTGGGGTTCGAGTGTAAACCCCCCATGTGCTGTGCTCCTCCACCCCTCCGCCATCACACACGCGTGCGCATTAATCTCTATTTGCCTGGTGTTGCTTAATGGTTTGGGTGGTGGGCTTGGATCCTCGGATCCTGAGTTCAAAACCCACTCTGCTGTTGAATTAATTCCAGGTGGGGTTGACTCTGCCCGTATCCTTCCGAGGTTGGCAAAAATGAGTGCCAGCTTGCTATCTCCTGTGTCGGAGTGGTGACCCATCCAGGATGGTGTCCAATAGCCAAGGAGACTGCTTCGGCAGCACCAACGCTCTGCACAGAGTATGGTCCCAATAGATGGATGGATTAATCTCTGAGTCTCGGTTGTAGGCCTTCAAGGGAGAAGCTTGGCCATCCATCCAGGTCGCGGGTTAAACCCCTTAGACACGACATATATATATATATATATTGTTGTGGCCGGGGGTCGGTGGCGAGAACGACCGCTAGGTGGGAAGTTTACGCCGTCTCCCACCAGACTCCCCGGAATTTATAGGCCATCGCTCCGGATAACTCCGAAGCCAGCGGGTCGATTAATCGACCGTGAAACGCCAATATCTCGACCGCTGGCGTCGGGTTAATTGTCTAGATCCCATTATACCTAAATAACCACACAGTCTTGGCTACCGGGATTCACGCCCTCGGCACGTCTTTCTAGAACCGGGTCACTCTACCGACTGCGGTAGGATTCCAACAGCGACTTCCAACTCCGGCTCGGTGGCAGCCAAGCGGAAACTGCCAAAGCCGTGCCGGCTAGGATGAACGGATTATCGAGGATGAAACCCCGTCTGAACTCAGACCCGGACCATGCTGGACCAAATAAAGAAAGGACGGATACGAGCTGGGAACATTTCTAATAATTTATTTACATAAAAGCAAAAGACAGGAGAGGCGAGACTTATCGCGAATATGCAATGCAGTATTTACAATGATGAAATAAAACACTTAAACAATTCTACTTATAGACGGGCCCACACGCAGTCACACACACAAAAAGAAAAGAAACCCCAGAGTTCTTTATTGAACCCTCCAGCCAATGGAGAGAGACGAGCTGGGGGTCAGTGTCCGGATGGGTGCCTGGCCGTCAGAGAAAGGGGGTACTCTGTGCTGCGGCACCGCCAATGGTCGTCGGCCTGGTCCCAGTCGCACGTGGGGGACTCGTGGTCCGTCGGAGCTCGGTGGTGAATGTCGGGGTCCACAGACTCCTCTCCCCGTAATAGCCACCGTGTGAACGTGACACTCCAGAACTCCAGTACTTCTTCTCAGAGCGTGCTCGGGGATCTTTATCCGCCTCCCTCTGAACACACACAGCTCTCGCACTGCTCTGCTCTCAGCACCACCAGCGCCAATGCCAATGCCAACGCCAACAACCCTCGAGATATATATCTCCTCCCAACGGGGAGGGGCCATGGCGAGAATTATCTCGCGTCTGTCCCTCATTGGCCCACGGCCGCACCCACCGGGGCGGAGCCGTGGCCCCTGTTCGGAGACCCCACATTCTCCACGTGGCTCCGCTCTCGAAGAGTAACAGTATCCATGTTGCGTTGGTGCAAGAGTTAAAACGTTTGTGGAAGGAACGTTGGTGGAGCGGCAAGGAACGGCTGCAAGACCCTGCCCTGGCAAGTCAGAGTGCTTGTAGACAGCGGTGGGTAGTGGATCGTGATGAGGGATGGATCATGCAGATGGGATGTATTTTGATGGCTCGTTGATTTAACAACCTAACTAAAGACTCACAACGACGTTTTCGAGCCTCCCACTAACAAAAAGACGGGACCCGTTCTCACACGTACTTACATAACTAACTTTTGGGACCTGATGTTGAATGCACATGGTTCCAGATCCGTAACATTATTGTTACAGCCGGGGGTCTCGGCCGCCAACGACCGCTCTGAACGGAGCCGCAAGTCGAGTCGGCCCGACCGATCGCCCGGAATATAGATCGCCGCCCGATAACTCCGAGCGACGGGTCCTTGTACAAGAACGAAATAGCCAATCGGCAGATCACGTGGGGTAGGGTCGATTGCCAATCTTCAATGTACTAAATACCCACGTGATCAACTACCGGGTATTCCACCCTCGACGGTACTCGTACGAACAAACCGCCGAGGCGAGCTTGTCCGTGCGCGATTCCGAGCGGCTAATCGCCGAGAACCGTCGGTCCAAATGTCCCCCTATTACGGCAAACCAACGGCTTTCTAACTCCCAACACACGAAATTTCAGTCAATGAGGGAATGGACGAAGCGAGCAGGTTTACATTTACACAAGGACATTTATTATAATGAAAACACGTATGCAATTAACAAGCAACAAAAAAACTACAACCGTCTATAAGCAATTATTAATGTACAGTCACTTACACAGTTTTACTTACGGGACTCGGCGCCACAAACATTCATTCGAAAGAAAAGCAGGAAAAAGACCCCATCAAAGGCAATGGGGTCAGACTGGACCTCTTGGGTCTTTATGGCGTGGACTTGGCAGACCGAACGAGTCCCACGAGACCGTTACAGGTTACCTGCACCCTCGTGGTGTCTGGCTTGGGCGACCCACGATGCTCCTTCCCCACAGCAGCTAGCGTAGCCGCGGTCGAGCTCGGGCCTTCCGTGTGGCAGGCGAGCTCTCTCGGCTCTCTCCACACGAACGCGCTTGGGCGCCCGCGATGCTCCTTCCCCACGGCACTAGCGTAGCCGCGGTCGAGCTCGGGCCTTCCGTGTGGCAGCGAGCTCTCCTCCGGCTCTCTCCACACGAACGCGCGGTTTGCGCGACACAGCAGGCAAGGCTGCGCCTCCAGCTCGCGTCTCCTTCGCGACGCCCGGACTTCCACGCAGCTCCTTGGCTTCTGGGTTCCTCCGACTCCCCCAAGTGCCGATGCAAAAAGCTTACTCCTCCCACGGGACTCCTTTACTCGACTTTCACGAGCTCTTTTTTGGATTCTTTTCACGGGACTTTCACCGCGAACGCTTTCACGAACTCTTTTTGGATTCTCCCTGAACAAAGAAAAGATGTCCTCTTTATCCTTTGCACCCCCTCCCCTGCACCCGGCGTGACTCATGCCCTCGTGATCCACCCCCCGCCTCAACCACAGGTGGGAGGGAGTTGTTGACGTCACCGCAGGGTTCTTCTCCTCTTTGCAGAGAGAGGAGAGGGACGTCTCCATTTCTTCCCTTAACTATTAAATCGATCCGCAGCGCATCTAATCGATTTCAAAACATTTAAACAATGGGAGGTGAAGCTATCTCGGGAACATGCACTTAACGACATAGCTGACTAAGGAACCTGTATGTTGTGTGCGATTGAATTCCAAATTCGTAACAATATATATATATATATATATATATTTATATAAATATATATATATAATATAATATATATATATTTTATATATATGTATAGAAACAAACTTAATATATAAAAGTAGTGTGTTATGCAAGCAGACCATTTGGCCCATCGGGCATAAGCTATTTGCATAGTAAGTACTCACATTTATTGCTAAATATTGCTAAATGGATAATAATGGAATATGGCTGGAGTACTGGTCTTTTTTGGCCTTTTAAAGCTATTGTAGGATCGTTAAAGTCCAAAACTCACTGATATTCTTTGAATTACTTGGGCATAATGTTGAGGAGGATCAAAAATAACGATACCCATTAAACATGTCAAACTGTACACATTAGTTAACATTCATTTCAGAAAATTCAAAAGCCCACCAAAAGCTCTTCGTATCGACGTAACGCTCATGCTGACGAAGAACCCAGAAATGACGGTCAATTGTCGGCTGTTTCTTACATTGAGCATTGGAATAAGCATGGGGCCATTCTTCCGTAAGGAATAATTGCATGTTTTACCAAGCTGCAGAAGAGATTTGTGAGTGGATTCTGTTTAAATACAACAAAAGGTGAAAGTGAGTTTTCTTTGCCAAAAGACTTGATGATCAAGAAGGAATGGTCAGAATTTGTTTGCCTCATAAAATAGGAGTTCATTTGTCCAACTCAATACAGTGTACTCTGTTCTGATTACTTTAGCCCTGATTTATTTGAGGAGAGACAAGATTACCTGACTTCTTTATGTTTTGAAGTGTAGCATAAAATAGTTCTGAAATCTGGTGCCTTTCCAACTTTAACAAACTGAACGAGGCATAACACACACGCGAGTAAATCACCAAAACCGACAAATTAATTATATTTGAATCTGTTGAAGAAATACACCAAATAAGGGTTGACAAACAGGTGATAATACATTTGGTTTCTGAACATGTCAGAACCTACGTTTGGGGGGTTAAACCGAGTGGTCACTTTTAATCATGAAGCGATGGCGAGCAGTGATGTCGGTCCGTGCTTCAGTGCAGTCTGGCACACCATGCGAAGTATTCTTCAGGATTACTTTAAGTTTTTATCCTCCAGGAATCCCAAATGAACCCAAACACCGGCATGACAAAATGGCAGTAACACTCAGTCTCTTCAGAAATAAAATAATAATTTCTTCGCACAATACACGATTCAGGAACGTTGCTTTGGAACACGTTTTTTGGCCACACTTTAATCCTGGAACTCTGTACAAAGCGGTGTATAATTTACCTTTTCACATGAAACTATCGATTCAAAAAGTCTCATGCGGTTGGAAAATTCAGCACTAATGGAACACTGAGGTGGAACAGTTGCCCTCCTGTTTGTCATGAATTTAAATGTCTGCACATACATACTGGAAGTGGCATAGAAATTGGTGAAGTGTCATGAAATGAGTATGTGTTACAAGTGGTGGGTAGACATCCACTTCAAATAAATTTTAAAAACCCACCGGTGTCGAAGGAAGCAGTGCAGTTTGGCATTTCCTTCTCGTGATGCTCGGCAGCTAGAGCTACCCCTTGTGTCAGTTCAGCATCTGCTCTGCTTAAAATCCATATGTTGAAGGAGGCATAAGGAAGCAAAACAAAATAATGTCAATCACTCCAGACTGTCTGGGAAGGGTTCGATAGGAATATTCAACATAGCTAGAGAAAGATCAAAATAAAGAAAAATTAATCAAAATAAACTTTTGGGGATTAAAAAAACTTTTTGGGTTGACAATACCTTCAAAATACAATATACTGGTTGTACAAGCGCCAATCCTGGGGTGGGATGGAAGCTAAATTGTCGGTGACCTTGTCCACCGTCACGTGTTATTTTTGGAGATTTCACGATGAGGAAGAAGCCAAATGGTTCAGCATTCCCCATAATTGCTCTCACCAATCTTACTTTGTACGATTCAATCCCTCAAAAAATAGACATGTATTTCAGTGTATATTCTTCTCTTTAAATCAGTATCAAAGGAATTCCAGAATTTGCAAAAAATAAAATAAAATAAAAGAATCATTTCTTATTGACTAAACACCAAAATTTACAAATATTTTCAACATAGCTGGCCAACTGATAGACGTACAAGGTACTCTCTTGAAGTCGCTGCACTCTTCCCTTTTTCAGGTAGCAGGAGAATTATTTATCTCAGTGAAAATTAGAAACATGAGGAGTGTATCAGGGAGCATGTCGTCTCGCACCCCTGATCGGAGAAAATTCCTGCCTTTCAGAGGTCTGGTGGATTCAAGGAAGTACGTGCATAGCTGCTGTCTCTCCCCAAAGCAAGAGAGCCACGCAGTGGTCACATTCACTTGTGGGATGTGACCCACTTCCCAGTTCAACAAGCGGTAGAAACACCAAGTGCAACAAAGGGTTTTGGTCATTTAAACAGATCCACCTTTGGTTTGGGCCATGTGCTGAAGCCCAAAGGTCTTGTCCTTGACCTATGTTGCCGATGTACCCAACTGCAATCCGCACCCCCAATGAATCTGTGTCTGAAGAATTGTTAGCATATAAAGAAAGGTGACGGATATTTTAAACCATGTCACTCATTTCATTTCAAAACCAAAATGTTGTCTAGGGGTCTCAATTCACAAGGAATCCATCTCTATCTCTCTATATCTATCTCAATCTATTTCTTATTCAATGTAATTTTTAAGCACGCACTGTCAAAATACTTCTCATTGTATGCGCATTGCATCTATATCTGACAATAAAATCATTATTAATATTATTATTATGACAATAAAATTATAATTATTATTATTATTATCAATAGGGTACCAAACCTTTTCAGGCGAGATAACCTATTGTATTTGTTCTGCCGGCAATTTTCGGGTTTATTATCTCTGCCGCTGAAGGTGGAAGGAGGTATGTTTTCACTCCTGTCTGTCTGTTTCTCTGTCTGTTTGTTTCTTTGTCTGCTTTTGTTTGTTAATTGCCGGAATCCTTCGGATTTCGGCAATTATGTTGGTCGGTTGTGTGTGTCATTCTGTGTGTCTGTCTGTTTGTGTGTTTGTTTACCCTGTAGCAGCCACACCGTTTCAGCGATCATGACCAAACTGGGTACAGACGTCAGCCATGGTCCAACTTAGACACTTCTCGTTTTTGGCGAATCTAGGTCAAAGGTCAAGGTCAAGGTCACCGAAAAACCGAAATTCTTATTTTCATTATAACGTCCGCTAAAATGGCCGTATCGACTTCAAACCAAATCCAAAATGTGCATCTTCCAATACTGCATCCAACCATATGTCTCACTGGGGTGTCACACCAACACCCTTCTTAGCGGTCGGGGTCGAATGTCAGGGGGGTCGTGTCAAAAATTTCAAATTGCGATAAAAACGCCATTTCAAGTCCGATTGACTTCCAAGTTGTGATCATGACCAAACTAAGTGCTATAACTCATTAAACAGTAGCACTATCGACTTATAAGAACCAAATTGATTTCCAGGTTTTTGTTTTTTCAGAGATCATGAAGATATGACAAAGTTATTTCGGCAATTCCTTGCTCAACGAGCAATTTCATTTGTTTGTTTGTGTGCAGGATATCTCAAAAAGTTGTGGACAGGTTGAGTGTCTGACAAGCAAGAGTTGATTCAATTTTGGTGAGATCCAGATCCGGATCTGATGATTTTTTAAGTGATTCTTCACCATTGAGATAGGGCCAAAAACGATGTCCAGCATGATATTTCAAAAATGTATTATTGGGCCCGATATGTTCTCATGAAGGATCAGGCATTACGTGGTAGAGGAAAGCGCTCTACTGAGTGCCCTTGTAGTTCCCTTTTAAATTCATTTTCTCTGCAACCGCTTGTCGGATTGACATGACATTTTCACCATAAGTGCGAATACTCATGTAGAATTTTTTCATGATAATTATGATGCCAATGGTCATGTGGTATGACAGACATTGGAAAAAAGGAAAAACTTTGCACCTCTGTATCTCTGAAACTGATACATGGAAAAAAATTGAAACTTGGTACTCCACCTGGGGAATAAGTGTGATTTTTATGACGTCGTCGGTAAAGTGGTATTCTGGTGAAAATGCGACAAGTAGAACGCAGAATATGATCAGTATGAACATTTTTGAGGGTCATCTCAGGATAAACTGGTCAACAGAAAAAATTAAAATTGATGACATCATTGGACACGTTTCTTTTAAAAAAAAATTTTTTAAACATTAAAAAATCTTCTTTGAAACAGCTGAACAGATTGAGGCGAAAGTCCACAGGTATGACTGCCTATCCGTGATAAACAAAAATGAAAAGAATTTTAAAAAAGGTCACATGCTTTGGAAGCCATATTGGATTTACCTTCAAAACTTATTTTTTTAACCCTCTACTCCAGAACGGCTGGGCAGATCGAGGGGAAACTTTACACACATTCCCCAAGCATTGGGGATACGAGGGTGTTCACGAATAATTTATACGTCATGTGGTTTGGTAGACATATTGGATTGAAGGAGGAAAAAAATTTGAATAAGGTTCACTTGGCTGTGCCTGGATGGGTTTGAGGGTAGAGAAGTAGCAGCTGAAATGTGAATCCTATCCAGGTTCCTCATGATGACTTCATCTTTGCATTTTGCTTGTCTGTGTTCCTTGTGATGATTCCAAAGCAGGACTGTACCTATTTGGTCTTCCATTTGATTTGATTTGATTTTAATCACATTCTAAATTCAATTGAATAATAATGAAAAAGGTCATGGGTCAGGGTCAGGTGTCCAATCAAAGCTGGACGTCTTGGTATCCGGTCATCACTGGCAGCAGTTATAAAGTGTCAGTTCTAATTATGTCTTATATTAATTACATAACACACCAGCACACGAAATACATCACACAAAACAAGTCCTGGTGAGGGTGTACAATCTCTGATTGCTCTTTTTCTTGTTTCTTGATGCTTTGACTTCCCATGTGATCCTTGTTAGTTTTGCCGGCTAATTCGTCCGAGAAACATTTTGCTCTGGTGTCTTCAAACGATGAAATTGCCTTCGATAACAAACGTGTTTGTGTTCTCGCCATTTTCGGATAAAGTCTGGACAAACGTATTATGAAGTCAGCCACAAACTGGTGCTCACCTTGGATGAACATACAAAATTTGTGTCGTTCGGCAAATCACGTGGGTTTAGGAGTGAAGTGTTCTACTAACAGTCCCTTCAAACCGTCATAAGACTTTGGTTTTGGAGCATCAGGACCGCTCTTCAGGTCCTGGACCATAGTATCAGGACCGCTCTTCAGGTCCTGGACCATAGTATGCAGGACCGCTCTCAGGTCCTGGACCATAGTATCAGGACCGCTCTTCAGGTCCTGGACCATAGTATCAGGACCGCTCTTCAGGTCCTGGACCATAGTATCAGGACCACTCTTCAGTCCTGGACCATAGTATCAGGACAGCTCTTCAAGTCCTGGACCATAGTATCAGGACGCTCTTCAAGTCCTGGACCATAGTATCAGGACTGCTCCGGTCCTGCACCATAGTATCAGGACGCTCTTCAGGTCCTGGACCATAGTATCAGGACCACTCTTCAGGTCCTGGACCATAGTATCAGGACCACTCTTCAGGTCCTGGACCATAGTATCAGGACACTCTTCAGGTCCTGGACCATAGTATCAGGACCGTCTTCAGGTCCTGGACCATCGTATCAGGACCTCTTCAAATCATGAACCATAGTATCAGGACCGCTCTTCAAATCATGGACCATAGTATCAGGACCGCTCTTCAAGTCATGGACCATGTATCAGGACCGCTCTTCAAGTCATGGACCATAGTATCAGGACCGCTCTTCAGGTCCTGGACCATAGTATCAGGACCGCTCTTCAAGTCATGGACCATAGTATCAGGACGCGCTCTTCAGGTCCTGGACCATAGTATCAGGACACTCTTCAGGTCCTGGACCATAGTATCAAGGCCGCTCTTCAAGTCATGGACCATAGTATCAGGACCGCTGTTCAGGTCCTGGACCATAGTATAGGACCGCTCTTCAAGTCATGGACCATAGTATCAGGACCGCTCTTCAAGTCATGGACCATAGTATCAGGACCGCTCTTCAAGTCCTGGACCATAGTATCAGGACGCGTCTTCAGGTGCTGGACCATAGTATCAGGACCGCCTTAAGGCATGGACCATAGTATCAGGACCGCTCTTCAAGTCATGGACATAGTATCAGGACACTCTTCAGGTCCTGGACCATATTATCAGGACCGCTCTTCAAGTCCTGGACCATAGTATCAGGACCCGCTCTTCAGGGCCTGGACCATAGTATCAGGACCGCTCTTCAGGCCTGGACCATAGTATCAGGACTGCTCTTCAGGTCCTGGACCATAGTATCAGGACTGCTCTTCAGGTCCTGGACCATATTATCAGGACCGCTCTTCAAGTCCTGGACCATAGTATCAGGACTGCTCTTCAGGTCCTGGACCATATTATCAGGACCGTCCTTCAAGTCATGGACCATAGTATCAGGACCGCTCTCATGTCATGGACCATAGTATCAGGACCGCTCTTCAAGTCATGGACATAGTATCAGGACCGCTCTTCAGGGCCTGGACCATAGTATCAGGACGCGTCTTCAGTCCTGGACCATATTATCAGGACCGCTCTTCAGTCCTGGACCATAGTATCAGGACCGCTCTTCAAGTCATGGACCATAGTATCAGGACCGTTTCTTCAGGTCCTGGACCAAGTATCAGGACCGCTCTTCAGGTCCTGGACCATAGTATCAGGACCGCTCTCAGGTCTGGACCATAGTATCAGGACCGCTCTTCAAGTTGGACATAAGTATAGGACGCTCTTCAAGTCATGGACATAGTCATCAGGACCGCTCTTCAGGTCCTGGACCATAGTATCAGGACCATAAGTTCTTCACCGTTTTCAACGTCTCCGCTCACACCAACTCCAGTAACAGGTTGGTCTTTCTCCCCTCGTCGATTGCATCACTCCATGTAATCATCCAAGCACTCAAGTTTCTCATGGAAGGCGCCAATATTACCAAACACCGCCATCCTTTAGTCTCGGGTTCCTGAACATTCAACAACTTTCGCCACCAATTTGTTGGACCTGAATAAGCAAAGTGCGCACAACCACCCCGTGGTGACGTCAGTCCTCGAACATTCCAGAACACCTCACACCACGTTAAATGTGAAACAAGAAAACAAATTACTTCGAAGAAGAACTTTGACTTCATCTTGTTTTGTCATCTCACGCTCAGTGAATAATATAGTTTGAGGGTTATCGGAAAAATCGGAATCCTTACTCATGATGAAGGGTCCTTTACAAATGTGTCGATTTAAACAATATTAGTAGTAAATATAACTCAGTACAGTCGAGAGAAGTGGGATGGAGAGTCCCAGGGGAAGGTTAACTGGTAATGAATGAGCGGAACAAGGAACAACAGGTTCATGAGAACATGATCGACAAAGCGGTTCGGACGACCCGAGACTCCGAGATCCTTTAATGGTCGACGGTTTGTTGAAACGAGCTAAAAGATGGCGGTACAAGTTCAGTACTCACACGAGAAGAGGAAGAACTCCCTCAGGGGAAAAGGAATGAATGAATGAATGAATAAATAAATAAATAAATAAATAGGTAAAGAAATAAAAACACAACAATCACAGGTTCGCACTATACCGACATGGACTCAACGCACTGCGTGAAAATGTTTCCTGGAGCAACATAATAGTGAAGACTTTCGAACAATTAATACTTTGGTTTTTGACAAGAAACCTCTTGTGTATTAATCGTTAACATTTATATACCTTATGTGTTCATTATATTCATTTATAAAGATCTGCAGAGGAGAAACGGAAAGTTGTGAACACCCTATGCAGTGACGTCACAACCACATGATCTGCTGTGACGTCACAATCAACGAGGACGTAAAAGGAAACACCGTATCACGACTATATATAAAGCCCAGAGGGAAAGAGCAGTTCGTATCGAGCTCTCTTGATCGATGCACCTTTCTGGGACTCGGGAACTTGTGGTCTGGAGGTCAGATGGGTACACAGCACGGCTTTACAAACCGGCCTGGGATCAAGGGGTATGTTCCATGACCAAGCAGTTTGTAGACCAAGCCAAGCAAGCACTCCAACAGTGAGTGTTGAAAGGAACGGCTTGTGTGGCGATCGCTCTGCAAGCTGCTTTGTATTGGAACACACCCCTGGACCTGGTGTGTTCACACCCTTCTCGGTCCTACTTCTCTTATCCTGCTTTCTTCGGTGATCAGCTCGTGAATGTCTCGTGGAGCACAGTTTCAGCTTCCCTTCACCCCCCTCTTGTAATGAATGGTGGTGGTGACCTTCCTCATCTTCCTGGTGATGCGGGGAGTGGGTGAGGTTCCCTGCTCTTACCCGGGGTGGGTACGGGTGGGGTGACGGCCGAACGCTTCCCCGGTGATGGGGTCGCGTGACGTGCTTTTCCTCAAACTCCCCTGTGATGGGGAGGAGGGGGGGGGGAGCTGCATTCTGCGTTCTGCTCACCTATCCGTGTTGTTTTTGTTTTCTGGTTTATCTTTTTGTTGTTTCTTTCTTTCTTTCTTTGTGTTTGTCTTTGTATATTCGTTTGTACATGTGTGTTTGTCTTTGTATATTCGTTTGTACGTGTGTGTTTGTCTTTGTATATTCGTTTGTACGTGTGTGTTTGTCTTTGTATATTCGTTTGTACGTGTGTGTTTGTCTTTGTATATTCGTTGTTACGTGTGTGTTTGTCTTTGTATATTCGTTTTTACGTGTGTTTGTGACACATTTTATGGTAACTAGTACGAGCCCGTAGGGGCGGGCCCGTAGGGGCGGGCCGTAGGTGCGTGCCCATAGGTGAGTGCCAGTATGTGCAGCCCTCTCTCGCCCCCTCTCTCTCGCCCCTCTCTTGCCCCCCTATATCCCCCTAGTCTCGCCCTTCCTCTCTCCCCCCTCCTCTCTCGCCCCCACTCTCATCCCCCTTCTCGCCCCCCTCTCTCGCCCCCTCTCTCTCCCCCCTCTCTTTGCCCCCCCCCCTCTATCCCCCCTAGTCTCGCCCTTCCTCTCTCCCCCTCCTCTCTCATCCCCTCTCTCGCCCCCCCACTCTCACCCCCCTCTCTCGCCCCCCTCTCTCTCCCCCCTCTCTTGCCCCTCTATACCCTAGTCTCGCCCTTCTTCCTCTCGCCCCTCTCTCTCGCCCTCCTCTCTCGCCCTCTCTCGCCCCCACTCTCACCCCCCTCTCTCGCCCCCTCTCTCTCCCCCCTCTCTTGCCCCCCCCCCTCTATCCCCCTAGTCTCGCCCTTCCTCTCTCCCCCTCCTCTCTCGCCCCACTCTCATCCCCCCCTCTCTCGCAGATATTTGGTCGACAGATTAAATGGCCGTAACTTGGGAACTGCTTGTCCGATTAATATCAAACCTCAGAAAGGCACATTCGCGGGTCCCCAGCAATATTCCTGGCAAGTTTCAATCAGATCGGACCGTCAATCGTGCAAAAAAAAAAAAATATAATAAATAACATTAATTGTGACGTCA
Organism: Eptatretus atami; assembly: GCA_035128595.1. Lineage (NCBI taxonomy): Eukaryota > Metazoa > Chordata > Myxini > Myxiniformes > Myxinidae > Eptatretus > Eptatretus atami. Next base: position 89,305,210 of record CM068966.1, read on the forward strand.
TTCGTGACGTCATAGCACCATGTCTTGTCATTGGTCGACAGATAAATGGCCGTAACTTGGGAACCGCTCGTCCGATTAATATCAAACCTCGAAAAGGCACATCTTCGGGGCCCCGGCAATATTCCTGGCAAGTTTCAATCAGATCGGACCGGCGGTCGTCGAGAAACGGCGGTCGCACACACACACACACACACACACACCACACACAACACACACATTGCTGGAATTATAGATAGATGTCCTTTTTTTATGGTAATCTTTTTTATGGTAATGTCCTTCATGTCTCTGTTTATGTCTGCATTAAAAAATGTATTGCTGATGATTTTAAAGTTGATTAACGATTTTGGAAAAACTTAAGTGAGTAAACGCCCAGGTGTTGAGAAAAAGTAGGTAAATGCCATTTAGGTGTGTTTATGCAGACGATGGCACAGCGTGTGAGCCTTTATTACATTACCATTGCGTGGCCGTACATGCAAAATAAAATAAAAATAAAATAACTTTCAAACAACCACACAGGTCATTCCTTCGCTCTCGTAAATGACGACTGGATTGGGGCTTGTGTTTTATATAAATGCGCATAAGAAATCGAGAAATTATTAGAATACAGTAAGTCATCACTATCCGGAGTGGTGCGTGCCCGTACGGAATGTTCACATGCATTCCACGAATTATCGCTTGCATTGAAGTAACAACTGCTGTGATACTTACACCACACAGAGTTAATTAAAATCAAGTTTACCTCCCTGTCTTGCTTGCCATGACATTCGCTAACATTGACCATTGCCACTCCTACGCCACGGTAACTAAGGCGCCCTTTCCCATCGGCCATGCCTACACAGCAACGTGTCCTGTAATTGGTTTGGTAAATAAATGGCCATAACTTGGAAACAGCTGAACGAGATGAAGAAGAATGATATCAACCTTGAGAAGGTACATACTTCAGGTCCCAGCGTCAATTGTGACGTCATATCAAACGGAGAGGAAGAATTGTGGCCTCAATTGTGACGTCATAGCACCGTGTCCTGCATTGGTTTGGTAAATAAATGGCCATAACTTGGGAACCATTGTCCGATTATATCAAACCTCGAAAAGGCACTACTCAGGTCCCAGCAATATTACCTGGCAAGTTTCAATTAGATCGGACCAGTGGTGTTGTCGAAGAAACAGCGGTCACAGACACACACACACACACTCACACACACACAACACACACACGGATTGCTTGAATTATAGATAGACTAGTGCATGCCCGTAGTGCGTGCCCGTAGGCGTGTGGCCGTACGTGCAAAAAAAAACTTTCAACAACGAGCCAGAAGGACAACCACACAGGCCGTTCCTTCGCTCTCGCGTTCTCTCCGCGCAACCACACTTCCACACACAGAGTTCATTAAAATCCAATTAAAATCAGTTTACCTCCCTGTCTTTGCTTGCCACGAATTCGCTGCCATGTAACGGCACGGCCCGTGACGTCATCATCGGCCGGCCGTGCACCGCCTACGCAGCCACGCCTACGCAGCAACGTGTCATGTCATTGGTTGGTAAATAAATGGCCGCAGCAACGTGTCATGTCATTGGTTGGTAAATAAATGGCCACAACTTGGACGCACTTGTCCGATTAATATAAACCTTGAAAAGGCACATCCACAGGTCCCCAGAAATATACCTGGCAAGTTTCAATTAGATCGGACCAGTGGTTGTCGAGAAACAGCGGTCACAGACAGACAGACAGACACACAGAGATTGCTGGAATTATAGATAGACTAGTGCAGTGGTTCCCAACCTTTTTCTGATGGAGTACCACTTGGAGGTCCCATACCGTCCGCGCGTACCACCTGGTTCCAGAAAAACTCAATTCGATAAGATATCAATTTATTCACAAGTAGAACACACAAATGAACTAACTGTCAACAAAGAACAAAATTTTAATGCGAGGGCTGCATCTGTTTCTTCTCCACCAGCTGGTCGATGCGGGGCATAACTTTGCTCACAGCGCATCGGAAATCATGCCCGGGCGCAGCAAGACGGTTCCGGCTCTTTGACTTGACTAGTGGTCAATCCTATGTCATAGCACCGTGTCCTGTCATTGGTTGGCAAATAAATGGCCGTAACTTGGGAACCACTTGTCCGATTAATATCAATCCTTGAAAAGGCACATACTCAGGTCCCAGCAATATACGTGGCAAGTTTCAATTAGATCGGACCAGTGGTTGTCGAGAAACAGCGGTCGCAGACAGACACACAGACACACAGACCCGTACGTGCGTGCCCGTTCATGTGTGGGGCGACTGGCCGTACATGCAAAAAAAAAAAATAATAATTTCAAACAACTGTTTCCCTTGGGAAAATTCAAACCTTGGGATTAATTAATAATTTGAACAATTAATTCAAACCTTGGGAAAAAAACAGCTTTCAAACCTTGGAAACAGCGTTTCCCTTGGGAAAATTCAAACCTTGGGATTAATTAATAATTTGAACAATTATTTCAAAACTTGGGAAAAACAGCTTTCAAACCCTTGGGAAACAGCTGTTTCCCTTGGGAAAATTCAAACCTTGGGATTATAATTAACTATAATTTGAACAATTAATTCAAACCTTGGGAAAAACAGCTTTCAAACCTTGGGAAACACTTGGGAAACAGCTGAAACGGATGAAGAACGATATCAAATCTTGAAAAGGCACATACTCAGGTCCCAAGCGTCAATTGTGACGTCATAATATTGTGACGTCATAAAGGCACATACTCAGGTCCCCAGTCAACGTGTGGCCCTAAATGGAGTTCTTTCATCCCCTCTTCCTGTCCAGGCTGGAGTTCCTCAAGGGAGCGTTCTGGCCCTGTTTCTTTTCTGGTTTTCATCAATGATCTCTCCGACTCTCTGGAAAATCCTCTATATCTCTTTGCTGATGACCCCACCCTCTGCTGTACATCGTCATCCTCCAGACCGGCAAGCAGCAGCTTCTTCGCTCACTGCAGATTTGGATAAAATCACAAACTGGTCCAACATGTGGAACATGTCTTTCAATCCGGACAAATCTCACACTCTCACTATGTCTTCTTCGAAAGGACCGTTTAGAAAACCCACCCATCCACTTTCTCAACAATCCTCTGGAAGAGGTCCTTTCTTTCAAGCTTCTGGGTCTCACTATCTGCCATGATCTTTCCTGGGAAAGCCACATTTCAAACCTCGCCTCCAAAGCCAGTCGCGACTGGGAATCCTCCGTCGTGCAAAGTCCTTCCTCGGCCCTCCTGAGCTCTGATCACTTACAAAGCTTTTGTCCGTAGCCTGATGGAGTACTGCTCTCCTTCTGGGCTGGTGGTCCTGCCTCCCACCTTTCTCGGCTTCACGCTGTAGAAACCAGGGCATTTCGGATCATCGGCATCTCCCGCAATGAGGCTGAGTTCTTCGGCCTCTCACTCAATCACCGCAGTTTGTCGGTGGTCTTTCTGTCTTCTACCTCTCCTCTCCAGCCTTGCCCCACTGCTTCTCTCTGTGATTTGTCCCCACCACATTTCCTCAGGGCGCTCAAGGTCCGCCAACAACCCCCTTTCTGGTAAAACTACCAAAATCACGAATCACTGCTCACCTTCACTCTTTCATTCCTCTTCTTTCCCGCCTTTGGAATAAACTCCCACACTCTATCTTTCCCAATTATTCCCTCCAGGCCTTCAAAACAGCTGTTCACCACCACTCTCTATCATCCCCCATCCAAACCTTGATCTTTTTACCCCGATAATCCACCCAACCCACCTCCTTCAAATTCCCTGCTTTCCTTCCTGAAAGTCCTGTAATGTCCATCTTCTATTCCCCATGTTCCCCGTCTCATCCCTCTCCCTTCCACAGATCTCCTAATGTGTCTGTTCCCCACTGTGTTGTCCCTCCCACTCCCGCCCTCTTGTCTCATCCCCCTTGATGTGCGTTGTGTGTTAGCTCTACACGAGCCTCGACAAGGTATACAAAAAAAAATAATAAAAAAATAAAAAAAATCAAACGAAGAAGAAGAAGAATTGTGACGTCAATCGTGCAAAAAAAAATAAAATAATAATTGTGACATCATAGCACCGTGTCCTGTCATTGTTTGGCAAATAAATGGCCGTATGAAACGAAGAAGAAGAATTGTGACGTCAATCGTGCAAAAAAAAAAAATGAATTGTGAAGTCAATCGTGACGTCATAGCACCGTGGCCTGTCATAGTTGGTAAATAAATGGCCGTAACTTGGGAACCGCTCGTCCGATTAATATCAAACCTTGAAAAGGCACATCCTCGGGTCCTCGGCAATATTCCTGGCAAGTTTCAATCAGATCGGACCAGTGTCGTCGAGAAACGGCGGTCGCAGACACACAGACACACAGACAGACAGACAGACAGACAGACGCACGGAGATTGCTGGAATTATAGAATAGATGGTTCGGTGTAAGCTCAGTGTTACAGTGTTAGTGCAGTGCAAATGTTAGAAACGAAACGTGTTAGAATGTCTCGTGGAAATTAAAACTTTCTTCTGCGGGTGAGTTTGTAGGTGATGGATGAAAATTGATGTTGTGGATGGGGATCTGAAATTTTTATACCACACGTTTCTACGACGGGTATGGGGGAGAGGACGGATCACAGTACTCGGTTACGGTAGTTTCTTTGGATGTTTTGCACCGCATTCCACAGCTCAGTTCATATTGGTGGCGTGTCTGGGTGCCCATGGTGGCGTTTGAGTCCGGTCGCTTTAGATTGTTTGCCTTGACACATCGTGCCGGATTAGTAACACCAACGATTTGACATATTCATCGTTTCTATATTCCCTCCATCAACAGATTAACAACATGGCAGGATAAGAATCGTAAATGCCGAGTTAAACAAACGTCCTGAACTCATGGACTTAGTTAAGTAAAGTATGTCATCTGAGACCCGGCCGTCGGTTTGCCGCCGAACGCTGCTGATTGTGACGTCATCGAGTCCCTCTTTGAAAATTATATCCATATTCGATTTTTTTGAATCCGCTATCACCTGCGTAAATACATGGAGCACATAATGTGAAGATTTCGGAAGTATGAACAGAATATGTTCGGAGAAAAGTGTGTTCGAAGTTCCAGGCTTACGCCCGTCATATTATGATGTATTCAGGGGACGGTAGAATTGGAGAAATATTTTGGAGATTTTTGATTTTTTTTTTTTGAGAAATAAAGCGAAATATATTTCTTTTTTTGGATTAACTGGCATGTAAGCGACTACCAACGTTTGAGCAAACATGATCATGATAGCACAAAGCATACAAAAAAAAACAAACCCTGCCAATCACGAGAAGAAGCCAAGTTTCCACAATTTCTGGTAAATACAAACTACAATAATCTCCTTTGACTGCTCAATGTTCCTAGTGCTCGGTGTTCAAGATATTGGATCGCAGGTTCAAATCTCATATGCTGTGTCTCACGTCTCCTGGTGTATTTGTGATATGTAGCAGTCGACCAACGTCTGCATGTGCCTGACAGGATAGTGCACAGATAGCAAATTTGTCTTCAAATTGTTTCATCTCGGTTTGTTTCTCGACCCAACTGTGAACTGTTGGATTTGTGCTTCAAAAGCAGAGCATTGCCTCAATGAGTGTACTGTCCAATGGTTGAACGTTCCCATGGGCCTCATATCTGCTAGATGTGTCAAGCCAGGCAATATATATATATATATATATATATATATATTTTTTTTTTTATGATGTAAAGCTCTTTCTAACCACTGACTCACTCACTGATTCTTCTATGTTCTTCTATGTCTGATATTTTGCATGCGATAGAAATGAAGCTGGAACACTGGAACAAAAATCACAGAACCGTCGGAAAGCATCCGTAAATGAAAATAGAAATAAATGAAAAAAAATTAAAACTCAAAGGCGGATGAGCAACCAGAAACAATGGAGAAGCACCAATGAGGTTGTCTTCTTATGGTGTCCAATTGTTTATGAACACTTTATGATTTCAACATTAAGGCAAAACATAAACATGTGTGGAATACATAAATGCCTTCGAGTATTCGGGCAGTCATGGCCATTCTTTACTTGATTGACGCCATTTACTGGTGACACAGATGAATGAATACTCTGTTCTCATCATATACAATTCACTTATTGAGGTGTTTTATTAGGTCGTCATTGCTTAATTATGCTGGAAAAAGGATCTCTGGGTTCGGATTCAGTCCACAAGAGGCTTTTCCCCCATTGTGTTCCTTCCTGTGTGGATGCGTCTCAACAGATATACTCTCAGGGAATGCTTGCTGTCAACACAATTACGAGGTAGCTTGCAGGAGCGATAAGTAAGGTTTGATAGTGGAGGGAAATGGAAAATGATGGTACGATGTGAAAAAGACAAGCCGGTGAACGCTCCATAACTATTGGTCCAAGTTCGAGTTATTCTATCCTTTACTGCGCATTACAATAAAACTCTGCAGTGTGTCCAGTTGATGTTCAGAAAAACAAGGACGCTCCGTCTTTCTTGGCCTTAGGCGGTCAATAGTCCTTCAAAGCGAGCGCCTCCCTTGCCTTTCCGGGCTACTGTCTCATCTCAGCAAGCTCTTCGTTCCCAGCGGAAATCAAAAAGACTTGTGTGCCAATAGCATACTATACGCTGCTCTGAATCTTTCCTCTTCCAACAGTCTGCAACTGCCTCTGCATTTGTATTTCGGTTACTGTTACACAAGGAAATACAATGAACTTTACTTGCAAGAGGAGGACAGTTGCCCCCATCATACCTGCACTACATAAACACCACATTAATCCAATCTATCAGTTTATCGACTCAATTTCTCTGTAAGGGATGGACATGGGGAGAGCAAGAGGAGGGGGGGGGATGGAACAGTTCGACAGGCACGAGACATCCCCAGGCTGACATACATACAATGTATACTCTGCTGTGCGATGTCTTCGACACATTCAGAAGTGGATCTTTTTCACATCAACAATTTAGCCAAAGTCTCCACCGGTGTTTCCTACTATTAGGACAACGTTGACTGCATATTAATACCGCTAAATTTGCCTGATTAGAAATCGAGCTTGTCATTTAGCAATCTTGAATTCACATTCATCAGCATCTCCAAAAAAACGTGTGATCTCAAAAACTCGAAGGAAACTATACATCATCAGTTGGTATCAAGTGTTGTAGTATCTCATCCTCACATTTACCAATCAACTCTAATTAACGACTCATTGTCAGGTCGTCCTCGTCATTAGCATCAGGTGTTCTTCTCCATAATGATAAAAGCCTACTTTCTGTGTTGCGGAATACAGATCTATCGGGATTAACCGTTTGCTTTAAACAAGATGGCAAACACGTCAGTCAGTAGAAGGACGCATACGATTGTGTTTTTGCATCAAGAATGAAAAACATTAAAAGGAAATAACTCCATTTTACAGGTGTGGTATCCAAAACACAATCAACAAATCACAACCAGGCGGCATCACCATCATTCTTCGTGGTCGGGAGTTCAATGAAGAGGATTCATTAAGTTCTCGGACCTTGTTGAATGCCATGACGATGTCGTGACTGCGGCCCCAGAAGGGCCTCTTGCCATGCATAGACACCAAAATCAAATGCTGTCATAATTTATGTGTATGATGTCAGCGTCATGTGGTATTTAGGGTCAGAGTTGCGCCTTTTGTTTAACTTGTCTTTCCTGACTGCAACCTCACCTCCTAACTATTGATCAGCAGGGCAGAGACAATGCATTTGTGTGGCAGACGACGCTTGTTGCGAACAGGTTGTGCAACATTTGCTGTTATGGGACTCGACCTGTGCCTTGCTGCCTCATCAGGTTAGGGGATTCAATTTGATCATGTTGGCGGGATGACTTATAGGGGCTAACTTTGCGTAGTATCGGGTAGTTATCTCCCATATTTCATGCACTGGAGTAAACATGTGGTAATTTAATTGTGATACGTGTCGCTCTTCATATAGTGAGCTCTATCAACCCTCCCTAGTGCTTGCGTATAAAACTGCTTCTTCCTGAACCGTTTTTAATGCTCTACCCTTTGTAATTTGTCTAATGTTCCTTTGGGGAGAATAGCGGGCTTGCATGCCACGAAAGGCACCAGTTTAGGCGTAAATCAGCTGCTGAGAGCTCTGGGGGCAAGCCGAGAAGCGCAGAGGCCAAGCCTCTGCATGAGTAACACCTGCACAGCCAATGGGCATGGAGCAGGCACAGTCAGGCAACGCCATGTGGTCAGGGAAGGCCTGAGGTTATAAAGGCTGGTGCAAGCGGAAGTCATGTCAGATGAGTGTGGTCCTGATGAGAAAAGCTGCAGAAGGTGTTTGTTATGCATCTCCTTGCAGCACTGTCTTCCTGATCAAGCGTCTGACAAGCCATGCCCAGGACTGGTCTTTTTCTCACCAGCTGGTCCACGCAGTGCCACACAGTTGCACGAACTGTACAGAGTGGGTTTCACTGTGCCCCAGCGAGGCACAGCTACGGTATTCCTGTGTCCTGTCCGTTCCTCCTGTGTCCTCTCGTGGAATGAATGAGGTGTTAAGACGTAGGCAATTAAGGATCTTATGTTCGTGCATTGTTTCGGGAGTGAGTAGTTGGTTTTTAAATGTTAATTGTTTGCTTCTCCTCATTATAATCCCTGGCCCATGTTGAAATACACCGTTACAATCCACTTGGTCTCTTTGAGTGATTCTAATTTCCGCAATCACACAAGCCTGTTAAAGTACATATTGGGTTTGGGACAATTAGCATCCAGTGCAAGACCGTGCCGGCATCTGAGCAACCACTGCACGGGTTTCCACTTTGGGAATTCTGGACGCTCAAGCACGTTTGCACGATTGGCTTTTGTTCCCCACGGAGTAGGTAACCTGACAAAAATAAGCCCAAGATCCTGCTCGGAACACCCAACTCAGTTGGCCGGCATAACTGCAGTGAGTGGTTTGACTGAGTTTCCTTTGCTTATTGTGGGTCAAAAGGATCGATGCTTGCTTACCTGTGTTGGGACGCATGGGCCAGAAGACCTTGTGAAGGCCACACGTGCCAAGATGACCCTGTTTAAAGGACACATGGGGTCCTTTGTGAAATTTTGTTGTTGGGCCATCAAGGCCAGGAAGAACTCCAGTTCTGGAGAGGCCATTGGGCCAAGGGGAAGTACCGGATGCTGGAGACCCTGTGGTCACCGAGGACACTTGTAGTGCTGAGATACAGGGCCCTGATAAACAGAATTGGGGGAAGGAGATGTTATTGGATAGGGGGGGGACCAGAATTTTACAAATTTCAGACTCTCTGGAGGGGAG
>CM068966.1:89315782-89340394 GCA_035128595.1 Eptatretus atami
CGAAAATCTGTGGCATGACTTGAAGATTGCTGTCCATCAACGCTCCCCACGCATCCTTACTGAGCTTGAACAGTTTTGTACAGAAGAATGGGCAAATATTTCCCATTCAAGGTGTGAAAAGTTGGTAGAGACCTATCCCAACAGACTCACCGGTGTAATTGCTGTCAAAAGTGCTTTCACAATGTATTAACTTAGGGGGTGGACACAAGGTGAAAATTTTGAAAGGAGGTGTAGACTTTATGTGGGCATTGTAGTTGGAGGGTGGGAAAGAGTTGCACAGGGTCAGTTTTCCTAACATTGCATATGCCATGTGTCGATGGCTTCTCATCAGGCATTATTATTATTATTTGTGAGTATGGCAGAAGAGGTGTTTTCATGTGAGAACACTGGGAGCGACCATCCCCAACCAACCCCGTCCACAGGTTTTGGATTGTGGAATGACCCTGAAATATGAGGGTGAGCTGTGAAAGCAGTCCGGGACAATATAGCGGTGATTGTTGAGGATGAAGTTGGTTAACTGGTGGAATGGTTATCCTGAAATAACCAATGACGCAATCTCCTGCTCAGTCAGAGGTGCTGTAAAACCTCTCCCCCCACTGTCATGATCGTCATGATTATGATCATCCTATCATCATCATAATCATCACCGTTTTACAGCCGTTTCAATGCTTGCATGTGTTAGCTGTGGTTCACCTAATGGCTGCTTTCCAGGCTGCACGATCCCTTGCTAGCCCTCTTGTTTGTCCTTTATTAGGCCTTTAACTCTAAGATAGTCTCTCAGCAACACATCCCATGTTTTCCTTGGACAGCCTCTGGCTCTCCTTCCATTCACATTCAAGTTTATACACCTCTTCACACAGCTGCCCACCCCCATCCTTTCCACATGTCCAAACCATCTCAACCTACCCCTCCGCATAACCTCACGAATGCTTTCTACACCTAACCTATCTTAATTTCACATTTGGTTTCCTGTCCTTCGGTGGCACATCACACAACCACTTCACCATTCTCATTTCATTTCGTTCACACCTTTGTTCATCCTTCTTTTTCATCACCCATGTTTCACTGCCATAAAAACATCATGCTTCTAAAGCAAGTTGCATACAGGTCAGGTCAGGTATGGGAGCATGCGCCGGAGCAGTGCGTCGCTGTGAACACTTTCCTCCGGTACTCCAGGTGCTTCCGTCTGGCCATCCCCCATGCAGATGCCTGGCCCATCCCCATCTCCTTGAGATGCCGATCAACCTGCTGCAACCACGAGGCACATGGTCGGCCCATTGGCCTCCTCAATCCACGAGACTCCCTCGCTGAGAGAATCTGCTGAGCAGGATCAGTGTCAGAAAAACGAGCCACATGTCCATACAGCCGAAGTTGACGTTCACGGACGATGCAGATAACAAATCTCATTTGAGTCTCTCAGCAACCGCTCGTTGGACACAAAGTCCGACCAGCGAGAGCCAAGGATTCTTCGAAGAGCTCTGATACCAAAGGAATTAAGTCTCCATCTCAGATGCCTGGTCAGAGTCCAAGTCTCACATCCGTAGAGCAAGACTGGAAGCACCAAGGACCTGAAGACTCAGACTTTTGTCCTGCACAAGTAGCGACAGCGCCACACCCCATGATCCAGTGAATCCATGACTCCCCAGGCCCGAGCCAGACGTCTGTTGACCTCTGACTCACAGCCAGCAGACACATCAATATCACTACCAAGGTAAGTGAATCTCTCCGTGACCTCAACATCCTCACCACAAATAGGTACAGACAGGACAGCAGCATGCCAAAAGTCTTGAAAGCCTGGATCTTAGTTTTCACCCAGGAAACCCTAATCCCAGCAGCTCCGACTCCTCATTCAACACCTCATGGGCCCTAAAAGGATATCTGGAGTCTTCGCAAAGATGACTGCATCATCTGCGAAATCAAGGTCAGAGATCTTGACATTCCCAAATCTGCAAAGCTGCTTGATTTCTCCGACATCCTCCCTAGAATCCAGTCCACACAAGTGCTGAAAGTGTGGGGCAGTACAACCCCTGACAAACTCCAGTAACAACTGGAAATAAGTCAGAGATGGCTTCACCACATCTCAGAGCACTCTCAGTGTCAGAGTATAGTTCAGACATCAGATCAATCAGTTTTGGTGGTACCCCACAAAGACCAAGTATCCTCCAGAGGCATCCGATTCACTGAATCGAACGCTTCGCAGAGATAAACATAAGCTGCAAGCAGCCCCTGCCGAAACTCTCATCTGCATTCAGTGAGGACCTGAAGGGCAAGGATACGGTCAATCATTGACCTCTTTGGTGTAAAACCTGACTGCTTTGGTGCTGGTGTTCAAGCAGTGGTGGTCAACCCTATTAAGATTTATCCGAGCAAAGACCTTGCCCAGCACTGAGAGCAGCGTCACCCCTCGGTAGTTGTTGCAGTCCTGAGATCACCATTCCGTTCCAGAGAGGGCTTCAAGGCCCCTCTTCCAGTCAGTTTGGATGATGCCTGTGTTCCCGGCAGAGCAAAGAACTGCATGCAACAACATGAGTACAGCATTTCCACCAGCCTTGAGAAGTTCAGCATGGATTCCACAGATCCCAGGAGCTTCACTCCATTTCAACCGATTCACCGAAGCCTGTGTTTCCACAAACGAAGGTGGACCACAGTTGATTGGAGGGTCAGCAATAGGGATAGTAACACCACTGACATCCAACTCGACAGCTGGTGGATCAGCCTGATGCAACCGCTCAAAGTAACCGGCCCAGTGGGCCTTCACTTCGGACTCTACTGTCAAGAGCCTCCCACCCTCCGCTTTAACTGCAGTACACCAGGGACAGGCTTGGAGGAACGCAATGCGCGAATTCCCCTGAAGCAGGATGAGAATCACTTGACCACAGGTGATGCTCTACCCCCTCACAGATTCCTCGTACAAAAGCCTCCTTGTCCACCCTCAATGCCAGTCCAGTTTTACGCCTCAACTCTCTGAAGAGCTCGGCTCTGCCGTTAAGCCTGGCCCTGCGACTCTGGTCAATGGTGTCCAGTGTCCCTTGAGAGACAAAATTCTTCTTCGCCCTTCGGTGAGCTCCATGACATCCACTGGAAACATCAATGATGGTGGTCTTGAAGGCACTCCACAACTCTTCAGGATTCCCCAAAGCACCCATACCCCCCAAATCCTCACTCATCCTGTTTGTAAACTCCTCAGCTACCCTCTCATCCTTGAGCTTGCCAACATCCATCCTTGGCTGGGATGGTACCATTCTCCTGGATTTAAGCTGCAACTTCAGAGTTGCTACCACAAGCCTGTGGTCGGTATTGAGGAACTGAGCACTCCGGTAAACCCTACAGTTCTGGATCATCCTCCAGCGACCATCAATGAGCACATAGTAATCTACTTTCCCACACACCAGCGTTGGAATACCAAGTCCAGCGATGAGCATGTGGGCGCTGAAACCAAAAACCAGTCACCCTAAATCCATGACTTCTTGCAATGTCAAGGAACTTAGTGCTAATCTGGTTCACATTTCAAGACCCACGGGGACCAACACGTGTCTCACAGCCTTCCCTATCAGTACCACTCGATGCATTGAAATCCCCCAAGACGAGAAGAGTATCTCGCCTGCGCCACTGATCAACTTCAGACTCGAGTATGACGTAGAATGCATCCTTCACGGTGAGATCACTCGCCTCAGTCGGAGCATCTACAGAGACCAGGGAAATGACACCCAAGGAGTGACGAATCCTTTGTCTCATAATACGCTTGTTGACCGGTGTTACCTCAACTTTCATGTGTCAACTTATTGGATACAGTTACAGCAACTCCTTGGGCATGGTAACCATCGGAGCAACCAGACCAATACAGGTGTAACGACGCGCCATGATCTCGCCGCAATCCGGTCTCCGAACCTCAGAGAGTGCTGCAATACCAATGTTTAAATGCTTGAGCTCAGATGATAATAGAGATACTGTGTGATCATCCTCTCTTCGGGATAGGACATTCCAGGCACCCACCCGTAGGGAATGCCTCAGATTAACTCAAAGAGACCACCGTCTGGTGGATGACACCTCAGCACCACCCCAACACACACTACCGCAATCTGACCCGGGAAGGTTACCCCGTGGTTTTCCTCCTGTCATCCAAGAGTAGGGATCCCGAAGGCTTTGCCCCGATCCCGTCAGCTGGTGAGCTGCCCTGCAGATGGCAGCTGCACAGGACGTACTCCCACGGAGTGGGTTTTCAGAGTTTTAACGTTTTTGTGTTTTGCGGAGTGAAGGGTTTTACGGTGGCTGGCATGCAAATCCTGCCACCAACCTCCACCAAAAAGACCTCAAAGACCCCGAAAGACCCCGAGGACCCAAAAGACACTGAATATCTAAAAGACACAAAAGACCACAAAAGACCCCAAAGACCTAAAGAACCAGAATATCCAAAAAGACCCTGAGGACCCAAAAAGACTCAAAAGACCCTGAAGACTGGAAAGACCCCAAAAAACCAAAAAGACCCTGAAGACCCAAAAGACCCCTAGGACCCTTTATACCCCTTAGACCTTAACACCATTTAGAGCCCTTACATCCTTCAGACAGACTCGACAGCTTAGACCCTTGACCACTTAGACCACTTGAACCTTCTTGTATCACAAATGAAATTTCAAATAAATATAATATCACCAATATCACAAATTACTTTGGGAGAAAATAAATGTTTGTAGTATGATCGGTGTTAATCTTGCCAACACACCAAATCTGTGACGTCAATCTCTGCAACGACGTGTGGAGAGGCGAGGGTTGTGAGCCGAACAACACACACTATATATATATATATATATATATATATATATATATATATATATATATATATATTACATACATACATACATAGTGTTACGGCTGTGGAAATTCGCAAACCACCATTCAGGCCCGTAGGTAAGGTATCTCTAAGTACATGTATAGTTAGCCCCAAACCCGTCGTCTAAAGGGAATTTATGTGATTCATTCGGGCTGCGACGCTTTGAGATAGCCGTTTTTCTGTTCTATCTTTATTTTGAACCAGCCACGTCTCCAACCGCCATCACACCGCAATCACCTTAACCACCACGCCAGCCATCGTCACCAACTGCAACCATGCTCCAACCCTCAGACAACAACGCCAACAGCCACGACCTTTACCGTCACAACTCGCTCCCACATCATCGCATCATGCCATTCCCACACGGCACCATGACCATTCCCGCACCACCTGTGAACACTGAGCGTCGGGCTGTCCTGGGCTCGTTCAGCGATACGCACCAGCCGCGAGTGCAAATAGCGGCCTTTCCGAGGGAAAATTCGGATCAGGAATGCTACACGCCCACTTCTGATCCGTCCAATTAGGAAGCGCGGGGCGGCTTGGCCCCGCCTCCAGGCGCATCTGTGTGTAATCGAGATATGCAAATTCTAGGATCAGGGGAGGTTCACGCCCCCTTTCCTCCGACCAATGGGCGAGCGTGGCTCCGCCCCCGAGGTTATCCTGATCCGGAAATTTGCATACTGTTTGCTCCTGCCAACCTATAAAGAGACAAGCGCAAGGCGAATCGTGGCAGAAGGTGTCAGTGAGTCGATTGGCAGAGAGTTTCGGCAGTCAAGTCGGGTTGGAGAGCGGAGTCGAGTCGGGTGGCGAAGGCATCGAGTGGTTTCTGCAGAGGCTGAGGAGAATTGGGGGAAGAGGCCAAGGAGCTCGGGTCCGAGGCAGGGAAGACGGCGGTCGGCGACGAGGTCGCGTGGGATCGCTCGTCGCGGGACCCAAGCAGCCAGCCATTCTCCTCCCCCAGGGCATCAACAATCCCCCCTTTTCCCCCGCGCTGAGAGAGTGCAAAAAGGGGGCCCGGTCCCACCCCCCTCCAAGCGGTGCCAACGAAACCCGCGAAGGAGCACGAAGTTGGGGCACCGCCGCGCAGCGACATTTGCAGCTCGTCACGAGGACGCGGGTAGGACCCCCCCGGTCTCGCGGGCCTGGCCGCTCCTTCAGGTCACGCGCACATATTGGCCCACGGGCCCCGTCTGCCTCCTTGTCTTTGAGGGTGGCCTTTTCTTTTGCTTTTGAGTAAATGTTGCGGCGCCGTCTGTAAAGTAGAACTGTATAAGTGTTGCCGAGTGTTCGCGTATTCGGTAGTATCTCTGCGTCAGTTTCTTTTTGTGTACTTGATATAGTGGCATTCTGATTCTGTTTGGCTGTATATTGTGTTGCTTTGTGTCTGTGTCTGTGTGTGAAATAAATGTGCATTATGTTGAATTGTTCCCCGTTTCGCTGCGTCCTTTCCTTCGTTTGAATCTCCATCTTGCTTCACGTAAAAGGGTTCGTAGTGGGCTTGATATGCCCGATAATTAATTGGAACCGTTGAGGCCGACGATAGTACGCAACGGACCGCTTAAGCGGCCTGTGTCCGGAGTCGACCTGCGGCGAGGTGCGATCGCCCGGTTACCATCCGCGTGGGTACTTAGGTAGCGAGTTTGGCGAACAACCCTATCCCCCGCGGTGGCCGATTGGCACGATCGTGGTGAGGTCGAAAGGCCCACCCGTGACTGGCTCCGGGCGATAGTTCCCGGAGGGTCACGACAGAATTGTCCGTACGGTGGGCGAGGCGGCCGCCATTCGAGTCACGTGGCCTTTCGCACGCCGGCCGGCGCGAATTCCGCAACAATATATATATATATGTATATGGTGTCCCAAAAAAATATACAACTTTTAAAATGCTTTGTTTGATCCTAAAAAAGCAGTAATTTTGTCACTAATGCTTCATTTCTTGTCTCAGAGACCCTGCCGTTTATTTTGATACCAAGCAAGCGCCAGAAAAATGCCAAGACTGACCGTACAACAAGGACGAAAATTGTTGAACTTGGCACCAGACGAAAAGTGTCATACAGGTGCAACGTTTTTACTCGAGACATTTCGGTATCCACTTGCACCATGCACCAAAGTTTCGGACAATAAAGTGCACCATCGCAAAGTTTACCAATGTGGAACATGTGACCTTCACAAGGGTCACAGTGGTCGGAAGAGGACAGGTCGTAGTGAAGAAAATGTGGAAATGTAGACAGGCGGTCGTTCAGAGTCCAAAAAAATCGATTTGATGACTTTCTGCCGAGACAAACATTCATAAGAGCACCGTTCAGAGGATCCTTCGCCAAGACATTCATGCCTTTCCATACAAAATTCAAACGGAAAACGGTGCTTACTGGTCAACAGAAACGCAAACGACTAGACTTTGCAAATTGTTTCTCAGGAAAGTTGGAGGAAGATGCAGACTTCCTCAAAAAACTTCACATGACGGACGAATGCCATGCTCACTTGTCCGGGAGGTAAACAAGCAAAACTTTCGGTACTGGGGAACGGAAATCCTGGTAATGCATCAACTGAACTGGTGCCTCGATCTGTTCTCAAAGTCACCATGTGGGTGGCGTTGGTTGGTATGGATAATTGGTCCATACTTCTTTGAAATGACCAGGGACCACTTCACGGTAAACAGAGGAACTATCGCAAAATGATTTAGGAATTCTATCTGCCTGAGCTACGTACTCAGGCCCGTAGGAGAAACAACCGATCCAGATGAGAACCCAGTGGTTCCAGCAGGATGGGGCACCGCCCCATACAGCCAGGGAAACAAGGCGTTTTCTCAACCAACATTTTGAGGCCGCTTTATCTCCCTCTAGAAGACGTTGAGTGGCCACCGTATTCCCCTGACCTTACTCCTCCAGACTTCTTCTTGTGGGGGTATCTCAAGGACAGGGTCTTGGAAACCCTAGGCCTCAGACTCTTGATCAGCTGAAGGAAAACATCCACCGAAAATCCAGAACATTCCTTAGGAAACGTTTCCCAAAGTGATGGGAAACATGACAACGCGTTTGCAGGCAGTGATCGGACAACGTGGAGCCTACTCGAACATGTGGTCTAAAGAAAACGACGATTCTATACCAAAATTTAAATTTTGGTGGCAATTTTTGACATTGTACAATAAACTTCAACCTTTCAGCTTTCTATCCAGCCATATATCTTTTTTAAAAATATATGTTATGACCATCCTGTTTGCAGATGAAAAGTTGTATATTTTTTGGGGACACCCTGTATATATATGTATGTATGTAAATGGAAAGTCTATAACAGGAAAAAAATAAGGAATAAAGAACAAAGGTTAAAATATATAGGCCTAAGAAAGTTAAACAAGGATAAAACATTTGTAATACTAAAAAGATCATGACATCAAGCAACATGGTCCCTCACACAAATGCTATCAATTCTGTGTACAGCTAATAGAAAGCAGCATGGAATGTGAGGTTTCATGTACAACATCCAGTTTCATTTTACCCATTATTTGGATCCTCTGTTATTTGTTATCTGATCTGACATGATGTTTTGATGACGTCACGCCCATTGTGGCTTCATTCAGCCTCGAGTTTTGAATTCCGAATTTGACCCAACACAAGTCCTGAGTGGAGCCCCCTCTCACGAATAATAATAATAATGGCTGATGAGAGGCCATCGATACATGGCATACACAACATTAGGGAAACTGACCCTTCGCAGCCCTCCCACCCTCCGACCTCCATATTCCTCACTCCCATCGACCTTTCTTTTCTTTGTTTTCTTTATCGCCCTCCCCCCCCACCCACTCCCTCCTCCTCCCACCCCCTCTCCCACCCCCTCCCCTCCCTGCCCTTCTTTACCAACTTGACCATGGTCAATGCAGTCTATATGTGATTATGTAGACAGCTATTAAAGCCTAGATAAACAGACTTCAAAGAACAAATCACATTCATTCCACATCAGTGCCAAATAATAATAATAAATGTCTCCACCAAAAGTTAGTTTTTTTTTTTTAACATTCCCCTCTGAACACCTGCACCTTGAAGCTGTGGCTTTGTTTTGTTGGCATCTAAAGAATGGTTATGGGAGCTTTCCATTATTTTAGCTCTCTATTCAAAATGAATCTATTTATATCTATCTCTAATTCGATGTCATTTTATGAACACATGTCAAGGTATTTCACATTGGATGTGCATCACATATATAGTCTATATGACAATAAACTCATTGATATGATTTATTATTATTGTTATTATTATTATTATTATTATTATTTAGGTTTTAAATGGTGTAAACTTTGGTAATTTGTCCAATGTCTACTCATGTCCTTGTACTTCATTTTTTTTTTTTTTTTGTATACATTGTCGAAGCTTTTATAAGAGCTAACCCACAATGCACAGCAAGGGGGCATGAGACAAGAGGGACGGGAGAGGGAAGGACAAAACAGTGGGAACAGAGACATTAGGAGATCTGGAAGGGAGAGGGATGGGACGGGGAACATGGCGAATACAAGATGAACATTACAGGGACTTTCAGGAAGGAAACAGGGAATTTGAAGGAGGTGGGTTTGGGGTGGATTAACGGGGGTAGAAAAGATCGAGGTTTTGGATGGGGGATGATAAGAGGTGGTGGTGAACAGCTGTTTTGAAGGCCTGGAGGGAAGAATGGAATTGAACAGAGTGTGGGAGTTTGTTCCAAAGGCGGGAAAAAAGAGGAATGAAAGAGTGAAGGTGAGAGAGATTTGTGATTTTGGTAGTTTTACCAGAAGGGAGTTGTTGGTGGACCTTGAGCGCCCTGCGGAAATGGCATACACATTGATGAACATACACATCGACGGATAGACACATTGATGGACAGACACATCGATGGATAGACACATTGATGGACAGACACACCGACGAACGGCACACACATCGATGTTGACCTACATGTATAACACCAGGGTTACAGTTTATAGCTCGGTCAGGATTTCAACTCGGTCAACACACCTGATCAAAGGCGAATGCACACGAGCACACACCTGTAAGCTATTCTGCCATCCCTTGCAATGGTGTACTTCATCGGATTGAATATTCTCTTAATGATGAACAGACACTTGCTTTCTGCAAAGTATTCATTTGTAGTCCAATGGAATATGGAGCTCCAATTCTGCAGCTGCTCATGTCACCATTCGAATCCATTGAGTGTAAATCTTTGATTTCGATTTAAATTGACTCTGAGAATGTTAAAAGAAATGATCCTTGCTCTTCCATGAGCATCTCTTTTGGAGAGAGAAAAAAAATGAAAGTGTTCCTCACTTGCCCACCATCAACTTATCCGCAGATTTCAAAGTGCACTCCGACTCCACCACAAGTCATCTGAAGAGTTGGCGAGGTAGGAATGAAGGACACTTTTCTGACTACCTCCTTACTTGTCTTCAATGTTCTCATCTCCCAAGTCACCTCATTCCACATATACCCCTCTCATTGCTGGAATTCCCTTCGTTTTTCATCCACAGCCTTGCTGGCCTCTGCAATCCCTAATCCTCTTGTTTTGGAACAGAATAATAAATGCCCACTCTGTCCTTTCTGATTGTTCCACTTATTACATTATTGGGTATGTTCTCCCTAATATTTCACGTTTTCTCTTCACTTTTGTGATCTTTTGCCCTACCCCCCCCCCCCAAAAAAAAAAAAACAACAACAACAGTTAAATAGATGCCTTTCCTCATTTCAGTGGTACTACAACCTCCCATTGTCATCATGCTGAGGTCATCATGGACAAGAAGCTCAACTTGGTCAGTGAAGTCAACACTGTGTCGATGAGACCAAAGGCTGAGTCCTGTATGTGTGATGAATGGCTAACCTCCTCACTCTCTGACACCTCTCCATTACCAACAAAACTCGTCAGTAGTGTGGTGGAACACTCACCACGTGCAAAGATTGATGCAGCTGAAACACTCAACACTCCATAAAGCATGGAGATACTTCCTTGCTCAATTGGCTCGTCCACATCTGCTGCAGTCTCACCAGATATCTTTGGTGGTGGTGTTGGTATTGGTGTGTAAATCCACAGAATGAAGCACAACTCACCATTCCCTGCTCCAACAGCCACTCTCAGCCCTGCACGATATGCACCATCAAGTGTCATGGCTCAGAACCACACCACCTTGACGTTACTCAAGAATGTGACTTAGATACAGATTGTCACTTTATCATTGCCGGGCTAATACAAGGGAATGTCTAACAAGCACCCACACACCCACACACACACACACACAAACAGAGTGAAACAGTTCATAGAGATGTCCCACCGTCATTGGCTTCGGGTAACTTGGGAAAGGCTTTTGAATGTTCTCCAGAAAGCAGTGCCACCATCATTTAAAGTAAATAAAGGGAATGGTGAAGAACGAGAAACCGATTGCACGAGCTCCTCGGTAACTAGTTTAAGCAGAGTGACCTAACGAGAACAACCAAAAGTGTTTCCATTGCCAGTACTTTGAACGACTCGTAGAATAGACAAGTGCGAAACAAAAGGGTCTCCACAGCCTCTTTAACCATCATCTTTCCTTGCTTCATTTTTCACTGGGCCCACTGGCTGGAAAATTTATTCTGCCCAGATGGTGTATCGATCGTCACCAAATTGGCTTTTCTTTACGTTATGAGCCTCTATAACTCCTCTCTCAGTTAAGTTTCCTCCTGCAATCACTCGTAAAAAATATAATACCAATGATAAGGCAGGCAATGAAATAGCAAAATGACATGACTAATTGCTTCTATGCACAATATTACAGGCCACGGTAATTAGAATTTGGAGCAATCATTTCATCACTGACATCACTGACCCAAATTGGACTGCAGTTATACGTGGCCAGAAAACTATGATGTATAACTCAGGTAGCAGCCAGCTACCTTTGCTTCAACTTATTTATGTTCTTTCAATTTGTCCATTATTTCTGAACACCTTGTTCTTTGTTGTTCTCCACCTTCTCCTCTTCCCTTTTGAAGGGGTGAGGTCCATGGCACCAAGTTTCTGCCCTGCCTTGACAACAATACTCCTCCACCTCCCTCTGTTGTAAACCAACTCCCTCCACTCTCCAACCACCCCCACCTTACTGATATCCCTCCTCACACAACCCTCCCCTCTCAGCTGCGGTCTACCTCTTTTCCTACTACCTTGCTCTCTCAACCTATCCACTCTTTTTTGCCATTCTCTCTTTCCCCATCCGCACCAAGTGTCCAGCCAATCTCAGCCAGCATTTCACCAATCTCCCCATCAAGCTCATCTGCACACTAATCTACTCCATCAATTCATCCATCTCCTTCTATCTACCCTCTTCACTCCCACAATCCTCCTGCCCCAGTTGTTCAAGAAAACTTACACCCTCTATTGGTGTCTCTCTGTCAGTGCCACCATCTCCAGACCGTAAAGGTAGGCTGGCATTACACACGACATCAGGACCTTCCCTTTCAATTTTCTTGACATCTTTCTGTCTGTCATTACTCCCTCCACCCTCCTCCACACAGTCACAACCACCTGAATCCTCCTCTGCACCTCTGCATTGGATTTGCCATCCCCGGTCACTATTCCTCCCAGATACTCAAACCTATTTCCTTGCCTGATCTCCTTCCCCTCTAACCTGATATTCATTTTTTTTTCCTGCTACCTGACCCACAACACCTCAGTCTTCTCCAAACTCCTCTTCAGCCCATGTTTCCCAAATGCCTCCTTCCGCTCCCCCAGTACCTCCTGCATCTCCCACCCACTCTCCACCACAACAGCCAGATGATCCGCATTCAACATTCTCCCCATACTACCCCTCAAGCTCACCTTCCTGCTTGCCAGCTCCATCACCATGATAAACATGAGTGAATTGAGAGAGCTTCCCTGCCTCAAACTGATGTTCATGCTGAAATCCTCAGACATCCGAACACCAACCAAAACTCTTCTCTTCATTCCGTTGTACATCCCTTCCACCACCCTGCCTTCTGCTTCCGGCACTCCCATCCATCTCAGTGTCACCCTCACCATCTCTCTCGGGAGAGTCTCGTAGGCCTTCTTCTGGTCCAACAAATCCCAATTCCATCTTACCTTGTACCTCCAACCTCTTCTCAACCAACTGTCTCAGCGCAAACATCCCATCTGTCATCCCCATGCACTTTCTAAACACCTGCTGCTCTTCTCCAATCTCCATCTCCACACTCTTCCTTATCCTCCCATCCAGAATCCTCTCTATCACTTTAATTACAAGACGTAGGAGCATAATGCCCCTGTACTTCCCCGAGCCTTGAACATCGGCCTTTCCCTTCCTTATCGGCACAATTCACCCTGTCCTCCAATCCTCTGGAATTGAACCCACGCTCATACATACATTCAACAGCCTCTTTATCCAACTGACTCGGACTCCTTCCGCTGCAATTATATCATCTCTGTACACACCTCATTAATGTCTGGTGCTCTTCCCTTCTTCATCCTTTTCAATGCCACCTGCACTTCCTCCTCTGTAATCTCCACCAACTCCACTTTCCCCTCCACATAACACGGGAGCTCCTTCTCGGTTCAACAGCTTATTGAAATATCCTTCCCACACCTTCACGACTGCCCCCCTCTCTGTCACTAGCCTCCTGCCACTATCCTTCATCACTGCACCCCACCCCCTTTCATGTTATACACCTCCTTTTCCATATCATTCCTCACCTTATCCACAGCTCTCCTTTCTCACTTCCTGCTTTCTTATTATGCTCATACAGGTGCAGCAACCCCGCATCTGGCTGCCTCCCCCTATCCTTGATCTTGTCTATCACCTTCCAAACCTCATTTTCACCAACTGCCTTTACTACCTCATCTGTCCACCGCACCAAGTTTCTATCCCTCGGTGATGCACACTTTCCTGACGTCCTTCCACAAAAAACTTCTGCAATTCCTATAAAAGCCTCTCTACTTCGTCCACTCCTTCTCCAAACCTTCTGCTTCTTTGCTAAGTTGCTCATACCTAACCCTCAACCTCTCCTTGTACTCTATGAGGACGTTTCCCCTACAGCTCCCCCACCTAATAATCTTCCGACCATTGCTCTTAACCTTTCTCCTTTTCTTCATCCATACCACAAACACCACAGGCTTGAGCTGTATGGTAACATGCTCTCCCACCACTGCCTTACAATCCTTAACCCTCCACAACTGTTGCTTCTTTACCACCACCACATCCAGTTCTGTTCTATATGCTGTTCATTCCTATAGGTAATCTTGTGGCTTTCCCACGTTTGAAAGAATGAACCAACTATGGCCATCCCATTCCTTGCCACCAGCTCTCGAACCTCTCTGTTCCTTGTTCCCCAACCAAATTTACCAAGACATTCCTCTTCACCCAGCTCCGCTACTCTCACGTGCATGTTAAAGTCCCCCGCAATGCACAGCATTACATCCAGCTCATCCATTCCCATCATCCTCTCCAATGCGTCCTTGAATTCCTGCTTCTCTGCCCCAGTCCTTCCCATTTGTAGCCCATATATCGACATATCACACCATTTGCCTCTGTACTACCAACCATGGCATAACTATCCATCCCTCCCACCTTTCTACTTTGATCATCTGCTTGCTGATCTCATCTGACACTATTATTCCCATGCCATTACTCCTTCCATCCCCACCTGCATGCAACAGCTTGTATCATCCTACCAACTTCATCACCCTGTCTCATTTCCATCTGCTCTCCTGCACACACACTTGCAAACTCCTTCTCTGCATCATCTCCACCACTTAGACCCCTCTCCCCCCATTGATACCACATCCAAACTACTTATCTGGACCTTTCATCTGAATGACTGCCCACCTGATAGCTAGCTCGTACCATCTTGGATAATTTGGGATGTTCAGGCCATCAATCAGCAGCGTTGCTCTGGCTGACATGCTGGACCCACTAATCTCGCCTGCTGTCCCCATCCTGTGGGCACACACACCCACTTCTTTCACTGCTCGCCACCCTCCGTTTTCATTTTCACTCTCAACACTCAACTCCTCTTCCCCACCTAATTCACTTCTCCCTCACTCAACTCACTCACCAAAAAAGTTAAAATTTTCAAAGTAAACACAGTCAATCACACAGTTAATGCTTTTAACACTCAACGCCCACCCCTCAGTTCGACCCTCGACCCCCTCACGCTCCCCCTCTTCTCCCACACACAATCTTCCTTGTTCAGACTCTCTGCCAAGCCTCTTTACTGAGCATTGGTGCTGCTGGAACTATTTCTTGGCAAGGGTTATACTGGGTGGGTTGCCATTGCCTTCCCAGGTACTTTGTCCTTTATCCTTCTCGGGCAATGGCAAACCACCGAGTTATACAAATTACCTTTTCATCAACTGAATATTTCCAAGTGGAAATTTGTACAGTATTTATGATAGTCCAATTATTAAGAATCTATATCTCCACAATACCCCTCCTCTTTCGTTTTTTCTTTCTCTCATATGAAAACTATATCTCTCATCATATATATATATATATATAAATATATATATATATATATAATATATTATTATATATATATATGTAATATATCACACGAGGTCCATCAAAGAAATAACGGACTGACTTCACGGAAATTTTATTCCAAAAAATATATTGAAATACACAGCTTGTCCCCTTCAAAATAGTTTCCCTCCAGTCTCACACACTTGTCCATCCTCTTGTTCCACGCATCGATGCACCCCGGAAGGCTTCTTCTGGAATCCTCCGGAGCTCCGTCGTCACGGCCCTTTTGATGGCCTCCACATCAGGAAATCGAGACCCCTTGATCACCTCCTTGAGCTTGGGGAAGAGGAAAAAATAACAAGAGGCCAAGTCTGGTGAATACGGGGGTTGCTCCAGAGTTGGCACGTTCCTCTCCGCCAGAAACTGTCTGTCCGGATGCTCAGGGCATGTGGAGCCAGGGGCATTGTCATGGTGGAGCACCCAGGTGTTGTTCTCCACAGATCCCTCCTCTTGTCCCAGACTGATCTCATGAGCACCGGAGGATCTCCTTGTACACGTATTGATTTACTGTTTGACCCTGTGGTAGAAACTCGAAGTGGACGATGCCAGTAGGGTGGATATACTGATTCTGGCTCACTTTTCCCCATGTAAATGAATGGGGGATTTTCAGCGATTCACATTTTTTTCCCCTAAAATTACACCCTTTTTATCCCAAGGTATATTGTTTTTGTCTCCCTTTTAACCTAGGGGCATTCTATTCAATAACCAATGCGACAAGATAAAGATTGGTTCAAGTAGCAACGTAGTAATGTGGTTTGTTCAAGGTGATTCTGAAGAGATATCTGAAACCTGTAAGCCTAGGGACACTCATTTCAAATAAACAATGCATATTGTTTAGCTCACTCATTGAACCTATAAACATTTGTTCATTCTCATATTCCTTCAATAGTTTAATTTTCTTTGCACAATAATCCCCCTCAAAATATTTAAAAACAAAACATTTGAATCTTTATATTTTTCAAGATACCCCTTTTGTGCCATTACGAAATGATAAACTTCTCTTAATGATCCATCTGACCACCTCCTGAGTTGCATATCATTTTGAGATTATAGTAAATTGTTTTTCCATTGTTCAATTGATAACCATCGAAGTTTTCAGTCCATTCAAGGATATTTTATTATTTTCTTTACATCCTCCAACTCATTGGTTTTTAAATTGATTCGCTTATTTGTTTTATTTACCTTTGTTTTAGTTATTTTTTCAATAAGACTTATTTGATATTTTCCACATTCATTATGTTTTCCATTTTATATCCCAAGACTGAGATTTTCTCCACTCTTTAGTTTGATTAATACTTGGTTCGACCATTATATACCGTGAAAAACGTGGCGGTAGCCCTTAAAAACCCTAACCCATCTTCCCATCGTTAAAACTTGTGTCCATATGGAACACAATCTATTCTATTCACTCTATCATACAATATCCATATGGAACACATCTATTCCATTTTCTAAAATAAATCTCTTATCATCAAAGGCTCCTAATGCCTTTTTTTATTACTTCTTCACTATATATCTTATGTTTATAACTTCTTATTGTATTCATTTTCCTATATTCTTCTTTCTTATTCATCAAACAATTATAATAATTCTAAAAGTTATTGATTTCTTTATTACATATTTCTTTATTCCCTTTAACCTTTTATCAATCTGATCACCATACTTATAAGCATATGCCTTTGCTCTCAATCCAATAAACTCACTCATTACTTTTCCACCCACTCATCCTTAAACTTACCAATAACCTTTTCATTCTTTTTTGAAAATAACTCACTCTTCTTACTAAAATTACTTGTATCATACACTCCAATATTTTTTCTATATTCGTTATAAACATCATCAGTTTTTATATCTAGAATAAAGCTATCAGTGTCCATATACAACAATGAAACATTTTCACCATACTCTTTCTTTAAGTCATTATACAAATAATCATACATCAATATCTTTGAATAATCAAGAACTGCTGTTCCAATATAAATTGGTTTATCCATTACAATACTTTCCTTTTTCATATGAATAGCAGAAAAGTTCTCTGAAAAAACCTCTCTCTCTCAAAACTTGGTTTATTTATCAATCTAGAAGCTTCTTTCCAAGATGTTGCGAATCTAATGTTTTGCCTGTTTCTAACATTTTCCATAGTCTTCCAAATACAGCATTATTCATTAATTTATAAAGTCCTCTTCAAATTTTACTTTTGTATTTGCTCTCATATCTGTATTGAATTTAATATAACTTTTTCATCCAAGGACTTTGTTTAAATTTAAAACTCTATGAATTTTAGCTACTCTCAACCCAGCAGATAAATATTGTCTCAAGTTCCTTTGATGCAAAACATATCCTCTTTATCATAAAATGTTGTTAATAACTTTTCTGTTGATTTTCCTTTAATATTAAAACTTTTATGATAATCACTTAACCATTCTTTCTTTGGGGTTTCTTTCTCACATGCAAAAGGAAGATCTTTATGCTTATTATGAAGATTACTTGGGTACTTCAAATCAACTTCAAAATAATAACCTTCTTCCTCCTCTATCAATTCCTCTTGAGAAGAAATAACAATATTCATCAAAGCCTTTTCATAATCCTTTCTTCCACCCACTCTAATTTTACCATAAGGCAGAGATTGAGACATTGCCCTCCATACAAATTATTAGCATCAAAATACATCAAATAATATCTATCTTTTTCACTCTTATAATTTGGAAGATATTTATTATTTGCTTTAGCATATCTTTTTGAACATACTTGTGATATTCCACCTCTCTTAGACTTCTCAATCATCAAAAGCATATCTACATCACTGATTAAATCAATATCTTGTTTTGTCATTTTCAACATTGCACTCCAAGCTAAACCAGGAGCTGTGAAATAGTGGGCAGGATCTAATCCATAACAATTTTTATTATGACAGAGTGATCTAAATGCTTCAAACACATCAGCTAACAATAAAACATCTGTTTTTAGATACAAATCATGATATCTTCCAAGGTTCTTTATCTTAAATATTTTCCAAATTTCTTTTTGCGTGTTTATATTCCTTATCACTTATCTCTTCTTCATAAAGGTTATTATAGAAACTTTCTTTTGAAGGAAGTTGTGTTCTTTAAATCTCATAAATGAATTCATATAATCATAAGGATAAATTCCCTTCCTTGTAAGAATTTTCTCTTTACTTTGAATTTCATTCCTTGTTTGAATTTCCTCTCGAGTTAGAATTCCCTCTTTAACCAGAATTTCATCTATAATCAGAATTTCCTCTTTAGTTAGAATTTCATTCATTGTTTGAATTTTCTTTACAATTAGAATTTCATCTTCAGTAAGAATTTCTTCATTAATTTCCTCATTAATTAGAATTTCCTTTACTTTGAATTCTCTCTTTAATCTGAATTTTCCTCTTTAGTTAGAATTTCCTCTTTTGGAAGAATGAATTAAGATTTGGAAAAGAGCTGTGGAGCTTAAGATTTGATGCTAGGTTGGCTAGTGGTGTTCCCATAAACTTGTAAGAATCTAGAAACCTAATACGAGTTATAGGTTTTGTGAATATCATTTTTGCAAATGAAATATACTTTTGACTTGTGTTTGTTATGGCAGAAATATTCCCTGGTGTTTTTGAAAGTTCATTTATAAATAGATGTGTATCATAGTTGGCGCTGTTGTGAAGAAAGACTGAATAAAAGAAGGTAATTTATAATTAAGATTAAACAGGAATGAGCGGGACCTCTATATTTACCAGTAAGATGACAATGATCCTAACTTTAGACTCCTCAATTTCCTCCTCACAAATATGACAGATATTGTTCTTTCTAAATTCTAATTTTCTTCTTTGGTTAATTTCATCGGTTCATTTGTTTCTTTCATTAATTTAGTTAGTCTTATACAACTTTTTCTAATCGTTTTACAAACTCTTGTGAAGCATTTTTTTCCAACGATAATGTTCAAGTTTATTATAGTTTTCTCCAACAGATGAATTTGAATATAATAACAGAAAGCCACAAGGAATATGTTTTTGATATTATTTGTATATAATTCTTTTGGATTAGGAGAAGCAGTATTTAATCTTTTTAAGGATACACTCAAAATCAGCGTATATCACAAATGGGTGCATCATAGATTTATTATAATCTTCAAAAGAAATCTTTTCACCAGGTTTAGGCATTGTAATTACAGCTGATTTATGATTACTACAATATTTTGAATGTTGTTCTAATCGTTCTTTTGTATGAAATGAATTAAGACATCGTTTACAAGGATATATTTTGTTTGCTGTTCTGAATACCTGAGAAGAGATTAATCCTTGATAAATTATTGATGTATGTGTAATGTGAATTCTTTCCAACACTAAAATATAAAGATCAATGTGTGTTTCTTCATTTTTATAGTTGTTTGAAATTTTTAATATTTGAACTTTGTTTGTATCCGTTAATCCATATACATTAATAGAAAGATTATTCTTTTTCTCAAATTTAGGAATATCTGTTAGTGGCCATTGGGATTTAAAATCTTTAATGTCCAAGGTCTCTCATATTTCATATATTGTTTTAACTCTTTCTGAATTACATTTTGGTGGATGTAAGTGAGCAAGAACAGACCAGAGAAAACATTTATTATCATTGTTCTTAATATTAACAACTGCCTTCTTTAGTTTTATTTCTTTTGGTAATTCAATATAAGAAGAAGCTTTAAGAGGGTTTGATTTTAGAATGTGTAATATCTAAAAAGATGATTTTTTTAATATTGAATCCACTTCCTACCAATGTATTATCAACATCCTCCCTTGTCTTGATAGTTCTTCATAAACCCCACTATTCAAAAAATCTTGAAATGATGTTATAAATGAAGATCTGTTCTCATATAAGGAGTTTGTTCTTCATCTTGTCTTTTCATATTCATTTCACTCCCATATAAAACTTTAAAGTTTTCATTTCTTTTAATGTCTTTTTAATAACTTTTTCAACACAGGTTCACTATTTCAATTGATTCAGCTATTGATGATGGACCGGGTTCTCCAAATTGAAAATCCTTATTTTTATATGCCCTTTAAATGCCCATCAGTGTTTTCAAATATGATAGTCTCCCTTTACTTTAAACTCATTTTTTTGTTTTTTGTGATTGAAGATGTCTATTATAACTACTCTTTCAAAACATCCTTTGAGCAGATATCACAATGTTTCTTTCCAACTCAAGAGGAGATATTTTATGAAATAGATTAAATGTGTGTTTGTTGGTTCGGAGGTGTTTCTATAATGTTTATATTCGTGATTACAAACATCGCAGTACGTTGTATTCACCATATTTATATAATAAAACTTTGCTGAAACTAAAATTTTCTTGATGAAATTTCGTTTATTTTACAGGTGAATCTGTGCTTAAACTAAAATTTTCTTGATGAAAATTTCGTTGATTTTACAGGTGAATCTCTGCTTAAACTAAAATTTTCTTGATGAAATTTCGTTTTTTTACAGGTGAATCTGTGCTTAAACTAAAATTTTCTTGATGAAAATTCGTTGATTTTACAGGTGAATCTCTGCTTAAACTAAAATTTTCTTGATGAAAATTTCGTTTATTTACAGGTGAATCTGTGGCTTAAACTAAAATTTTCTTGATGAAAATTTCGTTGATTTTACAGGTAAATCTCTGCTTAAACTAAAATTTTCTTGATGAAAATTCGTTTATTTTACAGGTGAATCTGTGCTTAAACAAAATTTTCTTGATTGAAAATTTCGTTCATTTTACAAGGTGAATCTGTACTTAAAACCTTTTATCCTCCAACTTTTTCACATTATAAATACAATGTTTCAAGACACAAAAGACAAGTTTCAATCAATCTCTTCATTTGTAAAGATACTGAGAAATATGTCAAGGATGTAAATGAAACAAAGATAAATATAACAACTATTGGATAAACAATTATGGCGAATGATATGAGTTCTTCAATTTACTTCAGTGGAAGGGCTTTTAGTATACCTGAAGAACATCAATTAAAGTAGCTCTAACAAGTTCTCCTCTCCTTCTGCGCAATAATTCAAAACTAGAAAAGCAATGAAACAGAAAAAGTATCAAAAAATAAAAACCTTCTGGATGAAGCTTTAGAAAGAAAAGATAAGACCATCTGTAATATGCAAGGAGAAATTTGTATTTTTTTCAACAACCTCAAAGATATAAATCCTGATGAAATAAGGATGTTAACGTATCAGGTGAAATGACATTTCGTTCAATTGTAGTTAAGGATCATTTTTAAAATTACCTTTAATATAAAAATGTAGCAGTTGATCTGTTAATGAAAAAAGTTATATAGATATCGATGGTAATGTTTTTTTCTACTAATTAAATATGAGTAAAATATTCACTGAAGATTTTGAAGATTATGAGTGATTTATACCGAGAGTTTGATTCAAACGATGGTTATGATACCGAGAGTTTGTGTTCAAACGATAGTTATGAAGTATAGATGATTCTGAAAGTATCGAAGATGATGAAGAATTTCTGTTTAAGTAAAGTTTTACTTATAAATATGAATAGTTTACTCGATTTTGAGCCTCTTGAATTCCCTGATTCTCCATATGACAATTTGAGAATTGTCCGCGTGTGAAAGACGGGGATTAAACACAGAGTCAAAAGCCTATAAACAAGTATATTCTGTGATCATCTTCTAATTAATGATAATAAAAAATATAAAAGGAAAATATTCTTTTAAGATTTACACCAAAAAGAATTACTTTCAAATTGATTAGAGAATGAATGTAAAGTATGAGGGTGATAACACACCTTTCCTTACAAGGGAAGAAACTGAACGTATTAGAGAAAGTGTTCAAGGATTGTTGTTATATATTATTCATGGATGTGATTTTCAGGGAAATAACAACAAGATATTGGCATAAATAAATAATGGATTATCTGAATTAAACCTGAACTTAGGATAAATACAGAGTTTTCTAAAAAAGCCAATGATAATTAAATAACCTGTTTCCAAATATATAAATGAATGATTTTTCCATTTGGGAAAATAGATAAAATTTAACAAATCATAAAATCTCCAATTCATAAGATGCCTCATAGTTGGTTCAAGTGGATGTGGAAAAACCTGCTTACTTTTAAAGATGCTCCTCACTCAAACTTTTTAGATTATGATAATTTAATAATTTTCACAAAGTCGAGTTTCAACCAGAATATCAACTACTCTCACAAGGTTTAATGCTGGACTTCAAAAAAGATATAATCGGTTTATTTAAACTTCAAAAAAACCTAAATGATTATAAATTGAAGATATAATACAACTATTTTGTGATACACAGAGATGTAAAAAGAAATCAAAACCGATAACTTGTATTCTTAGTGATAAGGATGATATACCGTCTCGCCACCAAGATTTGGTAAATCCAAAAAGAACCTCGTTATCTTTGATGATTGTGTTAATGAGGAAACCAAACGGTAATGGACAGCTACTACACAAGAGGGAGACATTCTTCTTGAATGTATTTATCTTAGTCAATCGTACTTTCAATCCTCTCGTTCCACAGAAACAATGCTAATACTTTTATTTTATTCAAGTTAAATTCAATAGATATTAACAATTTTTGAGAGACAATTGTTCTACATTATGTAGTAAAAAGGAATTTGGGGATTACATGAAACACACGACTGAAAAATATAAATATATGTTTGTGAAACAAGATGAGATATTAATGATATTTTTCAATAAATAATGGATGCGAAAGAAAGAGCAAGAAGATTTAGGGAACATCAAGAGTTGGTTCAAAAGTTGTAAAACAACAGGAAGACATAAAAAGAAACGCAGGCAAACTAACGGGTGAAGAAGCATTTGAAAGAAAACAAGAGAAATTTTTTAAACCACTTTTAAAAACTTCCCAAGAAAATTATAGATGTTTCCACATTCCAAATAAAATATACTCCTAGAAAGCTCAAATGTAAAAGATTTCAGTCAAATGACGGAGGAAGAATTAGAGCATATAGGAGAATTAGAATATGATGATGAAGGATTATTTCAACAATGGAAGAAATGAATCGACCCCTGATTATTGTGAATGCTCTTCAAAACAATGAATATTCAGCGATTCAAAAACCAAAGCAGGGGCTCATTCCAACAGAAAATCAGCAATATTTCATCTTGTTCAAGAAAAGGTATTGATATTTAATGATGAATTAAGGTTCTTGAATTCTGCTCGACCCCCTGTCAAACTAACTCGAGATTAATGTTTCTTCTACAAAAGATGGAAGACAAGGTTCAACTGTGAGGGATGAATCAAAGTATATTGATAACCATTGGATATGAGAATATATGATGATAAAGTATATATTGATCTGCTGAACTCTGTTGATTATAGGGTTATTCTTTCTTGGTAAAAGTAGGAAGAATGAGAAGGAGAAACACATTATTCAGGCTTTAAGTATCCTTGGTTCAGGTGTTAGTTTTCTTCCAAATGACCCCACAATTAGTTAATAGACTGTTATTGTTGTTAGGCAGTAAGAAGGCTGGAAATAACAATTGTTTTAATGAAGCATCAGCATTTTAGACCAGTTGATGAACATGAAAATAATTAATAAACATCAATATAAAGACATTTTATCTCATATTAAATAAGATGAAAGCACATCTTAGTTTCAATTTCACAACAATGCACCACACATCTTCATTCCCAATACCACTACAACTTGAACAACAACAGAATATGAGATAAATGTCTTTATATTGATGTTTTATTAATTATTTCATGTTCATCAACTGGTCTAAAATGGCTGATGCTTCATTAAAACAATTGTTATTTCCAGCCTTCTTACTGCCTAACAACAATACAGTCTATTAACTAATTGTGGTGGGTCATTTGGAAGAAACTAACACCTGAACCAAGGATACTTAAAGCTGAATATGTTTTCTCCTTCTCATTCTTCCTACTTTTTCCAGAAAGAATAACCCTATAATCAACAGAGTTCAGCAGATCAATATATACTTTATCATCATATTCTCATATCCAATGGTTTATCAATATACTTTGATTCATCCCTCACAGTTGAACCTGTCTTCCATCTTTTGTGAGAAGAAACATTAATCTCGGAGTTAGTTTGACAGGGGTCGAGCAGAATTCAAGAACCTAATTCATCATTAAATATCAATACTTTCTTGAACAAGATGAAAATATGCTGATTGTTCTGTTGGAATGAGCCTGCTTGGGTTTTTGAATCCGCTGAATATCATTGTTTGAAGAGCATTCAAATATAATCAGGGGGTCGATTCATCTCTTCCATTTGTTGAAATAATCCTTCATCATCT
>CM068966.1:89340419-89356348 GCA_035128595.1 Eptatretus atami
CAGAGAGAGATATATCTTGTCATTTTCAACATGCACTCCAAGCAAACAGGAGCTTGAAATGTGCAGAGCTAATCCATACAATTTATTAGAACAATGATCTAAATGCTCAACACATCAGCTAAAATAAAACATCTGTTTAGATACAATCATGATATTCTCCAAGGTTCTTTAATCTAATTTTCCAAATTTTCTTTTGCGGTTTATATTCTTTACTTATCTCTTTCTTCTTCATAAAAGGTTATTATATAAACTTTCTTTGAGGAAGTTTGTTCTTTAGAATCTCATAAATAATTGCATATAATCATAGAGGATAAATTCCTCCTTTAAGAATTTTCTCTTTTACTTACTTTGAATTTCATTCCTTGTTTGAATTTCCTTCTCGAGTTAGAATTCCTTTTTAACCAGAATTATCTATAATCAGAATTTCTCTTTAGTTAGAATTTTCATTCATGTTGAATTTCGTTACAATAAATTCATCTTCAGTAAGAATTCTTCATAATCCTCATTATAAATCTCTTACTTGGAATCTCTCTAATCGAATGCCTCTTTAGTAGAATTCTCTTGGAACGAATGAATAAGATTGAAAGAGGCCTGTGACTTAGATATATGCTAGGTTGCTAGTCCCATAAACTGTAAATTAGAAACCTATACATTAGTTTGTGAAACATTTGCAATAATACTTTGACTGGGTTGAGGCAGAATATTCCTGGTGTTTTTGAAAGTCATTTATAAATAATGTTATCATAGTGGCGCTGTGTGAAGAAAACTGAATAAAGAAGGTAATTTATAATTAAGATACAACAGGAATTGAGCGGGCCTCTATATTTACCGTATAAGATGAAATCCTAACTTTAGAGCTCCTCAATTTCTCCTCAACAAATATGACAGAATATTGTTTTCTAAATTCTTAATTTTTCTTCTTGGTTAATTCACATCGGTTTCTTTGTTTCTTTCTATTAATTTATTAGTCTTATAACAATCTTTTCTAATCGTTTTACAAACTCTTGTAACATTTTTTTCACATAATGTCAAGTTTTAAGTTTTTCCAACAGATGATGATATAATAAAAAAGCCACAAGGAATAAGTTTGATATTTTATTTGTAGTAAATCTTTGGATTAGAGAAGCAGATTTATCTTTTAAGATACAACTTCAAAATAACGTTATATCACGAAATGGTGCATCATAGATATTAAATCTCAAAAGAAATTTCCAGGTTAGCATTTGTAATTACAGCTGATTTTGATTACTACAATATTTGAATGTTGTTCTTAATCGTCTTTTGTGTATGAAATGAATTAAGACATCGTTACAAGGAATAATTTTGTTTGCGTCTGAATACCGGAGAAGAGATTAATCTGATAATTATGATGTATGTGTAATGTGATTCTTTCTCAACTAAAATATAAAAGATAAATGTTGTTTCTTCATTTTTATAGTTGTTGAATTTTTAATATTTGAAACTTTGTTGTATCCGTAATCCATATACATTAATAAAATTATTCTTTTTCTCAATTTAGGAATATTGTTAGTGGCATTGAATTTAAAATCTTAATGTCCAAGGTCTTCTCATATTCATATATTTTTTTAACTCTTTCTGAATTACATTTTGGTGGAATGTAAGTGACAGAATAACAGACAAGAAAACATTATTATCATTGTTCTAATAATTAACGAATGCCTTCTTTATTTTATTTCTTTGTAATTAATATAAGAAGAAGCTTAAGAGGTTTGATTATAGAATGTGTATTCTAAAAAGATGATTTTTTTCATATTGAATCCACTTTCCACAATGATAATCAACATCCTCCTCTTCTTTATATTCTCATAAACCCCACTATCAAAAAATCTTGAAATGATTATAAAAATGAAGATCTGTTCTCATATAGGATTTGTTCTTATCTTGTCTTTTCATATTCATATTTCACTCCCATATAACTAAGTTTCTTCTTATGTCTTTTAATAACTTTTTCAACCATAAGACGTTCCTATTTAATGATCAGCATTGTGATGGACGGGCTCTCCAAATAAAAAAAATCCTTATTTTTAAATTGCCTCTTAAAGCCCATCGTGTTCATATAGAGTCTCCCTTTCTTTAACTTCATTTTCTGTGTTTTGTGATTGAAGAGTCTATTAAACTACCTTCAAAACAATCCTTGACAATATCACAATGTTTTTTCCAACTCAAGAGGAAATTTTTATGAAATAGATTAAAATGTGTGTTTTTGGTTCGAGGTGTTTCTATAAGTTTAATTCTGATTACAACACGCAGTACGTTGTATTCACCTATTTATATAATAAAACTTTTGTGAAACTAAAAATTTTCTGTGAAAATTTCTTTATTACAGGTGAATCTGGCTTAAACTAATATTCTTGATGAAAATTTCGTTGATTTACGGTGACTCTGCTACTAAAATTTCTATGATAAAATTTCGTTTATTTGACAGTAATCTTCTTAAACTAAATTTTCTGATGAAATTCGTTGATTTTACAGGTGAACTGCTAAACTAAAATTTTCTTGATGAAAATTCGTTATTACAGTGAATCTGTGCTTAACTAAATTTTCTTGATGAAAATTTCGTTATTTTACAGGAATCTCCGGCTTAACTAAAATTCCTTGATGAAAATTTCGTTTATTTTACAGTGAATCTGTGCTTAAACTAAAATTTTCTTGATGAAAATTTCGTTCATTTACAGGATGAATCTGTACTAAACCATTTATCCCAACTTTTTCACTAATAATACAATGTTCAAGACACAAAAGAACAAGTTCAATCAATCTCTTCATTTGTTAAAGATACTTGAGAATATGTTCAAGGAATGTAAAAGAACAAAGATAAATATAACAATATTGGATAAACAAATTATGGCGAATGAATATGAGTTCTTCCAATTTACTTAGCAGTGGAAGGCTTTAGATACTGGAAGAAACATCATATAAAGTAGCTCTAACAAAAGTTTCTCCTCTACCTTCTGCAATAAATTCAAAACTAGAAAGCAATGAACAAGAAAAAATATCAAAAATAAAAAACCATCTGGATGAAGCTTTAAAAGAAAGAATAAGACATCTTAATATGCAAGGAGAAATTTGTATTTTTTTCAACACCTCAAAATATAAATTCCTGATGAAATAAAGTGATTAACTATCAGGTGAAATGACATCTTCGTTCAATTGTAGTTAAGGATCATTTAAAAATTACCTTAAATAAAAAATGTAGAGTTAATCTGTTAATGAAAAAAAGTATTATAGATACGAGTGGTAATGTTTTTCTACTAATTAAATATGAGTAAATATCAACTGAATTTGAAGATTATGAGAGTGTTATGATACCGAAGTTTGCATTCAAACGACTGGTTATTGATACCGAGAAGTTTTCAAACCCGTAAGTTATGAAGTATAATGATTCTAAAGATACGAAGATATATCGAGAGAATTCTTAGTTAAGTTTTCTTTATAATATGAATATTACTCGATTTTGAGGCTCTTGAATTCCCTGATTCTCCATAAGACAAATTTGAGAATTTCCTTGCGTGTGAAAAGACGGGGATTAACAACAGAGTCAAAAGCCTTAAACAATGATATCTGTGATCATCTTCAATTAATGTAAAAAAAATATATAAAAGGAAAATAATTCTTTTAGTTTACAACCAAAATGAATACTTTACCAAGATGATTAGAGAAATGAATGAAAGATGAGGTGATAACACACCTCCTTACAAGAGAAGAAACTGAACGTATTAGGAAATGTTCAAGGATTGTTTATATAATTTCATGGATGTATTCAGGGAAATATCAACACAAGATCTTGCATAAAATTAAAATAATCGGATTAATCTTGAATTAAATACCTGACTTAGGATAAAATACAGGTTTCTAAAAAAGCCAATGATAAATTAAATAAACCGTTTTCCAAATATATAAATAATGATTTTTTACCATTGGGAAATAAGATGAAAATTGAACATCATTAAAAATCTCCCAAATTCATTAAGATGCCTCATATTTGTTCAAGTGGATGGTGAAAAACCTGCTTACTTTTAAGATGCTCCTCAACTTCAAACTTTAGATTATATAATTTAATAATTTTCACATAAGCGAGTTTCAACCAGAAATCAACTACTCTCACAAGGTTTATGTGGACTTCAAAAAGAAATATATGCGTTTATTTAAACTTCAAAAAACCTAAATGATTATAACATTGAAGATATATACAACTATTTTGTAAAGCAGAGATGTAATAAAGAAATCAACCATAACTTGCTATTCTTAAGTGATAATACGAGATGATAATACCGTCTCCCCAAGATTTGGATAAATCCAAAAGAACCTCGTTATCTTGATGATTTGGTTTTAATGAGAGAACAAACGGGTAATGGACAGCTACTACACAAGAGGACATTCTCTTGAATTGTATTATCTTGAGTCATCGATACTTTCAACTTCCTCGTCGTTCCATCAGAAACAATGCTATACTTTTATTTATCAATTAATTCAATAGATATTACAATTTGAGAGACAATTTTCTACATATGTTAAAGGAATTTGGGGATTACATGAACACACGAACTGAAAAAATATAAATAATTGTTGTGAAACAAAGATGAGATATATATGATATTTTCAATAAAGTAATGGATGCGAAAGAAGAGCAGAAGATTTAGGAAATCAAGAGTTTGGTTCAAAAGTTGTAAAACAAACAGGAAGACATAAAGAAGAAACGCCAGGCAAAAACTAACGGTTGAGAAGCATTTGAAAAAAACAAGAGAAATTTTTTAAACCACTTTTAAACTTCCCAAGAAATTTATAGATGTTTCCACAGTTCCCACAATAAAATAATCCAGAAAGCTCAATATAAAAGATTCAGTCAAATGACGAGAAAATTAGAGCTAAGGAGAATTAGAATATGATGATGAAGGATTATTAACAAATGGAAGAGATGAATCGACCCCCTGATTATATTGTAATGCTCTTCAAACAATGAAATTCAGCGGATTCAAAAACCAAAGCAGGCTCATTCCAACAGAACAATCAGCAATATTTCATCTTGTTCAAGAAAGTATTGATATTTAATGATGAATTAGGTTCTTGAATTCTGCTCGACCCCTGTCAAACTAACTCCGAGATTAATGTTTCTTCTCACAAAAGATGGAAGACAGGTTCAACTGTGAGGGATGAATCAAAGTATATTGATAAACCATTGGATATGAGAAATAATGATGAAAGTATATATTGATCTGCTGAACTCTGTTGATTATAGGGTTATTCTTTCTGGTAAAAGAGGAAGAATGAGAAGGAGAAAACACATTTCAGCTTTAAGTATCCTTGGTTCAGGTGTTATTTCTTCCAAATGACCCACCACAATTAGTTATAGACTGTATTGTTGTTAGGCAGTAAGAAGGCTGGAAATAACAATTGTTTTAATGAAGCATCAGCCATTTTAGACCAGGGATGAACATGAAAATAATAAAACATCAATATAAAGACATTTTATCTCATATTCTTTGGTTTTGAAGTTGAGTGGTATGGGAATGAAGATGTGTGGTCTTGTTGAAATTGAAACTAAGGATGCTTTCATCTTATTTAATATGAGATAAAATGTCTTTATATTGATGTTTATTAATTATTTCATGTTCATCAACTGTCTAAAATGGCTGATGCTCATTAAAACAATTGTTATTTCCAGCCTTCTTACTGCCTAACAACAATAACAGTCTATTAACTAATTGTGTGGGGTCATTTGGAAGAAACTAACACCTGAACCAAGGATACTTAAAGCCTGAATAATGTGTTTCTCCTTCTCATTCTTCCTACTTTTACCAGAAAGAATAACCCTAATAATCAACAGAGTTCAGCAGATCAATATATACTTTATCATCATTATTTCTCATATCCAATGGTTTATCAATATACTTTGATTCATCCCTCACAGTTGAACCTTGTCTTCCATCTTTTGTGAAGAAACATTAATCTCGGAGTTAGTTTGACAGGGGTCGAGCAGAATTAAGAACCTTAATTCATCATTAAATATCAATACCTTTCTTGAACAAGATGAAATATTGCTGATTTTCTGTTGGAATGAGCCCCTGCTTTGGTTTTTGAATCCCTGAATATTCATTGTTTTGAAGAGCATTCACAATATAATCAGGGGGTCGATTCATCTCTTCCATTTTGAAAAATCCTTCATCATCATATCTAATTCTCCTATATGCTCTAATTCTTCCTCGCGTCATTTGACTGAAATCTTTTAACATTTGAGCTTTCTAGGAGTATATTTATTTGGAACGTGGAAACATCTATAATTTTCTGGGAAGTTTTTTAAAGTGGTTTAAAAAATTTCTCTTGTTTTCTTTCAAATGCTTCTTCACCCGTTAGTTTGCCTGCGTTTCTTCTTTATGTCTTCCGTTGTTTTACAACTTTTGAAAACCAACTCTTGATGTTCCCTAAATCTTCTTGCTCTTTCTTTCGCATCCATTTATTTATTGAAAAATATCATTAATATCTCATCTTGTTTCACAACAATATATTATATTTTTCAGTCGTGTGTTCATGTAATCCCCAAATTCCTTTTTACTACATAATAGAACAATTGTCTCTCCAAAATTGTTAATATCTATTGAATTTAACTTGAATAAATAAAAGTAATAGCATTGTTTCTGATGGAACGACGAGGAAGTTGAAAGTACGATTGACTAAGATAAATACAATTACAGAAGAATGTCTCCCTCTTGTGTAGTAGCTGTCCATTACCGTTTGGTTCCTCATTAACACAATCATCAAAGATAACGAGGTTTTTTTGGATTTATCCAAATCTTGGGAGACGGTATATCATCCATTATCACTAAGAATACAAGTTATCGGTTTTGATTTCTTTTTACATCTCTGTGTATCACAAAATAGTTGTATTATATCTTCAATGTTATAATCATTTAGGTTTTTTTGAAGTTTAAATAAACCGATTATATCTTCTTTTGAAGTCCAGCATTAAAACCTTGTGAGAGTAGTTGATATTCTGGTTGAAAACTCGACTTTGTGAAAATTATTAAATTACATAATCTAAAAGTTTGGAGTGAGGATCTTTAAAGTAAGCAGTTTTCCACATCCACTTGAACCAACTATGAGGCACTATGAATTGGGAGATTTTATGATTGTTAAATTTTATCACCCAAATGGTAAAATCATTCATTTATATATTGAAAACAGGTTATTTAATTTTCATTGGCTTTTTTAAGAAACTCGTATTTATCCTAAGTTCAGGTTTAATTTCATATCTTATTTATTATGCAATATTTTTTTCCCTGAAAATCACATCCATGAATAATATATAACAACAATCCTTGAACATTTCTCTAATACGTCAGTTTCTTCCCTTGTAAGGAAAGGTGTGTTATCACCCTCATACTTTACATTCATTTCTCTAATCAATCTGTAAAGTAATTCATTTTTGGTTAAATCTTAAAAGAATTATTCCTTTTATATTTTTTATTATCATTAATTAGAAGATGATCACAGAATAACATGTTTATAGGCTTTTGACTCTGTGTTAATCCCCGTCTTTCACACGCAGGACAATCTCAAATTGTCATATGGAGAATCAGGGAATTCAAGAGGCTCAAAATCGAGTAAACTATTCATATTTATAAAGTAAAACTTTACTTAAACAGAAATTCACTTCGATATCATCTTCGATACTTTCAGAATCATCTATACTTTCATAACTATCGTTTGAACACAAACTCTCGGTATCATAACCATCGTTATGCAAACTCGTAATCAAACACTCTCAAAATCTTCAAAATCTTCAGTTGAATATTTAACTCATATTTAATTAGTAGAAAAAAACATTACCATCGATATCTATATACTTTTTTTTCATTAACAGATTCAACTGCTACATTTTATATTAAAGTAATTTTAAAATGATCCTTAACTACAATTGAACGAAATGTCATTTCACCTGATACGTTAACATCCTTTATTCATCAGGATTTATATCTTTGAGGTTGTTGAAAAAAATACAAATTTCTCCTTGCATATACAGATGGTCTTATCTTTTCTTTCTAAAGCTTCATCCAGAAGGTTTTTATTTTTGATACTTTTTCTTGTTTCATTGCTTTTCTAGTTTGAATTTATTGCCAGAAGGAGAGGAGAAACTTGTTAAGCTACTTTAATTGATGTTCTTCAGGTATACTAAAGCCCTTCCACTGAAGTAAATTGAAGAACTCATATCATTCGCCATAATTGTTTTATCCAATAGTTGTTATATTTACTTTGTTCATTTACATCCTTGACATATTTCTCAGTATCTTTAACAATGAAGAGATTGATTGAAACTTTGTCTTTGTGTCTTAACATTGTATTATATTAGTGAAAAAGTTGGAGGATAAAATGGTTTTAAAGTTACAAGATTTTCACAGAAAATTTGTTTAGCACAATTCACCAAAACGAATTTTCATCAAGAAAATTTAGTTTAAGCAAGTACCTGTAAAATAACGAAATTTTCATCAAGAAAATTTTAGTTTAAGCACAGATTCACCTGTAAATAAACGAAATTTCATCAAGAAAATTTTAGTTTAAGCAGAGATTCACCTGTAAAATCAACGAAATTTCATCAAGAAAATTTTAGTTTAAGCACAGATTCACCTGTAAAATAAACGAAATTTCATCAAGAATTTAGTTTAAGCAGAGATTCACCTGTAAAATCAACGAAATTTTCATCAAGAAAATTTTAGTTTAAGCACAGATTCACCTGTAAAATAAACGAAATTTTCATCAAGAAAATTTTAGTTTCAGCAAAGTTTTATTATAAAAATGGTGAATACAACGTACTGCGATGTTTGTAATCACGAATATAAACATTATAGAAACACCTCCGAACAACAAAACACATTTAATCTATTCATAAATATCTCCTCTTGAGTTGGAAAGAAACATTGTGATATCTGCTCAAAGGATGTTTTGAAGAGTAGTTATAAAGACATCTTCAATCACAAAAAACACAAAATGAGTTTAAAGTAAAGGGAGACTATCATATTTGAAAAACTGATGGCATTTAAAGGGCATATAAAAATAAGGATTTTTCAATTTGGAGAACCCGGTCCATCATCAATAGCTGAATCAATTGAAATAGTGAACCTGTGTTGAAAAATTATTAAAAAGACATTAAAAGAAATGAAAACTTTAAAGTTTTATATGGGAGTGAAAAGAATATGAAAAGACAAGATGAAGAACAAACTCCTTATATGAGAACAGATCTTCATTTATAACATCATTTCAAGATTTTTTGAATAGTGGGGTTTATGAAGAACTATCAAGACAAGAGAGGATGTTGATAATACATTGGTAGGAAGTGGATTCAATATTAAAAAAATCATCTTTTTAGATATTACACATTCTAAAATCAAACCCTCTTAAAGCTTCTTCTTATATTGAATTACCAAAAGAAATAAAACTAAAGAAGGCAGTTGTTAATATTAAGAACAATGATAATAAATGTTTTCTGCTGGTCTGTTCTTGCTCACTTACATCCACCAAAATGTAATTCAGAAAGAGTAAAACAATATATGAAATATGAGAAGACCTTGGACATTAAAGATTTTAAATCCCAATGCACTAACAGATATTCCTAAATTGAGAAAAAGAATAATCTTTCTATTAATGTATATGGATTAACGGATACAAACAAAGTTCAAATATAAAAATTCAAACAACTATAAAATGAAAAACACACATTGATCTTTATATTTTAGTGTGGAAAGAATTCACATTACACATACATCAATAATTTATCAAGATTAATCTCTTCTCAGGTATTCAGAACAGCAAACAAAATATATCCTTGTAAACGATGTCTTAATTCATTTCATACAAAAGAACGATTAGAACAACATTCAAAATATTGTAGTAATCATAAATCAGCTGTAATTACAATGCCTAAACCTGGTTGAAAAGATTTCTTTGAAGATTTAATAAATCTATGATGCACCCATTTGATATACGCTGATTTGAGTGTATCCTTAAAAAGATAAATACTGCTTCTCCTAATCCAAAAGAATCATATACAAATAAATATCAAAAAATATTCCTGTGTGGCTTTCTGTTATTATATCAAATCATCTGTTGG
The DNA here is from genome assembly GCA_035128595.1 of Eptatretus atami. Taxonomy (NCBI): domain Eukaryota; kingdom Metazoa; phylum Chordata; class Myxini; order Myxiniformes; family Myxinidae; genus Eptatretus; species Eptatretus atami. Next base: position 89,350,540 of record CM068966.1, read on the forward strand.
AGAAAACTATAATAAACTTGAACATTATCGTGGAAAAAAATGCTTCACAAGAGTTTGTAAAACGATTAGAAAAGGATGTATAAGACTAACTAAATTAATGAAAGAAACAAATGAACCGATGAAATTAACCAAAGAAGAAAAATTAGAATTTAGAAAGAACAATATCTGTCATATTTGTGAGGAGGAAATTGAGGAGTCTAAAGTTAGGATCATTGTCATCTTACTGGTAAATATAGAGGTCCCGCTCATTCCTGTTGTAATCTTAATTATAAATTACCTTCTTTTATTCAGTCTTTCTTCACAACAGCGCCAACTATGATACACATCTATTTATAAATGAACTTTCAAAAACACCAGGGAATATTTCTGCCATAACAAACACAAGTCAAAAGTATATTTCATTTGCAAAAATGATATTCACAAAACCTATAACTCGTATTAGGTTTCTAGATTCTTACAAGTTTATGGGAACACCACTAGCCAACCTAGCATCAAATTAAGCTCCACAGCTCTTTTCCAAATCTTCTTAATTCACTTCCAAAAGAGGAAATTCTAACTAAAGAGGAAATTCAGATTAAAGAAGAATTCAAAGTAAAGAGGAAATTCTAATTAATGAGGAAATTAATGAAGAAATTCTTACTGAAGATGAAATTCTAATTGTAAAGAAAATTCAAACAATGAATGAAATTCTAACTAAAGAGAAGAAATTCTGATTTAGATGAAATTCTGGTTAAAGAGGGAATTCTAACTCGAGAGGAAATCAACAAGGAATGAAATTCAAAGTAAAGAGAAAATTCTTACAAGGAAGGGAATTTATCCTTATGATATATGAATTCATTTATGAGATTTAAAGAACACAACTTCCTTCAAAAGAAAGTTTCTATAATAACCTTTATGAAGAAGAGATAAGTGATAAGGAATATAAACACGCAAAAAGAAATTTGGAAAATATTTAAGATAAAGAACTTGGAGAATATCATGATTTGTATCTAAAAACAGATGTTTTATTGTAGCTGATGTGTTTGAAGCATTTAGATCACTCTGTCATAATAAAAATTGTTATGGATTAGATCCTGCCCACTATTCACAGCTCCTGGTTAGCTTGGAGTGCAATGTTGAAAATGACAAAACAAGATATTGATTTAATCAGTGATGTAGATATGCTTTTGATGATTGAGAAGTCTAAGAGAGGTGGAATATCACAAGTATGTTCAAAAAGATATGCTAAAGCAAATAATAAATATCTTCCAAATTATAAGAGTGAAAAAGATAGTAATTATTTGATGTATTTTGATGCTAATAATTTGTATGGATGGCAATGTCTCAATCTCTGCCTTATGGTAAATTAGAGTGGGTGGAAGAAAAGGATTATGAAAAGGCTTTGATAATATTGTTATTTCTTCTCAAGAGGAATTGAATGAGGAGGAAGAAGGTTATTATTTTGAAGTTGATTTGAAGTACCCAAGTAATCTTCATAATAAGCATAAAGATTTCCTTTTGCATGTGAGAAAGAAACCCCAAAGAAAGAATGGTTAAGTGATTATCATAAAAGTTTTAATATTAAAGGAAAATCAACAGAAAAGTTATTAACAACATTTTATGATAAAGAGGGATATGTTTTGCATCAAAGGAACTTGAGACAATATTTTATCTGCTGGTTGAGAGTAGCTAAAATTCATAGAGTTTAAAATTAAACAAAGTCCTTGGATGAAAAAGTATATTAAATTCAATACAGATATGAGAGCAAAACAAAAGTAAAATTTGAAAGAGGACTTTTATAAATTAATGAATAATGCTGTATTTGGAAAGACTATGAAAAGTTTAGAAAACAGGCAAAACATTAGATTCGCAACATCTTGGAAAGAAGCTTCTAGATTGATAAATAAACCAAGTTTTAAGAGAGAGAGGTTTTTTCAGAGAACTTTTCTGCTATTCATATGAAAAAGGAAAGTATTGTAATGGATAAACCAATTTATATTGGAACAGCAGTTCTTGATTTATCAAAGATTGATTGTATGATTATTTGTATAATGACTTAAAGAAAGAGTATGGTGAAAATGTTTCATTTGTATATGGACACTGATAGCTTTATTCTAGATATAAAAACTGATGATGTTTATAACGATATGAAGAAAAATATTGGAGTGTATGATACAAGTAATTTTAGTAAGAAGAGTGAGTTATTTTCAAAAAAAAAATGAAAAGGTTATTGGTAAGTTTAAGGATGAGTTGGTGGAAAAGTAATGAGTGAGTTTATTGGATTGAGAGCAAAGGCATATGCTTATAAGTATGGTGATCAGATTGATAAAAGGTTAAAGGGAATAATAAAATATGTAATAAAGAAATCAATAACTTTTAGAAATTATTATAATTGTTTGATGAATAAGAAAGAAGAATATAGGAAAATGAATACAATAAGAAGTTATAAACAATAGATATATAGTGAAGAAGTAAATAAAAAGGATTAGGAGCCTTTGATGATAAGAGATTTATTTTGAAAATGGAAATAGATTGTTCCATATGGATATTGTATGATAGAGTGAATAGAATAGATTGTGTTCCATATGGACACAAGTTTATACAATGGGAAGATGGGTTAGGGTTTTTAAGGGCTACCGCCACGTTTTTCACGGTATATAAATGGTCGAACCAAGTATTAATCAAACTAAAGAGTGGAGAAAATCTCAGTCTTGGTATATAAATGGAAAACATAATGAATGTGGAAAATATCAAATAAGTCTTATTGAAAAAATAACTAAAACAAAGGTAAATAAACAAATAAGCGAATCAATTTAAAAACCAATGAGTTGGAGGATGTAAAGAAAATAATAAAATATCCTTGAATGGACTGAAAACTTCGATGGTTATCAATTGAACAATGGAAAAACAATTTACTATAATCTCAAAATGATATGCAACTCAGGGGGTGGTCAGATGAGATCATTAAGAGAAGTTTATCATTTCGTAATGGCACAAAAGGGGTATCTGAAAAATATAAAGATTCAAATGTTTTGTTTTTAAATATTTTAGATGGGGATTATTGTGCAAAGAAAATTAAACTATTGAAGGAATATGAGAAGAACAAATGTTTATAGGTTCAATGAGTGAGCTAAACAATATGCATTGTTTATTGAAAATGATGTCCCTAGGCTTACAGGTTTCAGATATCTTCAGAATCACCTTGAACAAACCACATTACTACGTTGCTAACTTGAACCAATCTTTATCTTGTCGCAGGTTATTTGAATAGAATGCCCCAGGTTAAAAGGGAGACAAACAAATATACCTTGGGATAAAAAGGGGGTGTAATTTTAGGGAAAAAAAAATGTGAATCGCTGAAAATCCCCCATTCATTTACATGGGGAAAAGTGAGCCAGAATCAGTATATCCACCCTACTGATGCCCTTGATGTCAAACACGTGAGGAGCATCACCTTGACCTTCGATCGACATCCTTGCTTTCTTTGGTCTTGGTGATGCCGGACTTTTCCACTGACAACTCTGCCGTTTGGTCTCGGGATCATATTCGAATATCCACGATCATCGCCAGTAATGACTCTCCCGAGCAGGTCTGGATCGTCCTCGAGGCGCTTGATAATGTCTTGACAGACAGTGACTCTTCGCTGTTTCTGGTCCTCAGACAACAGCCTGGGGACCAACTTTTGCGCACACCTTGCGCATTTCGAGATTTTCAGTGATGATGTCTCCATACAGTGTCCTTGTTGATGGTAAGTTCCTCAGCAATCTTCCGCACCGTGAGTCGACGATCCGCGTGCACACCTGCTTCACAGCCTCGAGTTGTCCACCGTTCTGCTCGTTGAAGGTCTTCCAGACCGTGGATCGTCTTCAACCTCCTCCCGTCCTCTTTGAACCTCTTGTGCCATTCAAATGCACATGTACGTGACATCGTTTCTTCCCCGTTAGACTTGCTGCAGCATTGCGAGGATTCGGAAGGTGTTTTGCCAAACTTGGCAAGACATTTCAGATTGACTCTCTGCCACGACTCTGAGCATGGAAGCTGAAGTTTGGGACAAAATGAACAGGTATATTTTGGCAAAAATGTTATTTTTTAATGTTTTGATTAATCAATGTATTGATATTTTGATTTATCAATTTTTGATTAATTACTTATTTATTATCGATTTATTAATTACTTATTTAATTTATTTCTCATCTGGGCAAAACCTCAGGCACATTTTGAGTGAGGAAGCTGATATTTGGACATGAAAATGACCAAATTATTTTGCTATAAAGGGTATTTTTGATTTATTGATAAACAATTAATTGATTAATTATTTTCTTTCTTGTTTTCCGGGCGATATCTCAGCCATCCTTATCTAACTGCTTCAGCGAAAGACTTGTTTTTTTATTTTTTGATGAATCAATTAATTGATTAATTACTTGATCACTATCGATTTATTCATTACTTCTTATATTTCTCATCCTGGCCATATCTCACGCATATATTGAGCAAGAAGCTGATACATGGACTGATGGACATGACAGTGACCAAGTTATTTGGCTATGAAGAGTGTTTTTGATTTATTGATGAATCAATTCATCGATTAATTATTCATTTTTCGATTAATTACTTAATTTTCAAAACGTTACAGATTTGAATGAAACGGTGGTGGTTTCGGTATGCTATTCAGCAATTGAGAAATTAATTATTTTATGATTATTATTTACTTATTTTAACTATGTAATTAATCAATTAATCAATCAATTATTGAACACTGCTCCCTCACAATTCCGACTCCGTGTGCTGCAAGGCGGCATCACCCCGGTGATATTCAAGGATTCACTCAAGGATTGTTTTTTATTTATTTATTTTCATATTTTGTTTTTTTTTGTATACAATGTCGAAGCTCGTATAAGAGCTAACACACAGAACAAGTGGAGCAGGAGACAAGAGGGGCAGGAGAGGGAAGCACAAAACGGTGAGGAACAGAGACATGAGGAGATCTGTGGAAGGGAGAGGGATAGGGCGGGGTACACAAGGTAAACAAGATGGACACGATAGGGACTTTCAGGTCCTTACACGAGAGGAACTTTCAGGTCCTTACACGAGAGGAACTTTCAGGTCCTTACACGAGAGGGACCTTCAGGAAGGAAAGGGAATTTGAAGGAGGTGGATTTAGGGTGGATTAGCGGGGGTAGAAAAGATCGTGGTTTTGGATGGGGGAAGATAAGAGATGGTGGTAAACAGCTGTTTTGAAGACCTGGAGAGAAGAGTGGGATTGAAGAGAGGGTGGGAGTTTGTTCCAAAGGGGGGGGGGAGAGGAATGAATGAGTGAAGGTGAGCAGTGATTCTGATTTTGGTAGTCTTTACCAGAAGGGGGTTGCTGGTGGACCTTGAGAGCCTGCGGAAATATGGGGAGGACGGATCTCAGTAAGAGCAGGTGGGGGGGGGGCATGGGCTGTAGGCAGTGTAGAAGACAAAAACCACACAAACTTGCCTGCAGTGAGAGTGTGAGAGAACGAAAGACTCAGCCTCATCGGGAGATACAATGATCCGAATGCTTTGGTTTTCCACAGCATTGAAGCCGAGAAAGGGAAGAGGAAGAGCCCAGTTCAGAGGGGACAGAAGTACTCATCAGATCTGTGGAAAATAGCTTTGGGCATGGCAGGAAGCTCACGTGCGCCAAGGAAGGAACTTTGCACGCTAAGGATGCCCAGTTCAGCAAACTGGCTTGAGCCAGGTTGGAATGTGGCTTTCCCAGGAAAGATTCTTGGCATGTATACGTGAGACCAGAAGGCTTGAATGAAAGGACTTGCTTCCAAGAGGATTGTGAGATAAAGTAGATGGG
>CM068966.1:89365886-89384963 GCA_035128595.1 Eptatretus atami
GCTCGCCTACTCTTTGAGAAGGACTCCGTAGGATCTTTCATGACCACAAACTAATGCTGACAGACGGGACACCAAGTTTAACGGCCATGAATCACCCTGCCTGTGAAACACCGGGCTGACAGTTTAGAGCTGGATCGTGATTCGAACCCAGGCTAGACAGATTAGAAGTGAAGATACGTACCTCTGTCAACCTTCCAGCCCTTGCCCTTTGTAGGAAACATATTCAACACATCTGCAGCAAGTCCACACAAAGTAGACATAAAATTACTGAAGCATTCAGCCTCCGTCCAGGCATGCATTCATGAAATTCACTCAAATTGGGTGAAAAAAGCCCCTGGAATTCCCATTGCGTCATCGTTGGCCAATGAAACGGAGAGTGCACAGTACCAGCTAAGCCCATCTCTAATTTACCACTGGTGCTTTCCCCAGCCTTTTCGCAGATGCTCTCCTGAGCCTCCAAAGGGTCCTCTGCATCAGCTCCATGTTTTTTTCCTTAAGTTGATTCACTGAGCCTTTTACCTATCATGGGATTAAGCAACCTCATACCTATTTTTACAATGCATGCGTGTCACATGTTCAATTATTTCTACTTCATTCAGCATTCCTCTCAATTCTGCCTCAAGCAGACTGCATTTTTCCATCACATTCTCATGCATCGCCGATTGGCTTTAAACATCCTCAAATTCCAAATCCCCAACATTCACCTGCGACCAACTCTATTTGAGTATCATGTTACGACAACCGGGTATTTACACATATATATATTTTTTACAAATCATCAACACAGTAATATGCAACATGTCCTTCACTTAATCTTTAATTTCACTCAAATCGTTTTTCAAACTAACCATTATAATTATCATCCCTTCCAGCTTTCTAATTAGTCAAATCAGTTTTCCAAATGCTCATGTTACAATCCAATTTCTAACAGCATCATCTAATATGTTACAGATTAGCTTTCAAGACGATCATGTCTCATTCATTAAAACATTCTGCACAATTTGTTGCACCTGCCTCCTATTTATTTATCTCATGGTGGTCATCAATCCAACCGAAATTTGAGCAATATCAGGAAAGGACCCCGACCTCATGATCTGCACTCTCTGCTCATACCGCCTCCAAATCCCTCTGGTGGTGCAACCAAGAGACCGGAGAGCTTTGCCTGCTGAATATTCTTCTATTCAGAACACAAGACTTGTGTCGAATTAATGGTTAAGGTGCTTGGCTTAAGATCTTACGGTCTTGAGTTCGAGCCCCGATCTGGCTGTTGAATCAACACCAGGTAGGGTTGAATCAGCCTGTCATCCTTCTGAGGTTGGCAAAATTAGTACCAGCTTACCGGTAACAGGGGCACTGCATCAGTGCACAGCTGAGCTCCCAGAACAGCAGCCACAAGCTGCAAATGAAACAATAATAATTAAGAACGCAGCTTTTTTTTTTGCTTCGCTAAGACATTTTGATCAAGTAATAATCAAACTGAAAAAACAGGAATAGAATCAGTAACTTTTTGAGATCCTCTTTCGAATGATTCCATTGTCGTTATCCTATTGACATCACTCCAGTCAATCGGAGTTTAAAAAAGCAAGTTCAAATATTTAAAACTGTGCAACATTTTATGGGCTAGTCTGTATTTTTATTAAAATTTAGTTTCAGTTCCTCATGAGGACCCCCCTACTTATCGCATCACATTTCAACCATGTTTATACAATGCATGGCAATAAAAGAATAAAAAATAAATGAAATTTTAAATCATGTTTATATAACAGATGGCAATCAGATCAGGTCAGGTATGGGAGCATTGCCGGAGCGTCCAATTTCTGCCAGTACTCCAGGAGCATCCGTCTGGCCATCCCCCAGGTAGATGCCTGGCCATCCCCATCTCCTTGAGAAGCCGATCAACCTGCTGCAACACGAGGCACATGGTCGGCCCATTGCCTCCTCCACTCACGAGACTCCCTCTCTGAGAGAATCTGGTGACAGGATCAGCTCAGGAAAACGAGCCACATGTCCATACAGCCGCAGCTGACGCTCACGGACCATGCAGGTAACAAATCTCATTTGAGACTCTCTCAGCAACGCTCGTTGGACACAAAGTCCGACCAGCGATAGCCAAGGATTCTCCGAAGAGACCTGGTACCAAAGGAATTAAGTCTCCGTCTCAGATCCTTGGTCAGCGTCCAAGTCTCACATCCATAGAGCAAGACTGGAAGCACCAAGGACCTGAAGACTCGGAATTTCATCTCCTGACAAGTATCGACAGCGCCATGAGAATAGAAAATAAATGAATTTTAAACCATGTTTATACAATAGATGGCATTGAGAGAATAAAATAGATGAAATTTTAAACCATATCTATATGTTATTGAGCAAGTGAATGTGATTATATATGTATGTATGTATTTCTGCTCTTCACCCATTGATTGGACAGCTGACCTGACGTCACCCTCAATTGTAACCTGGAATACTTAATCTAGTGTCCAAAGGACCAAAAAAGACCCCGAAACCCAAAAGACCTAAAAGAACGAAAAGACCCAAAATACCCCAAAGACCCAAAATGATAAAATAAGACCCGAAAGACCAAAGATTTTAAATACCAAAAGATCCACAAGACATAAAAGACCAACAAGACCCCAAAGACCAAAATACCGTAAATACCAAAAAGACCTGATGATCCTGACACCCCCCCCCCAAAAAATACCCAGAAGGACCCAGAGGACCCAAAAGACCCCAAAGGCCCAGAGGACGCAAAAGACTCTAGGGACCCCGAACACCCAAAAGATCCAGAGAACCAAAAGACCCCAAGGACACAAAAGACCCAGGGGACATAAAGACCAACAGGACTATCACGGACCCATGGAAATTCTGCATCATGTAAAATGTGACTTCAGGTCCGAACCCCCGCCCCCAACACCACCCACACACACACACACACACACACACACACACACACACACACCACACACACACACACACACACACACACACGCAATCCTACGTCCTTAACCCCCCCTCTCAACTTTGACCTCTCTCTGCCCCCTAACACACACCCAAACAAACTCTGTGCTCCCTCCCCTTTCTTCAAATCCTCAACCCCCCCCCCACCCCACCCAATGTCTTCAACTCCCCTCACCACCCACTCAAAATCCTCAAACCCCTCAACCCAAGTCTGTCATCCCCTCTTCCCTTTTCTTCAAGTCGTCAACTGCCCCAAACCCCAAGTCTCAATCCCCCTTCAACCCCAAGTCCTCAAATGAACCAATGTGAAAGCATATATTTTTTTGGGGGGGGGTGGGGGGCACACCTGCCTCCAATGATAATGGAGGTAACACCAGTCAACGAGCATATCAAGAGACCAAGTATTCATCACTCCTTGGGTGTCGTTTCCCTAGTCTTGTATCTGCTCCAACTGAGCGAGTGATCTCACCGTGAGGGACGCATTCTACGCCGTGCTCGAGTCTGTGGTTGATCAGTGGCCCAGGCGAGTATCTGTTTTCGTCTTGGGGAATTTCAATGCATCGACTGGCATGCTAGGGGTGGTTATGAGACATGTGTTGGTCCCCGCGGGTCTAGAACTGTGAACCAGAATAACACTAAGTTCCTTGAGTTTGCAAGAAGTAGTGGATTTAGGGGGGCTGGTTCATGGTTTCAGCGCCCACAGGCTCATCGCTGGACTTGGTATTTCAACGCAGGTGGTGTGGGAAAGGAAACTGACCATGTGTTCGGTGATGTTTGCTGGAGGATGATCCAGAACTGTAGGGTCTACCGGAGTGCTCAGTTCCTCAATACCGACCATAGGCTTGTTGTAGCAACTCTGAACTATGTTGTAGCAATGGTATCATCCAAGCCGAGGCTGGATGGTGGCAAGCTCAAGGATGAGAGGGTAGCTGAGTAGTTTGCGAAAAGGCTGAGTGAGGATTTGGGGGGTTTGGGTACTTTTTGAAATCCTGAAGAGTTGTGGAGTGCCTTTAAGGCCACCATCCTTAATGTTGCCGGCGAATGTCGTGGAACTCACCGTACGGCGAAGAAGAATTTTGTCTCTCAAGGGACTGGATACCATTGATCAGAATCGCAGGGCCAGGCTAAATGGCAGAGCTGAGTTTTTCAGGGAGTTGAGACGTAAAACTGTACGTGTGCTGAGGAAGTACAAGGAGCCATATGTGCGAGGAATCTGTGAGGGGGTAGAGCTTCACGTGTGGTCAAGTAATTCTCATACTGATTACAGGGGAATTCATGCATTGTGTTCCGCCAAGCCCCTCCCTCGGGGCAATGCAGTTAAAGCAGAGGGTGGGGGGCTCTTGACAGAGGAGTCTGAAGTGAAGGTCCACTGGGCCGGTTACTTTGAGTGGCTGTACCAGGCCGACCCACCAGCTGTTGAGTTGTAATGTCATTGGTGTTCCAATCCTGTCGCTGACCCTCCAATCAACTGTGATCTCCTTTGTTTGGTGGAAACACAGGCTGCGGTGAACCGGTTGAAATGGATAAAGCCTGGGATCTTTGGCATTCATGCTGAACTTCTCATGTCGTTGCATGCATTCGTGCTCTGCTGGAACACAGGCATCATCCCAATGACTGGAAGAGGGACCTTGTTGTCCCTCTCTGGAAAGGGAAGGGTGATCGCCAAGACTGCAAGAACTACGAGGGGTGACGCTCTCTCAGTGCTGGGCAAGGTCTTTGCTCGATAATTTTTGATAGGGTTGACCACCATCTGCTTGAGCACCAGCGCCCAGAGCAGTACAGGCTTTACACAAAAGAGGTCAACAATTGACCGTATCCTTGCTCTTCGGGTCCTCACCGAACGCAGAGCGAGTTTGAGAGAGCTGCTTGCAGCCATGTTGATCTCTGTAAAGCGTTATTGGTGAATCGGGATGCCCTCTGGAGGATTCTTGGTCTTCGTGGGGTGCCACCAAAACTGTTCAACCTGATGTCTGAACTATACTCTGGTACTGAGAGTGCTGTGAGATGTGGTGGTACCATCTCTGACTTATTTCAGTTGTTACTGGAGTTCCAGGGGTGTGTACTGGCCCCCACACTTTTCAGCACTTGTGTTGTCTGGATTCTGGGAGGATGTCGGAGAGTTCAAGTTGCCGTGCATCGTTTGGGAATGTCAAGATTTCTGACCTTGATTTCACAGATGATGCAGTCATCTTTGCGGAGACTCTGGATATCCTTTTGGGAGCCCTCGGGGTGCTGAATGAGGAGTCGGAGTCACTGGGATTACGGGTTTCCTGAGTCAAGACAAATCTCGCTTTCAATGACATCTTGGATGCTGCTACTTTCTGTACGTTTGTGGTGAAGGATATTGAGGTCATGGAGAGATTCACTTTCCTTGGCAGTGATATTCATGTCTCCGATGGAATGGCCAGAGATCAATAGAGTCTGGGTTGGGCCTGGGGAGTCATGGATTCACTGGATCATGGGGTGTGGCGCTTTCGGTACCTGTGCAGGAGATGAAAATCCGAGTCTTCAGTCCTTGGTGCTTCCAGTCTTGCTCTCCGGATGTGAGACTTGGACTCTGACCAGGGATCTGAGACGGAGACTTAATTCCTTTGGTCTCTTCAGAGAATCCTTGGCTTCCTGGTCGGACTTTGTGTCCAACGAGCGGTTGCTGAGAGACTCAAATAAGATTTGTTACCTGAATAATCCAAGCGTCAGCTTCGGTTGTATGGACATGTGGCTCATTTTCAATGTTTTAAAGAGCGTGAACAAAAAGTTTGGTACATCAGGGGTGAAGAAGGTTCGGGTCAAGTTATATCGGAATTGTGTGTGTAGTTTCGGAGAAGAAAGCAAATACTTATTTTGGGGGTTAACCCCTGGTAGACCCCACAGGGCCCATAATTTTTTTTTGGTGTGAACAAGCCTTGGTGCATCATGGGTGATGAAGGTTGTAATCAAGTTTCATGGAATTATGTGTGTAGTTTCGCAGAAGAAAGCAAAGACCGATTTTGTGGTCAACCCCCCCCCCCCCCCCCAATCGTAGACACTTGAGATCCACATTTTTTTTTCATGGTGTGAACAAACTTTCATACATCATGGGTGATGAAGGTTGTGGTCAAGTTTCATTTAAATTGTGTGTGTAGTCGCATTTAAATTGTGTGTGTCGAGAAGAAGTCGCAAGTGTTTGTAGATGGACGGACGGACTGAAATGTGCCATCCTATAACCTCCCCGAACTAAGTTCCAGGTGAGTTAAAAAATAACAAGAAAAAAAGACATAAAATGTCATAGCCCCCGTTGTTTTAGTAGTTTTGCTGCACGGAGTTAAAGGGCAAGCCCATATTTATTTACAACTAAAATGGCAGCCAATCTACCAGTCGGCCATCTTTGATCAGATCGCAAAATAAAGTGCAAGTGTATGCCATCATGTGCTGTAATTGCGTCACGTCAGAACAAAATTGGACCATGGATTGCCGATAAATCGTTGGGGACACGTTTCAGTAACAAAATGGCCACCAGTCGGCCATCTTGGATCTGATCTCAAACAAAAATGCCAAGCATGTGTAAGCCACGATTCATTATTTGTGTGCCAACTTTGAACAAGATCGGTAAATGCATGTCCGAGAAACGGTTCAGGACGTGTTCGATACCAGGGTTTTTTACAACTAAAATGGCCCACAGTCTACCAGTCGGCCATCTTTGATCAGATCGCAAAATAAAGTGAGGTGCGCGTGTATGCAATCATGTTCTATGCTTGTGCCAAGTTTGAACAAAATCGAACCGTGCATGGTCTGAGAAATGGTTTGAGACACTTTTAAGGAACAAAATGGCCGCTAGTCGGCAATCTTGGATCTGACTGATCTCGAAAAAAAAATGACGCATATAAAAACCATTATGTGTTTGTCTTTTTGCCAAGAACGAATAAAATCAGTCCATACATGTCAAAGATATGGTTGTGGACGCACGCACGGACACGAAAAGCGAGACCAAATCCATCAGCCCCCCCGTTTCGGACGAAGCCCATTGGGGTCTTATAATATGAGTTTCTTTACAAGGAAGTTCGACACAGTCGGAGGCCATTTGGCCCATCCAAGCCTGCGCTATTATTACCAACGTATGGTTGTTTGTCTGTTCTCTCTCCGATCCAATGCTGAACATCAAGTAAGGAAACAGTCCGTAACATCTTTAAAGTCTTTGGTATAAATTCTGTGGAACCACCAGCCTCCCAGACTCGAACCATTAAGCTACCGAAGCTGGTGGAATCTCAATTTTGCAATTTTCAAGCAAATAAATCAAGATCCCCCTCCAAGGCTTTAGTTTGTGATCTTGATCCTAACACGAAATGAAAAGCAAACAATTATATGTCTTTCCGTGGTTTGATCATCATTGTCTGCAATCCCCTCCATAAAATGTCCCTTTCGCAATCCCCTCCTTTCTGCCTGGTTGGTGGTGGAGTTGAGGTTCCACATCCTTTGTTGCCATTTGTACACTTGGAGGCTATGTGTCATTCTCCAGCTCTTCTGGGTCTCATTTGGCCGTAAAGACGGTTTTACATCCAACCTGCGGAAAATGGGAGTTGCCAAACAGAAACGATTGTAATAAGCAAAGACCGGGTCTTTCAATCAAAGTGGCCATGCATTTCCTCACCTTAATGCTTCTCTCCGGAGTCAACTTAATAAAACAACAGGCAAGGAAGAGCTCCATCAGTGTGACAACCCAAAATCCGGTCTACCTGGCCCACGGGGACAGGCTAGGCCGCTAGGGGATCTCCCCCGATGATCCTCATTATGCCAGAGCTAGAGTCACAGCCTCGCTGCTGATGATCTTTCATAATAAAACTGACCAATATAAACTCCAGGTACTTCAATTACTTCTATCACTATATTCCTATTGGTGGGGTGGGAATAATGTTGCCAGATCCAGATCTGAAATATCCACACATCAGCCACACATCACGACCGACAATTATGCATCTGTCTCTATAATCACAGAGAGAGTGAAAAGGGGAAAGAGTGGCAGTCTACAGAGGGGATGGGAGGGGGGGGGGCGGAGAGGGGGAGGGGCGAGGATGAGTGCCTGCACAATGATGCAAAACTTTAACAAGTGCCCTATATAATTATTAACTAATTTCAAACAAGCTCAGAATTCCAAATGTATAAAGCAATGGCATATAAATTCGACTCCATCTTTGCCTATCATAATATCAGCTATTTAGACTCTTTTAAGGATAGATTCCTGAACCCCCCCTCCAAACATAGCACACAACCATTTTGCTCTATCTTTCATATGGCTGGAATTGTAACTTAAAAGCCTTGGGGGTTCGAACCTCTGAGCTCTCTGGAGACCAGCCTCGCATGTCAACCCAGTGAGAAACTCTCACGCTGGTGTTTCAATACATCAGTGTGCCATCTTTCAGAAGGATATTAGGCAGGAGGCCGTGCCAGATAGTATTAGTTGGTCAACGTTAAAGATCCCACATTGATCCACTTTTGTGAAGAGTCAGCCACTTATCGTAAACACCCTGGTCAAATTGCAAATCCCAGTCACCTTCAGTTGAAAGTCAGGCCTGGCCAGCCTGTTCGTGAAAGACTTGGGCCAAAAATCTTCCCTGGCCAACTCCACATGAAGGTGGCAATAACACAATTCTTTAAAAGAGGTTGTAGTATATGAATATGCCTACACCTCAAGATCTTCAAATGAAGCAGTTTATAGATAGGCCCCTTCATTTTATGGCCATTCCTCACTTTGCTGTCATTCCACATCATTATCTTTCTAAACAAGTTAGACCGAACAGAATGAACTTTCAAACAATACCCTACCAAGTTCACTTATGAGGTTTTGAATTGATGATATTCAGAGATTTGATGCCTTCGTTTTTAGCTCACCTGGAACGTAGTTCCGGGGAGCTTATGGGATGGCGTGTTGTCCGTCAGTTAACACTTGCAACTTTTTCTGTGAAGTAGCTGATGGGATTGTGACCAAACTTGGCTATAATTATATATGGTATGTTGCAACTCAAGTTTGTTCATGGCATTAAAAAAACAAAACAAATCGGAGTCTAAATGGGTCAAAGTGGGTCCAGGTTGGACCCCCCAAAATAGGTATTTGCTATTTCCTCAGAATCTACACAAACAATTAAGATGGAACTTGAGCACAACCTGCATCACCCGTGATGCACCAAACTTTCAGTCAAATCCCACTGCATAAAGTTTTTTTTAAAAAATCAAGGTCTAAAGGGGGTCTTGTGGGGGGTTGAGTGACTGTTGCTCCTGATTCAGGTGAGCTTCAGGACCTGCGTTCCTATTCTTTTTTCATTTGTCCTGCAAAGAGATCTTCAACCATCTGGAAATGATTATGATCGATGTTTCCATTGCACCATTCATAGCGAGGAGGTTCGTGCTCTCTGAAGACCTTGTTAGTCACAATTTTTTTTAACCATTTCATAGCACCAAAAGAGAAAATTACCTTGTTAGAATATCAGCGCAAAATGGCTTCATCTTTAACAAAAAAAAACAAAAAAAAATAGTAAAATGGAATTTGACCTCACATCGAAATGCTTTGGAACAACTTTCAGTCGAATCCCATTCGGTTTCGAATAAAACCCAGAGTCACACGAGACGCCCAAGAAAGAACACTCAGTCGAGCATGACGCTAATTATTTCCTTATCAGGAGTGACGTCACAATTGAAAATATATTTCTCCATTTTCTTTAAGTCGCACGAACTGCCGCAGCACATATCGCGGGAAGCGGAATCCGAGTGGAAAATTTGAAATTGTAGAGGCGGAAAATAAAAAAAATTTTAACTATAGAAAAGGCATAATTTGGTGAAGGGTGGGATACCAAGTGTGCTGGAAAGTTTTAGTTACGGTGGAGTACGGCATGTTCACTTTGCTCCAGCTCAAACTCTACTACCCCCTTATACTTCAGGCATGATTCCGAGCAACAATTACAATCAGAAAAGGTCAATGTGTGGAGTCGTAGCTGGGAGAATTGGGTGGTGGGAGGCAAAGGTCTCTCTACCTGCTTGGGGATGCATGGAGGATTGATAGCTGAGCTTTGTCCCTGGTGAAAGCACAAAGGTGTGGTTAAAACTCCAGGCAGTGTTGGTCGATTTTAAATAACCGTTCATCACACACACTGCGCATCAGACATGACACCAAACATAATCTGCACGTCTACCCACACTGTGCACTCCCTCCCGCATTACCTGTGTACTCTCTGTGGACGCAATGCCCACTCACCACCCCACAATGTACAGCCCCGTACCATGCATACCCTTACACAATATGCTCACTGCACAACACATCTCAACATCAAACCTCTTCCCTTACATAACACACTCAAACCCCAAACCTTCCCCCTCCCATCTCCTTTACCAACCCCCATTCCCTCTGTCTCTGTCTGACACACACACACACACACACACACCACAGAGTTGGCAGTATATTCTCATACAATCTCCTCTTCTAAGCGTAACCTTCCATTCGTGCAGCCGCTTTGCATGGTTGTGGGAAGAGTTGCTGTTCCACGAGCCTTGTTTGATGCACGTGGTGGCTCAGCGACGGCAGTTATCTGAGGGGAGGGATAGAGCGGAGCGAACCTTATCTCACAGTTACATGTGGTGCAGATGAGCATATGCTTGTTAGCAAACGGGGTTAAAGCCAGCATGCCAGAGAAAGGCAATTTGGAAAACTCCACTAAACCCACTGCCTCCAAACCACAACACTGCACTGCACTAACCCCAAAATGCAAAAAGCATTTTAAAAACGAGACAAGAGGGCTTTCAATTTTTTTTTTAAGCCAGGTTGAAAGACACACAAACACCGCTTTATGTGTACATCATTCACTCAATTCAAAAACAAACAACTTTTCCAAAATCAAAAGCCATCACTCATCACAGTTTCATGAACTTTATTCAAATTGGCCATCATGTGAGAGACAATATCGCAAGGGATGGCAGAACGGGTTTGGGATATTGTATAAAGAATGACGTAGAACAAACGATGAAAGCGAGAGAAGATAAAAACGAGAGTGGGAGAAAATAACCTCCCCCCCCACAAAAACCAAGGTCATGTAAAGGCTATGAGCAAGTTAGGTTGGCAGACCGGGGCAAGGGACAGCTCGAGTTGAGTGAGAAGTGGCCATGACAGCACGAGGAAACAACAGAGCAGTAATGCGACAAGTGTAGCCCAATGTGAAGAGAATGGGAATGGCGGGTCGAAATGAATGAACAAGGTTGTTCTCGGCGAAGCGTGTTGGCGAGGCATGGTCGCGGCTTTGCCAGTCAAAAATCCCCGCGGGCCTGTTTCTCTCGCGACTCGACCCAGGCTTTGCTGATTGTTCGCTTCATGTCATCGTCCCCCTCCTCATACAGTTTCCTCATCATATCCATCAGGCCCTCCCCTGGGTCGACTGTATCATCATACTTTGGTGTTCTGTGGGGTTGGGGGCGGGGGATGGGGGAGAAAGGCAGGGGGTGAGAGCAAGAGCAAGTAGGATAAAAATGGCATATTCCATTTGCATCCTAAGTATCTTTGCTAAATGAAGCATCCATGACAGTCACACAGGTATAAATGTGCCATTGTTGTGGTCCGAATACATTTTCATATCATATATGGATTATATATCCACATGACCATAATTCTGGAGAGGGCCTGGAGGCAGTGAGTGGCCTTCTCACTGCTGCGCTGCACATTTCCAATTGCCTCACAAAATCACTTATATTTATCTTAATATCATAATCACATGAACCAAATATATTAGAAATAAATGACACATTAATCCACGCTTCTTGGAAGTGCCGAAGGTCTTCAATCTCAGTACAAACCAGGCAGAAAAATAAAAAGGAATAATATTTTGAACAATGGATTTAACAGACAGGTCAGAACGATGATAGGGAAAAATCATTTCCCCCAAAATAAAGAGCAAAAATGAAATTCACCAGGAAAGACGAGCAAGCCAAGCACTCTTGCCCCCTCCCTGCCACTGCAATCCCTTCCACTCTAACCCCTCTTCCCTACCACCCCAAACACCCTTGACCCACCCCCATCTCCGAACAACCTCATTTTGGGTTTTATCATACCTTATGTCATCAATGGTAAACTTACCCAACTGCCCAATGGTGTTCCACAAAAATGCCTGGTACTGTGGGGGAAGAAGCCACACCTCCTCTTCCATTATAACAGTTAATAGTGCCGGAAAACCCAACCCAAACACTTTATAATGCTGCTGGCATCTGTGTTATACGAGCAGGCATCTTCCGATCGCTTGCCTGGCTCCTCTCGCAACTGCTACAACTGCTGGAGGTATTGTAGCAGCAGCGAGAAAATAAAATATGGAAATCTCATCGTCGTGGCTGCAACCAGCGCCCACAGGCCGAATAAATCTTGGGTGGTTATGGCATTATGAAAGGGCATATTGTTTTAAAAATTTTTGGCGATGTTCATTGTAGCCCAGGGCAAGAGGCTAATGACTCTCACTCGGTCATCCATCCCATGCCCGGCCCACCGGTAACACGGCTCACGCACAGCACGAGCAGCAATAAAGTTAGGACCAAGAAATATCTCTATACCACTGCTGCTGCCACTGCTTTTGCCCTCCAGCAGCCCTAGCTGATAACTCACAGGTGTCAAGAATACAATAAACCTCGAGCCATCCACGGCTGTGGCCTCCTTGCTGAAAAGTCGATAAAAACAGGAAGGAACAGGCTGAAATACATCACCACACCAGGGTGCCGAGCACGTGTAAGTGACTGTGCGTTCGAGGTTGAGATCTAGACATTTAGACAAACAGGGATGGGGGCAAAGTCGGTTGAAGGTACGTGCACAAGAACCAGAGTTCTTGCACATGTGCACTCACGGCTTATCCTGGGCCTTGTGTTCTACAGACGTCAGGTACCGCCATGTGCTGTTTTCTTTCTTTCGACAAAGCACAAGCACCATGTCGGCCTTCACCTGTAAAACAATATGCACATCGCACCTCACACATCTTTGTAATGGCAGAGCTCACCAATCAGAAAAGGCGAGGATCAAATAAATCACTGGTCCCGGCAGAAAAGCTCAATAATCATCTGCCAGTATTTCAGATAATCTGCCGAATCCACTATTAGTCTGTATGTATGACGGTGTACATGCATTTTTGTAAAATCAAGTTCAATCGGACAATCGTGCCATTTCTTTCAAATATATCCAAATGTTGAGGTGAAAAACGTTTTTGAGAATTCTATCCACTGGCCATTTTTTTCGATAAGTTACATTATTATTATTATTATTTCATATGCAGCTTATGGCTGGTGGTTGCATCATTGCTGGGAGCGTGGCTGTGCCGTTGATGCAGTGCCCCCTGTTTCCAGCATGCTGGTACTCATTTTGCCAACCTCTGAAGGATGACAGGTTGAGTCAACCCAACTGGTGTTATTTAACCGCACGATAGGGGCTCAAACTCAAGACCCTAAGGTCGTCAGCGAACCACCTTAACCATTAAGCCAACACCAGGCTTGGATAAGTCATAGAAATCTGCATACTTTTTTATGACTCTTCTTGCTGAGAAAAAGTACCTTTTTGGAGCTGCGAGCTGGGTCTATTGGGTGCAGGAGGTCTATGATGTTCAGGCTGTGGTTCTTTCCTGCCAAGTTTGTCACCAGCAAGTTCACCGACCTACGGAAGTGTGAGGAGAAGATCGCAAATTGGTGATGAGTTTGTGGGATTTGTTTGAGATGCTACCAGTCACCCAGCATGAAATAGACCAATTACACTTTGGCAGTTCTTTTGGGAACCTGAGATGTTCTCTGATCCAAAAATAAACTTGGGTACTGTTCTATATACTGAACTGGAAGGGTCAAATATATTCGATAGACGTTTATTCTATATGTTATTTGTACGTAAGGGTCAAATACAGAGGCAGTGGCGAGAAAACAGGTGGAGAAACTTGGAAGCTGAAAATGGCCAGACCGATGAACAAGGTGAGCTTGAGAGTCTGGCCTGTGGAATATGACAGGACAGCAAGAGATCGCAAGGAGAGTGCTTTGAAGAATAACCGCAGACATAGATAATGGAAACAGGAAGGTGGTGAGGTCAAAGAGAGAAGGGCAGAAACTAATGAGAGTTGAGAATGTGGGAGGGATCAATATGGGGATGAGGTGTCGAGGAGCAGGTGAGAATGAATTTGAAAGGTAGAGTCTCAGAGATGGTGAATGAGAATGGGACAATATTAGTAATAAGATTCGTAGGATTGGGCAAGAAGATCGAAGTAGAATGTGTCGAGGGAGAGAGACGTTTGGGGGGAGAGGGGGAGGTTGACTTTTTTGTGTGCACTCTATGGGTATCCCGGATTCATAAAGCCATCACTGCCTGCGTGCTGGGTGCGCTAATGACATTAAACTCCTCATTGGGTTTAATTGCAAATTCAATGCCAACATGGCGCACCTTTCAGTGGGCAGCTGGGCCCTATTAATCGGCTGGTGTATTTTATAGTAATGCTTGAAATTTGCAAACTGTGATGATAGCAATTAAACACAAAATGCACTCAGCATTATGAAAATAATGATTTACTTTTGATATGAGGGTTAGTATCTGATATGTATGGATCTTAGACTAACCCGCCCAGAGCGCCCCCACCCCCACCCATCCCCTGCCACACCAACTATGAAAACAGCATTTCAAACCAAAATAATTAAAAACAATATGGAGGCAGTGGCCAGAAAACCTACAGGCTCAGAGCAAGAAAAACTCCTCCAAACAACTTTAAGTGCTAAAATTCACTCAACAACAATTCTTTGTGGTACCCACTGGCATCTATCCATCATCACCCCCATCCTCCTCCATCTAACCATGGCCTTGCAGTTTATCCTGCTGAGGATTAAAAGGCCCCAGCAGGCAGTTCAACCTCTCTTTCGAATATCCAAATTACCCAAAGCCAATTTACCCCATTCGTTGTCTGTCTTCTTCCATCTTTACCACGCTAACTGCAGCCCCCTTACACAGTTAGATAATCTCACTCCTTGACTATCTTTCTCAACATCTCATCATTATAATACTTGTCCTATGATTGTTCTTAATCAAGAAACTACCTACTGAGCGGGTGATATCCTCCCAAACCCCATGAATAGACAGACATCTGAATTTTACGTTTCTAAATTGTTTCATCTAACATCTTGCTTGCCAGTTCAAGCGATAATCTCTCTGTCCTTCCCTCCTTCCCCGAATCTCAAAGCAATTCCTGACACCGCCCCCCCGCCCCCAACGGCTCTTTCTCCCCATCGGCAGCAACACCAATGTTGCAATTGTCAGGCCCGTGAATACTGCACAGAGAATGAACCAGGCAGAAGCTGAGCTTAGACAAGTGTGTGAAAATTACGGGCTCAGCAAGCCTCCAAGGGAACAAGGCATCGGGTGCAATACAATTTGACCAGCATGGAGCTGTGGAGGCTTTGAGTAGCAGTGCTTTTAAAAAGACACTGGACAGAAAATTGTAGATTTGCATTCCACCTGTACAGAATCTGTGCCAGGTGCTTCTGTTCCTGTCACATGCCAGGTGCCAAAAAGATGTTCCCAATTCATCAGTGGTTCTCTGGGTACAGCACAAAGTGTAACAAGCACATTCAACAAAAACAAAATGGCTACAAGATGAAAAACGTTAACAACAAACGGGTTACATTTATGACAAGAA
This sequence comes from Eptatretus atami, assembly GCA_035128595.1. Taxonomy (NCBI): domain Eukaryota; kingdom Metazoa; phylum Chordata; class Myxini; order Myxiniformes; family Myxinidae; genus Eptatretus; species Eptatretus atami. The sequence goes on from CM068966.1 coordinate 89,381,486, forward strand.
CATTCAATTGCAGTTACTTTGATGTGTTTTAAAACAACAACAACAACAACAACAACAACGACGACAATCTAGCTGCTAGATTCTAGCAGCAAGTGGGGGAGAATGAGGTAAAAGCATTCACGGAGGAAAATAATATTCTTCTTCGTCTTTAACAGCCACTATTATTCACACGTGTGGGGTTGGCCGGGGGAAGCTTGGCTGAAGTCTTTCACGAACCCGCTGGCCTGGCCCGATGTTCGACTAAGTAGTTGCGGCAGGAATTTGGGATTGTTGAGGGTGCGGACTCTTCGCGAAAGACACCGTGAGATCTTTAACGTCCATCAATTATAATGCCGGCAGACAGGATGCCCAGTTTAACGTCCATCCGAGGGGCTGCACACATTGATGAATCACCCCGAATGTGAAACACTGGGATGACGGTATGTAGCTGGGTCGGGATTCGAACAGCTTGGAGTGAGCGTGCGTACCTCTAGAGTCTAGGCCATCCTGTCAGCCTGAGGAAAACAATATAATCACACAAATTCAATTGCCTGCACACCTTATTGAGTAATGAAAAAGACAACTGGGTCAGTCCAGGCCAACTCACCTAACTTTCCAAAAGCTCTCATAGTCCAATAAAATTAGGACATTTATGACCAAAGATCTGAAAAAATTAAGGGGAGAGATGAAAATTGGTGGATACCTTCCTTGATATCTCCGAAACATCACATTGAAAGTCCCCGGAAATCTCATGTGAGCAATTGCCACCAGAGGGCCAAATCCAAGATGGCCACCATTCTAACTAAATGTGATCCATCTTTGTGTCGAGATATGACAGAAAGGTGATCCTGGAATCAAAATATAGGTTTTTAGGGACAATTAATTCATTTAAAGATAAAAGATAGGCACCACTGACATATTTCGCACAATTTTTATGAAAATCCAATATGGCTGCCAAGAAATGAATGTTTTTTTTTCTTTTTCAGATGATGGAAGTCGGATTGCCGATGGATGAACAGGACACCTGTTTGCTGTGTGAGAAGGATCACTCACAGGGAGAGACAGTGACTGTAACAAGGGGGCTAGGCATATCATAGAAAGCAGCATACGAAGAAGAAACGGCCTTTCTGAAAAGCTACAAGGACTCTTCCATCTATGTCCACGTAATCTGTCGTAAAAAGTAGACAAGAGAGTCCACGATCACTTCTGTTCTTCACCCTTCTCCAAATAAATCTCTCCAATCTCTCAGGTCATCAGTATCCCCATTCAACTCTAAATGTCACTGCTTCTTCTGTGGGGATGAATGTGATGCATCAGTTGACAAAAAGCAGCCTGTAATTAAATGAGACGTCTATCAGGTGCGGACATCATGCAAGCCATCAATCTGCAAGGCAGCAGATGCTCGGAATGATTAGTGGGGGCGCACAGTCAGAGCCCGCCTAGATTCCGTCATTGATTTGGTAGCTGCTGATGCCAGATATCACAATAGCTGTGAAAATAAATTCTTCAAAGATCCAGCCAGGCATAAGCGAGGTCATCCAGGAGATGGTGGTCTTTTATCAGAATTTGAACATTCACTTCGTTTTCTTCATGATAATAATGAATGTCAAAATTCTGTTAAGGAGCAACTCTGAAAAATTGGAGAGTATCTTCCAGATTCTGCCAGTGGATGCTCTGAACAAACACCAATGACAAAACTTAAAGCTCACTTTGGTGAGGATGTAATCATCAAAAGCCTGCATGGAAGGAAAGCTGTGGTTTGTTTCCGTGACAGAGGGTTCAAAATTCTGAGTCGTGCATGGTATTATCATAAATTGCTAGACCCAAGTGAAGAACGTTTGAGAATTGCAAAGACAACTGCAGCAATCCTCAGGGAAGACATACATTCCATGGCATGTAAAATAGACACATATACACCTGTAGATGCAGGTTTTAGAAATGTCAATTCTGGCATTCCAGAGACACAGAAGGTATTCATGGATGGTGTGATAAACAAAAGGAGAAAAGGAGCTGCAGGTGACAGGAAAAGGAAAAGTGCAGTTATCAATCATGCCATTATCTCTGCTACTCGACCAAGATCATTTCTTTCAATGATACTGATCGGACAGGCCATGTATATGCATAAGCATGTCAGGTCGCAACACCTTATAGACAAGCGTAGCAGTATGGGTGTATGTGCTGCTTACAGCGAAGCGTGGCAGTATGAGGAATCAACAATAATACATAGGCAGCCATCTATGATACTTCCTGACTCAATCAAGCAATTTGTCTTTGACAACGCAGATTTTGATGTGCGCATCCCCGATGGCTATGGAACCTTTCATAGCATGGGAGGAATCATGTGTGTCACACCAGGAAATGCAGGTCACAGAGGAGTCATCAAACGGATAAAGCATCCCACAGGAGTGAGTTGTGCGCACTGCAATGAACTGTCACACACCGATGATATGGTGGTTGTAGGAACTGATGTAGACCTACCCATTCTGCTGACAGAAATTTCACCACCAGAGAACAGCCTTTATCTGTTTAAACCTGGGAGTGGGAAGTATCCTGACAGGGTCTACAACATCAAGTGTTCAGAACATTCTCAGTGATAACTGTAACAAAACGTTTTTCTTGCACGCAATGACTGGTTGTGATACGACTTCAGCCCTGAACTGACAAGGTAAGAAGAAGGCCTTCACCCTACTTAATAAGCATCCAGAAATGAATAAATGTGTAGAGGTATTCAATGACTCTTCGTCCTCAGTAGAATGTCACTTCAGCTGGAGAAGAATTTTTGTTGGCCTTGTACGGAGCAGTGAAGACCACATCATCACTCAGCAAGCACAGACACCTCTGTTTCACTGAAGCCCAAGTCACACAAAACACCAACTCGCAGCACTTCCCCAAACATTTGCAGCAGCAATAGAACATTCCTTGTGTGTGTATCATCAAGTCCAAGCATGGTTAGGACATAACCTACCACCAACTGAGTGGGGTTGGGACTTGGTCAATGGACAGCTATATCCAGTCTTGACATGCCAATTGCCTACTCCTGATGCACTTTTAAATCTAGTTTTGTGCAACTGCAAGTGTGGTTGTGAGTGGGGATGTGGTTGCAGAAAGGCTGGCATTCACTGTTCCATGATGTGAAGTCAGTGTCGTGGCAGTAGCTGCAGGAATTCTGAAGTACCACAAGTGTGTGGATAAGACAATGATGAGGATGATCATTCTGGTACTCCACAAGATATAGAGCGTGAAAATGTACAATCTCATGACAGCAGTGATGAATAAGAGATATCCATCATTTGGACGTAACTCAAAATCAATATGGTCACACATAACATTGCAATTTGTTTATTTCTTTGTTTTCCAAATGTATGAAAATGTATGTATGAAATGTATGTATGAAATGCATGTATGAAAGGTATGAAAATGTGTGTATGTATGTATGTATGTATGACATGTATGTATGAAAGGTATGTATGTATGACATTTATGTATGAAATGTATGTAT
>CM068966.1:89389658-89400556 GCA_035128595.1 Eptatretus atami
AATGTATGAAAATGTATGTATGTATGAAATGTATGAAATGTATGTATGTACAAGGTCGGTCTAAAAAGTAATGGGACTGATTTCACCAAAATTTTATTCCAAAAAATATATTGAAATCACAGCTTGTCCCCTTCAAAAGAGTTTGCCTCCAGTCTCACACACTTGTCCATCCTCTTCTGAATATGATATAATTAAAAGTATCTATATATTATACTGAAGGACCATATTTGTGCTCCTCCTAGCGGTCACGTCACGTTTTTCTCGGTACTGTGACCTGGACTGAAAGAAACTTCGTAACTGTAGAGTGCATCGCACATAGTGCAATAGTCAACCTTCAACTCTGAAGCAGAATAAACACTTTTCGTTTTACATTCGTTTACATGGCGACGTGTGACGTCCCGCTGAGAGGCGTCAGGACGTCATGACATCATCGGTTCATTCGCTGACGTCATTACGTCTGTTGTCGGCAGACCGTTTTTGCTGAGAGGTGAAATTCCACTCCTCGAAAATAGCGTCTGCAATGTAAACCTCTTCTGCACATGCTGACTACCTAGAATGTGAATTTGACACAAAAAATGTAACAAGAAACATTGTATCTTCTATAATTAATACTGAAGGACAATTTTGTGCTCCTCCTTGCAGTCGCATCACGTTTTTTCGTTACTGTGACCTGAGAAGTTTTGACACGGTGTTTTGTACGTCAAAGTAACAAGTGCACAAATCAGAGGGACTTCTGTACAAGGAGTAGTGTACACCAAAAATGTCGTGTACAAGGACGTTTTGTAGGCCTCATTAGGTAAGGCCATGGAGTAAATCGACTCCGGCTCTTATAAGAGCCGCCACTGGTTGTCATATTGGGCTCATGGAACGGAATCCGTCTGTGACGGGGTTTCGGCTAGTGAAAATGAATATGTGAAAATGTAAGTATGAAATGTAAGTATGAAATGTATGTATGAAATGTATGTATGAAATGTATGGATGAAATGTATTGTTATGGCCACAGGTACCGATACAAAAAAGAGCCAGTTAGCGTCCATAGAGCTGCTGAACGGGGTGTCAAACGTCGATGGAAAGAGGTGGGTGAGTCTCTGTTGGGCCAATGGCTATCTCACGTGCAAGAATGTGTCTGTCGTTAGAGAAAAAGGCCATCGCAGAAGAAAGGGAATCTATTCTTTATCCTTCCTAATGCATCAAAGTTAGAATCCCACCACACATGGGGATGGGTCTATCCTGGACATGCTGTTAGGGAAATAACTGTCTGAGGACCTAAATGTTTGTATGCATTAATTGGATCCGATTCTGAAATCCATAACAGTACATATGAAAAGTATGGAAATGTATGTATGAAATGTATGTATGAAAAGTATGAAAAATGTATAAATGTAAAGTATGAAAATTGTATGTATGAAATGTATGTATGAAAATGTATGTATGGAATGTATGTATGAAAATGTAAGTATGAAATGAATGAATGAGAATGTATGTATGAAAATATATGAAAATTTATGCATGAAATTTTTGTATGAAAATATATGAAAATGTATGTATGAAAATACATGAAAATTTATGCATGAAATATTTGTGTGAAATGTATGTATGAAATGTATGTATGGAATGTATGAAAATGTATGTATGGAATGTTTGTATGAAAATGTATGTATGCAAAGTATGAAAATGTATGTATGAAATGTATATATGGAATGTATGAAAATGTATGCATGGAATGTATGAAATGTATGTATGGAATAACAAGTATGAAATGTATGTATGAAGGATGAAAATGTATGAATGATATGTATGTTGGAAATGTATGAAAAGTTATGAATAACATGTATGAAAATGTATGAAAATGTATGCATGAAATGTATGGTGGTGGTCGTATGGCAGCTTAGCTGCCGGGGTAGCTATCATTTCTTGAAGTGCGACTGTGTCGCTGATGCAGTGCCCCTCTACCAGTACACACACTGGAACTGGTACTCATTTCGCCGACCTCGGAAGGATGACAGGCTGAGTCAACCTCCTGGTGTATTAATTCAGTGGCCGACGGGGCTTGAACTCAGGACCCTCGGATCCCAAGCCGCCACCCTAACCACTGAGCCAACACCAGGCTCATGAAATGTATGAAAATATATGTTTGAAATGTATGAAAATATTTGAAATATGCCAGTATTGTTTTTCTTTTACCATTAAATGAATTCCTTGTCCGCACAAACCTATATTTTGACACCAAGATCACCTTTCTATCATACCTAGAAGCAAAGATGTCACATTTAGTTAGAATAGTGGCCATCTTGGATTTGGCCCTCTGAGAGCAATTGCTCATGAGATTTCCGGGAACTTTTAGTATTATGTTTAAGAGATAATCACAAAGGCTCCCACCAATTTTCATCTCGCCTCTATTTTTTATGGACGATATTGTTGCGGACCGGGTATCAGCTGCGAGCACGACCGCTAGGTGGGGCGGTAGGGTCGACTCTACCGAACACCCGGAAACAGATCGTACCTTTCGGAAAACTCCAAGGTACGGGTCCCTTACCGGACCGTGAATCGTCAATAATTCCACCACGTGGTACAGGGTTATTTGCCAATCTTAAAAATACCTAGAGATCCACGTGGCGAGTTACCGAGTATTCACACCCTCGACGGCACTCGTACGAGTCGAGCCATTAGCGTGCCCGACCCGTGCGCAACCCGAGCGGACGGTTGCCGAAGTTCCGTCGGTCCAAATGTACATTTACAGCGGCAACAGCCTTTGTAATTCACCAACACGCGCCATGCTAAGCCAATGGAAGAAACACAGCAACGAACTGATACATTTAACAAATGTATTTATTTATAATGGGGGAAAGGGGAGCACGCAAGAAGCAGAGTTATCCGACTATAGAGATGCAAGTATGTACAGCAAAGAGCACTTAACAATTCCGACTTACAGACGGGCCCACCGACAGACACACACACGCACGCACGCACGCACGCACGCACGCAACGCACCCCACACACCCGAAGGACATGGACCTGTCCACCTCGTGTGGTTCGGCTGACACGGGCGAACCAGGCCAGCGTCGAGATGCGATGATAGAATCCAGAGCTCCCTTCCGCACTCGTCCTGGCAACCAAACACTCTCCTCTGTATCCCAAACTGTCCAGAAGGAGGAGGTTTCTCTGCCACTTCGAAAGTGTTTGAGTTGAACGTCAAAGTGAGGGCTGATAACTCCACACTCGTTCAACCTGCCCGTCAGATTGACCACAACCTTGCCTGCTCGATGGTCATCAACCATCTCAAAAACTTCTTTCAGTTCACCGACCAGAGAGACGGCACGCAACGACTTGCGTTCTTGTGGAGGAAGGATCTCTCTCGTCCGATCGCGCCGCAACCTTTTCACCTTCTCCGGGGGGGGGGGGATGCCTCCGCCTCCCGCTCTCCCTCACTGGACGGTTTTGGCGTGCGGAATCGCTCGTCGCCCTGTCATTGGCCAAAACGAGTGGCAAGTCCGTCGATTAGCCTGGGGCGTGGTGACGTCACACGGACCGCCTTTCTCACCGTCGCGGGGTCTGATGGGCTGAGCGGCGGCCACCTCACTCGTAGCACGCTGATTGGTCGAGGGCCGCCGCGAGGCTCTCCTTGAACTCCGCCCACAATGGCACGCCAGAGCGAGGTGAAGGTGAGGGTGATGCTGGCGTTGTTGTAGTTGATGTTGTGGTGTAAAAATAAAAGAAAACCTGACTATCAAAATAACTTCGCAGCGCATTGTACATTCAATTACCCATTAAACAAGGGAAAGGGAGCTATCTATCCACATTTACTATCAAAATAACTGAGCTAAAGGACCTGTATGTTGAGTGCTCATGGCTTCCAGATTCGTAACAATATTTCCTAATGTTATTGGACGATCAGGTAACCATAGACATTGGACTTTGGGTGGCTGGTTCATGATTTCAGCACGCACAGGCTTATCGCTAGACTTGGAATTCCAACGCTGGTGGTGTGGTAAAGGAGATTGACTGGATGCTCGTTGGAGGATGATCCAGAACTGCAGAGTCTACCCGAGTGCTCAGGTCCTCAAAACTGACCACAGGATTGTTGTAGCAACTGTGAAGTTGCAGCTTAAATCCAGGAGAATGGTACCATCCCAGCCAAGGCTGAATGATGGCAAGCTCAAGGATGAAAGGTTAGCTGAGGAGTTTGCAAACAGGCCAAGTGGAGATTTGGGGGGTCTGGGTGCTTTGGGAGATCCTGAAGAGTTGTGGAGTGCCTTCAAGACCACTGTCCTTGATGTTGCCAGTGGATATCTTGGAACTCACCGCTGGGCAAAGAAACATTTTGTCTTTCAAGGGACACTGGATACCATTGACCAGAGTCACAGGGCCAGGCTGAATGGCAGAGCTGAGCTGTAAAACTGCGAGTACACTAAGGGTGGACAAGGAGGCATATGTGTGAAGAATCTGTGAGGGGGTAGAGCATCACCTGTGGTCAAGTGATTCTCGTCGTGCATACAGGGGAGTTCGCACATTGTCTTTGTCCAAGCCTGTGCCTCGGCGTATTGCAGTTAAAGCAGAGGGTGGTAGGCTCTTGACAGAGGAGTCCAAAGTTAAGGCCCGCTGGGCTGGTAACTTTGAGTGGCTGTACCAGGCTGATCCACCAGCTGTTGAATTGGATGGCAGGGGTGTTACTATCCCTATTGATGACCCTCCAATCAACTGTGGTCCACCTTAATTTGTGGAAACATAGACTGCGGTGAACCGGTTGAAATGGGGTAAAGCTCCTGGGATCTGTGGCATCCATGCTGAACTTCTCAAGGCTGGTAGAAATGCTGTTCTCATGTCCTTGGCATGCAGTGCTGTGCTCTGCCTGGAACACAGGCATCATCCCAACTGACTGTAAGAGGGGCCTTGCTGTCCCTCTCTGGAAAGGAAAGGGTGATCGCCAAGACTGCAACAATTACCAGAGGATGACGCTGCTTTCAGTGCCGGGCAAGGTCTTTGCCGAATATTTCTTGATAGTGTTCGCCACAATCTACTTGAGCACCAGCGTCCAGAGCAGTCAGGCTTTACACCAAAGAGGTCAACGATTGACCATAGCCTTGCTCTTTCGGGTCCTCACAGAACGCAGTCGAGAGTTTCTGCAGGAGCTGCTTGCAGCTTATGTTTATCTCTGTAAAGCGTTTGATTCAGTGAATCAGGATGCCCACTGGAGGATTCTTGGTCTTTGTGGGGTGCACCAAAGCTGATCAATCTGATGTCAAAACTATACTCTGGTACTGAGAGTGCTGTGAGATCTGGTGGTACCATCTCTGACTTATTTGCAGTTGTTACTGGAGTTCAACAGGGGTGTGCACTGGCCCCCACACTTTTCAGCACTTGTGTGGACTGGATTCTGGGGAGGATGTCAGAGAGTTCAAGTTACCGTGCATCGTTTGGGAATGTCAAGATGCAGTCATCTTTGCAGAGACTCTGGATATCCTTTTGGGGGCCATCGAGGTGCTGAATGAGGAGTCGGAGCCGCTAGGATTACGGGTTTCCTGGGTCAAAACTAAGATCTAGGCTTTCAATGACATCTTGGATGCTGCTTTCCTGTCTGTACCTGTTTGTGGCGATGATGTTGAGGTCACAGAGAGATTCACTTACCTTGGCAGTGATATACATGTCTCTGATGGCTGTGAGCCAAAGGTCAACAGACGTCTGGGTCAGGCCTGGGGAGTCATTGATTCACTGGATCATGGGGTGTGGCGCTGCCGGTACCTGTGCGGGAGGACGAATGTCCGAATCTTCAGGTCCTTGGTGCTTCCAGTCTTGCTCTATGGATGTGAGACTTGGACTCTAACCAGGGATCTGAGACGGAGACTTAATTCCTTTGGCACCAGGTCTCTTCGGAGAATCCTTGGCTATCGCTGGTCCGACTGTGTCCAACGAGTGGTTGCTGAGAGTGACTCAAATGAGATTTATTACCTGCATAGTCCGTGAGCATCAGCTGTGGCTGTATGGAAGTGTGACTCAATTTCCTGATGCTGATCTTGCTCACCAAATTCTCTCAGTGAGGGAGCCTCATGAGTGGAGGAGGCCAATGACTGACCACGTGCCTCGTGGTTGCAGCAGGTTCATCAGCATCTCAAGGAGATGGGGATGGGCCAGTCATCTGCCTGGGGCATAGCCAGACGGAAGCCCCGGAGTACCGGCGGAAAGTGGACGCAGCGATGCGCTGCTCCGGCACATGCTCCCATACCTGACCTGACCTGACAGACATTTTGTCTAGCTTTATCTTTTTTTTTTAATTACCTATGCCACAAAAGGAGGATAGAGGTTATGATTTCGTCTGTCTGTCTGTCTGTCTGTCTGTCTGTCTGTTTGTCTGTTTGATAGTTGCGAAAATCTAAGATTTTTCAAGTAGATTGGTTGGTCTTGTGTGTTATTCTGTTTGTCTGTTTCTTTTTATGTTTATCGTCTGGAGGTCACAATTTTAAACCGATCTTCACAAAACTTCACCACAAGGTAGAGTTTGTCATAAGCAAGAAGCCTATTGTTGAGGTCAAAAGGTCATCGGCTAAAGGTCAGCATATTTGTCAAATTTCTAAAATCCTCAATTTTCATCTGATTGAATAGAAATTTGAACAGGATTTGCATATCGGGTCACTGAATTCAACCACCAAGTATTTGAGGTCATCATATTCCAAAAGGTCAACAACAGCTGAATTTCTAAAATCCTAAATTTTCATCCCATTGACCTGAAATTTGAAGGAGTTGCATACTTGGTCATTCACTTCAACCACCAATTCTTTTTGAGGTAAAAATAGGTCAAAGGTCAACAGTTTGGGTGAAATTTCTAAAATCCTCAATTTTCACCCCATTGACCTGCAATTTGAAGGAGAGGAGATTGGGACCATACTATGTGCAGAGCGTTGGTGCTATTTAAGCAGTCTCCTTGGCTATTGGGCACAATCCTGGACGGGTCGCCACTCCGACACAGTATACCAGCAAGCTGGCACTCTTTTTGCTGACCTCGGAAGGATGACAGGTTGAGTTAACCCCACCTGGTATTAATTCAACAGCTGAACGGTATTTGAACTCAGGACCCGAGGATCCAAAGTCCGCCACTCTAACCATTAAGCCAACACCAGGCATAAATTTGAAGAGGAGTTGCATATTTGGTCATAGACTTCAACCACCAATTATTTTTGAGGACAAAATAGGTCAAAGGTTAACTATTTGGGTGGAATGTCTAAAATCCTCAATTTTCATCCCATTGCCTTGAAATTTGAAGAGCATTTATATTTTAGGTCACTGAATTCAACCAGCCAATCATTTTTGAGATCAACGTAGGCCAAAATGTCAGCATAGCCCAAAAGGTCAACATAGGCCAAATTAACAAAATTGTCAGTTTTCATTCGATCGACTTGAAATTTGAAGAGTATTTGCATATTTGGTCATTGAATTCAACCACCAATTATTTTTTAAGGGCAAATTTGTTGCATGGATTTCACAAGTATCGTGCAATGCACAACTTTCTTGTTGGTTTGTTTGTGAACAAAATATCTCAAAAAATTGGACAGATTTGGACGAAATTTGGTGGAGAGCTTGGGTATGTGACACCGCCAAAATGATTAGATTTTGGTGAAGATCCAAATCCAAATCCGAGAATTTTTTTAGTGCTTTTTTCATGATTGAGAGATAGGGCCAAAAACGTCATATAACATGACATCTCAAAAAGTTGTGGACGGATTCGGACGAAACTTGGTGGGCGGGTTGGGTATGTAACAAGGAGGAATTGATTCGATTTTGGTGAAGATAAGAATCTGGATCTGAGAATTTAAGTGATTCTTCTCTAATTGAGTGATCGGGCTAAAATGATATAGTATACTTCACTGGTAAGTACTTTACTGTATATTATATATATATATATTATATATATATATATATATATCCATATCCAATATCCATATCCATATACATATACACACACACACACACACACACACATAGATATATACACATATATATATATATATATATATATATATTAATATATTAATAAAATATACATATAAATATTGTTTTGCGTTTTTTTGTTTCTGCAAAACCGCATGCCTCCAAGGCAACGGAACCCAACATAGTGATCCGCAGGCAGTTATCTCATTAGTCTTCGTGCAGTCAGACCTTCGCCTCATGTCTAATGAGTTAACGGGATGAAGTGCGTTGCATGGGTCTTGTAGCTCGGTCTAATTATATCTCTATCTGCCATTCAATCCTGATTTTCATTCCAACCCTTTCCATTTATCCATGATACAAATCGAAGCAGGCACCACACCCAGGCAGCCACCCGATGAGAAACTCTCCACCGACACTGCACAGGACGCGCATGGCACGCCCTTTCATTTGAATCTGCGCACCGATTTACAATGGCATCTCACCTTACTCCACCTCTGCTCACCAGAAGCTCCACTTTGACCACCACCATCTCCCACACACAGGAAAAATTAAAAAAAATCACCCCGCACCTCGACGCACCTCCGCATCGATGCAATTTGCCACCAAACGAGCGTGCTGCGCGGCCCAGGCCACTCGGACCGTAGGGCGCAGGGACAGGCCAAGCACGTTAACAGCACCAACCGCAGCTTGCCGGGGGTGCCCCGAACGGGCATGCGGGACCAACACGATCCTCGTCCAGTCTTCAGAGTACGGCCCGGGAGTTCGGTGCAGGGCCGTGTCTCTCGAGATGTGTGAATGAGACTCTTCTGGCCCCAGGAGCCTGGCAGGGCGGGACCGGGATCCAAGGGAAGGGCACGATTCGGATGGTGGTGTGTCGCTTCAGGTCGTTGCCCCACCCTTCGCCCGGGGCTTATAAAAGGCGGATCGCGAAGCCGTCCGCCCTCTCTCTCCTCCCTCTCGCCTGCCTGCCTCGCACTGCCTCCGCCTGTTTGCCGCGCCCACTTCTTCGCCTCTCTGCTCCGCACCTTGTAATCTGCCTGTCGCTGCATCTGCACTCGGGGGTTGGTGTGCAAGAGACGTTCGTCTGGACCAGTGCGGAGCACACATTTCCACGAACCCCGGAAAAATGATCAAGCAAGAGATAATGCGCAGACTCTTAAGGTGGGATCGCTCAAGCGGAGCGTCCCCCAAAGCGTACTGGGTTGCGCGGTCGGCCAACCGTGCCAGGTATTGAGAGGCCGTTAGTTCCCATCTGCTCTCCTTCCTTCTGGGTATCTAATCTTCATTGTGTGTGTGTGTGTGTGTGTGTGTGTGTGTGTGTGTCCTGTCATAGCATAAATTAAGATCGTAGAATATATAATGGGATAAGTCTGCTCTGTGTCTGCTTTTGTAAATTGCTTGTCTTTTGTTGCACCCCACAAATTCCTTGCTATCCTCTGCTGTACATAATAATAAACCCCATTTACTGTACCACATACCATTCGTCACTAATTGTAAAGAAATGCTTTATATAGAAATGTTCCAGCTCGTTTTCGTCTTTTCCTTCATTGGTCCAGCATGGTCTGTATCCGAGCCCAGCCGGAACGTTACCCCCCAACAATCTGTTTTCTAGCCAGTACGTCCTTGGCAGTTACGCTCTCATACTCACCCTTTGTCTTTAATTTCCCCACCTCATGTTCATAATTAACAGCCTTTATTGACTCATCCCTGCTTTGCCCAATATAACCTTGCAATTCATAACCTGCTTCTTGTCATTCTGCCTTACCAAAATGCAATCAAGCTGGCTATTACCTCCACTTTTGTAGGTTAACAGATATTCCATCTCCTTTCTGAACCCCATATTCACAAGCTCAAGAATGCTCTCCCCATCTTCATTTCTCCTACCATATCTATTTCCTCCATGTTCCAATTTATATCCACCCACTTATTGGCCTACATGGCAATTTAAGTCTGCACCAATTATACCATTCTCTCCAAACTTGGTAAATCTTCGAACTGCCCTGTGAATGCCTCTATCGACTGATCTGAACACCACCAGTTGTGAAGGCCACCAGTTGGTGGCACGTATGCGAAGATTATAATCACCGGTCCACTCTCTGCCACCAACTTCACCACCATTAACCCATCACAAATTCTCTTCACTTCCAGTACTTTCCCTCACCACTCTTCCTTCAATATGACTCAAACCCCATTTCTCTTTCTCTGTTCTTCACAGTAATACAATTTGTATCTTTCTCCAAGTTATTTTGTACTCTTCCCAGACAATTTTGTCTCCAGTACACACAAGATGTCAACGTTTATTCCTTTCGTGATATCCACCAACTCTCTCCTCTTGCCTGTCATTGCACCAACATTCCATATTACAACTCTGATGCTCTCATTTTTCTTCACATGCCTCTTTAGCCACAGCCACGGATTCTACGGTATGCCATTCTGACTTCTCACAACAGACAGGTTCATTGCATGGCAGCAACCTCCGGCTGTTGTGAGAAGGGAGAAAGGGGCCCCGCAGATCTGCGCCTAACAGTGTCCCACCATAGCACTTCCAATATCACTGGATCCAAGATTCATGTCTGGTGTTGGAGCTTCTGTTTTTTTATTTTTCTGAAACATCGGATGCCCTGCCTAGCATGAACCAGTCCCACCGGATGGATGTTTTACGGGTGATGTGTATTTTACCAAACTGGGGGGGTGTTCCACCCCCTCTCCCTCTGCCAAGTATAACTTTTCACCCTTTTCCTCCACTCAATCTCTGGGAGAATCCAGTTGGAGTGGCCAGCTCTTCACGGGGCTGTGGGCTTCCAGTGAGGACACTTGGGGCAGCTGATGATGACGATGATCAAAATATGGTTAATTTTTACCTCCGCCACCAAAGGTGAAGGAGGTTATGTTTTGACCCATCTCTGTTTGTCTATTTGTCTGTCTGTGCAGGATATCTCAAAAAGTTGTGGATGGATTCGGATGAAATTTGGTGGGCA
>CM068966.1:89400566-89422137 GCA_035128595.1 Eptatretus atami
GTGACAAGGACGAACCGATTAGATTTTGGTGAAGATCTGGATCCGGATCCGACTACTAGAATTTTTTAAGCGATTCTTCACCATTGAGAGATAGGGCGATAAATGATACATAGCATGATATTTCAAAAATGTAATGGGCCCGATATGTTCTCGTGGATCAGGCATTACGTGGCGGAGGTATGCGCTCGACCGAGTGCCCTTCTAGTTATTCATGAGTTCCTCTTGTGGAGACTTTTTTGAAGAGTCTCTCTCCCACCAGGAAGTATCCTTCACACAGGAAAAAATTTCTTACTTTGCATCTCAGTTGCAATGGTCTGGCTTTTGCAGAGTTTGAAAAAAACAAAAAACCTGCAAGAAATCCATCAACTTCCTGAAGTCAAAAAATGGTCGATTTTGATCTCAATTGCTTCCACCCCAAAAGTCTTCAATTGGAGTTCCAAATTATGCATGCTTTTCATCGGTAGATAAACAAAAACAAACAAAATTCAGAAAAGTATAATGCCATTACTTTATAAGAGTAATCTTCTTCTTGCGTATGGCAGCTTAGCTGCCGGGGAAGCTATCACTTCTTGGAAGCACGACTGTGTTGCTGATGCAGTGCCCCTCTACCAAGTACACACTGGTACTCATTTCGCTGACCTCAGAAGGATGACAGGCTGAGTCAACCCCCTGGTGTATTAATTCAGCGGCCAACGGGGCTTGAACTCAGGACCCTAGGATCCCAAGCCACCACCCTAACCACTAAGCCAACACCAGGCTTATAAGAGTCGTTGTATCTCTTCTAGTAGAGTGGGAGAACCTGTTGTATTCCTTTAAATCTTTTGAAGGGCAGAATTCTCGAATACAAGGAATTTTGTGAAGGATCACTGCTTCGGCAACTGGATGGTGTTATGTTGATGCAATCTCAGCAATCTGCCTCGGACACCATTTTGTGATAAAATTTATTTGCGACAGCATGGCGTACCGAGCCATTTTGTGTGCACAATATTGTACATTGGACAAAACCATTGAAATAACTAAGTATCATTCTCAAAATAAGTTATAACATTTCCATTGGGGCTCATAATATAACAGTCCCGACTCTCTGCGTCCCTTTACGCGCGACGCGTTTTATACAGACGGCTGGCAATAGTACAACAATAAAACGGAACGTCCACCGGCGCTTAGTGATATTTTCATTCACATTTGAAAAGCATGCATTTCATGAGCAAATTAAGAGGGAAAAGAATGGTTTCTATTTTGCAAACAATTGCTCATTGCTTACTATTTCGGACCAGGTACAAATATAAATTAATGAAGTTTTCATTATCATCTCATTGCATCACATTAGTGCAAATAGTATGCATGCACTGAGCTCTGTGATGTGACTTACTGCCTATTAAATCACTATGAATTAGAGGACCAGCACCTTCAGGGCTGGATGAGGTGAGAGTTGAGGTAAATCTCCATGTGCCACGAGTCTCAGTGCAGGCTTCGGGCAATGGCTTACACCCATCATCCCGCCCCCGCCGCGAACCCCTTTTTCCCAAGCGGAAAACTACTACACAATCTCTGCGGCACGATGCAAACCTTCATCCTTGCACCGTGCCATTATTTTCGATAATGTTATGTTAAAACCTGCCAATCGTACTGTCTTATCCATGCAGGCAAATTGATAGACTATTGAATGGACTTACAGAAATCCCGTTTTGGAACAAGCAGTCGGAGAAAAGCAATACTTTAGAAATTTACACATTTCCCTGTAACCTAAACTGACACAAAAGAGAGCCGTCCACATTGTCGGTGATTAAAATGAATATTTGTATTTTGATGTTTGGTACCTCGAAGAGCTATCCTATAAAATTACCACCTTGGTAAATGTATATATATATATACACACATACCTACACATTTGAACATAACATCCTTAATATTTAAAAGCAAAGCCACATTTTCATCACAGTAACAATCTGTTACATCAATGTAGCTGCAATAGTAACTTCAGCATTGTTTCAGTTACATTCAGGGTGTAAATATTCAGCATCAACAAATCAAACCGTTCAATATAGTATTGCAAAAGAGACCCCACGTCATCACAGAGGCCACCCCACCTTTTTAAGAGCACCAACCCCCTCGTCCCTCTCCTCCAACAATCCCTATTCGTGGATCTTACCGTTCCTTGAATTCCACAATGATGTTCTCAGCCGAGATGTTCTGCACCCCCTGAAGACTCACGTATATCTTCACAAAATTCTCCGATTGATCCCAGTTCTAAAAAAGAGAGTTGCGCGCGCGCGCAACACACACACACACACACCACACACACACACACACACACACACACACACACACACACACACACACACACACACACACACACACACTCATTGATGAGACCCCAAAATTAACACTCAAAATAAAGTGCTTGTAACTGAACCACACAAGCACCACTGTTACATGGATCAGATGGTTATGGATAGAACCCACATGCTTGTACACTCTGCTAGTGAGGGGTTGACAGATGGGCTCATAGTTATCCTCAAATTGAAAGATGGACACTGATGCATCGCATAGATAACTCAGATCTTGGTCAATGACCCAAGTGCTGACCACACACAAAAAAATGCTACCGACAGATTGTCACGCACCTACCCAAAGATGTTACACATCTGCCATCGGGACCCAACCTAAGCAACACATTTACGATTCTCAATTCAAACCGAAAATATGGCATCAACACGATAGTTGACTAATGTAAATAAAACCCAAAATCTAAATTTACAGATTTCTAGGCCATTTCACACACATTCAACCGAAATAAATTTGCATTTGATTTTACTAAAAGAAAAAAAAAATGCAGCAATGTCAGCGAAGGATCATTCAATGCAAGGAGTCAATTTTCTTCTTGAGGTTCAGCAGCTTGATCCAATTCATATTTTTTTCACAATGGACGTTCATCTCTACGACAAGGTTCCCAAGTACTACAGCCGACTGTCTGGTTTGCCCAGCAGGTCTCGTCGTACTGCCGAGGCCAGTGCAGCTGTACAGCCCACCTTTGAATCTCAACCTCACTCAATGGCACGGCGTGCCGAGAAAGTGCAAATTAATTATTGAATTTAATGACTCAGCTGTGGAAATGAAGTGCTGGCAGGAAAATGGATCATAGGATTATCTACAATTTTATACCAAATAGCCGATTTCGAAATGACCGGTTCGTAGACCTTTGAAAAATAAATAAATCTGTAAATCTGGGTGGTGGGATTTTATGATTACTTGGCATCGCTGCAAAAGTAACTCGGGCAGATAATAGTGCATTTTCCATCGAAAATATGCCATCAGATCTCAAAACACCGAGGCCTTCTATGCTGCAAAGTGTATCAAGCCAGGCAATAGTGCATTAGTGCAAATTTCACTGCTGTTTGCAAAGAGAAATAACACCCCCTGCTGCTGGGATTACAAAGTACAATATATTTTTCTCACAGTAGTTCAACGTTGACACAAACTTTTCATTGTACAAAATCAAAACGTACAGGGGAGTTAATGAAACTACATCCATTTATCAGGGTGTTCCCCTGGTGCAGATACACAGAATGTGGTAGCACCTTGATGCCATCTGCCTGGAAATCGTTACAACAGGTAACACAGCCACTTTAGGGCATGTGCTTTGGTGGTGCTATAATCTGTGCTATATAATATTTAAAGTAACATTTCAGCATTCTAATAAAAATGGAAAACTAGAATGGTACTCAGTAGAGCACATACCTCTGCCAGGTTGAACAGTTTACATTTTGTATCCCACTGATAAGTCAGATCTGTATCCGAACCTGAATCAAAATCGAATCCATGTGTTGGCTTAGCAGTTAGGATGGAGGCTTGGAATCCGAGGGTCCTGAGTTCAAGCCCTGTTGTCCGCTGAATTAACACCAGGGGGTTGACTCAGCCTGTCATCCTTCTGAGGTCGGCGAAATGAGTACCAGTGTAGCAGCCAAAAGGCTGCACATGAATGGAAGGGGCATTGATGGATTTATTAAATCTGGTATTTGTGTGGCGCAGGCATGATGGGCCGAATGGCCTCGTCCTGTGGAAAAATTTCCTTGCAATTCCTTGAATCGGCTTATTCTTGTCACCTACCCAACTCATCCACCTAGTTTTGTCATAATTCGTCCATAACTTTTGAAATATCGAGAAATATTGAGAAAATATTGAGAGAAATACATCGTTTGTGTCCCCATCTCTCAATGGTGAAGAATCACTGAAAATTAATAAATTCTCTGATCTGGATTCGGATCTGGATCCTCACCAAGATCTAATAAAATTTGTCCCTATCACACACCCCACCTGTCTATTAAGTTTTGTCCATATCAGTCCACAACTTTTAAAGATATCGTGCTTACAAACAGATAAACAAACAGGGGTGAAAACATTAAACTTCCATCCACTTTCGGTGGTGCAGATAACTAGAGACGACGTAACATTTGCTGCAGCAGATAGAAGTCAGTCTGCAATTGTGATGAGAAATTGTATCCTTTATAAATGCTTCATCATACAGATTATCTGGCTAATACACATCATCTGCAGAATAAAGGGTAAGAGAAGGAGACTGAAAAAAATCTTTGGATGTGGATTCACTCCTTATGAACGTTCATCGATTTGGCAATCAAAATGACCAATGATCGGTTAAAACAGACCGACGATTATAAAATGCCTCGTCATAACAGTCTGATCACACAAGACGACATCTGTCACAAGATGGATCTCGGCACGGTCCCAGCAGTCAAAATGACTATCCTGAAGGAACGATGTCACGTTATCTCGACGGTCCAAATGACCTCACTGCGACTCAATCACAAAGAATAACCAAGAGATAAGCCTTCAAATTTGTAACCGAAAACTTAGTTTACCGTAAGATGAACCGTTTACCAAACACGTGGGTTTAATGAAGGACAGAGAAGGCACATTTACAAAAACATTCACCGATTCATTTTATTGCTGCACACTTATTTCAAAATAGCTTTACAATTACTGTAGTATAAATGAAATGACTACAAAGGCAATCATAGATCATCAAAATCGTGCAACTCAAGAACAAGAAAAAGAGCAATCAGAGATTGCAGCCCCTCGCCAGCACTTGTTTTGTGTAGTGTATTTTGTGTGGTGTTTGTGTGCTGTTGTGTTCTGTAATTAATGAGACATAATTAGAATTGCCACTTTATAACTGCTGGCAGTGATGACCGGGTACCAAGACATCCCGCTTTGATGGGACACCTGACCCTGACACTGAACCATGACGTTTTTTTTATTATCATCCAATTTAATTCAGAACGTGATTAAAACAAATTAAATTCAAATCAAATGGAAGACCAAATAGGTACAGTCCTGCATTGGAGTAATCAGGAGGAACCCGAACAAGCAAAAACAAAAGATAAAGTCATCAGGAGGAACCTGGATAGGATTCACATTTCAGCTGCTACTCCTCTCGCCTCAAACCCATCCAGGCACAGCCAAGTGAGCCTTATTCAAAATAATTAAATAAATAAATAATTTTAAACCCACATCAAAAAATTAAATAATTCTGGCTGCCAGACCATGTGTTCGATCAAGTTTAAATCTAAAACAAGTATTCCCCATCACTACTAGATCACAATTGTGAAGTTTCACATCGATTGATTAAGCGGTTCCAGAGAAAACATTATTTAATGTTTTTCTTAAATCCAATAAGGCTGCCAAACAATGTGACATCAATTATTCCTTAACCTTGTACACGCATGCCTTGGGGAACATTTATGTGAAGTTTCCTCTCGATCTGTACAGCTGTTCTAGAGAAGAAGATTTTTTTTATAAGTTTTCAGGTAAATCCAATGACCCTGAACCAAAGGGTAAATCCAACATGGCTGCCAAACCATGTGACCTATGGAGTCATATGTGTGAACCTTTTGTTCCTCATGGATCGGCGGTCATCATAAAGTTTTGCCTCGATCTGTTCAGCCATTTCAGAGATGATTTTTGAAGGTTTAAAAAAAATGCGGCTGCCGAATCACGTGACTGATGTCATCAAAAAAATATTTGTTGACAATTTTATCCCGAGATGACCCTCAAAATTTTTCAAACTGATCGGATGTATCACCCTCATTCCCCATGAGGAGTACTGCTGTGTGCCAAGTTTCCATTTTTTCCTTGGTGCAGTTTCAGAGATAGAGGTCCAAGGTTTTCCCATTTTTCCAACATGGCTGCCACATCATGTGACCTATGACGTCATAATTATCATTATAACATTCTACATGAGCAGTCGCACCAATGGTGAAAATTTTGTCTCAATTCGACAAGCGGTTGTGGAGAAAAACATGAAAGTTCTGTGCGGACAAACAAACGGACCCAAATGCAATACCCTCTCCTTCGGCGAGGGTCAAAATACTTAACCACAGAGACCTTAAATTAAGGGTTCCCAACCTTGAGGTCCTAACCACATTTGTGCGGTCACAACGCCAAAAAGATGGGGGCCACGTCGTCACCTGGCAGGGTGTTTTTATTATTATTATCGTGCTCTAATAAAAAGGGGGAGCACTCCATTTTGCATTTCCTGCACGCGAAACCATCACTGGAGATGAATTTCCTCCAAAAGGATGTCAGCACTAAAACTGCTCAGCCAGTACCATGTTCCACCTTCCAGATCACAACGACCCAAATGGTAATTTATAATATGTGGTATGCCACATATACCCACAACAGCAAACTTCAAGTGGTTAGATCGCAATGCACAAGCCTGGGTCTTACACCAATATGACAAAATGTAATTTTTCAGAGCAAAAACATTCATTTTGTGCTATTTTGGCATGCGAGTGTTGGTCTTGTCTTTGCATGATGGGCAAGAATATTCAGGTGCCCGATTGTGGTTACACGGATGGAAAGGTTGCGAATCCCTGCCTTAATGAATAAAATCAATTCTCAAACTAGTTACCATTTCTCAAAGCCTCTGTACCACCAAATATAAACTCAAGCTTCCCTCCCCCTCCCACAACTATTAAAAGAGTCACCAATATACTGGAGATGGGTCTAAGTAACATGACCTGCAATGGAGTACAATATGCAGACTTTCGCTAAAGCTATGGCATCCCTGATGTCTGCAGCTATCGCCAACCCAGTGATGGAGGAATTTGAATGCACGATTTCAGAGATATGTGAGGATTGAGTGCCACAATATTGGTATATATATATTTTTAATTTTTCATCTTTTTTTTTCTTACATGTCCAAGATTGTGAATTTGGATAAAGTTGATCACCTCCTCAAACAAATAGACTGGGTCGTCCCCAAGATTTAGTTCGTTTTTGATGTGGAACTTTGGCAGGAACCAGAGGGTTATATTGTCAGATCAGGCCAGATTAGAGCTGTGACTTGCTACAGGTACCATGTAAACCTGTACTAACCTGTTTCATGATCAGATTGTCGGTGACTAAACGGTCTCCCCCACCAGGATTCTTGGTGAAGATAGTGCATGAATATGGACGCCCAGCAGGATAAAAAACAAAACCTGTCAAAGGACAGAAGGGGTCCTTGTGAGCCAACGGCCATTCATATCTGGTGCCCAGCTGTGTCTGCAGACGTCCTCTTGCAGTTGGATTACCTTTTTCTAGAAGGTTGGTGGCAGGATTTGCACTCCGGCCACAATAAAACACTTCATTCCATAACACACACAAAAAAATGCAAAGAAAACAGAAAACCCACTCCATGTGAGTACCTTCTGTGCAGCTGCCCTTAGCGGGGTAGCTCACTTGATGACAGGATTGGAGCAAAGCCTTCGGGACCCCCATTCTTTAATGATAGGAGGAAGAGCAAGGGGTAACCTTCCTGGGTTGGATTGCGGTGGTGTCTGTCGGGGTGGTGCTGAGGTGTCGTCCACCAGGCAGTAGTCTGCTCGGGTTAACCTGAGGCAGTCCCTTCGGGTGGGTGCCTGGAATGTCCTATCCCTAAGAGAGGATGATCACCTGTCCCTGTTATCATCTAAGCTCCAGCATTTGAACATCGGTATTGTAGCACTCTCTAAGGTTTGGAAACCGGATGGTGGTGAGATCATGGTAGGTGGTCTGGTAGCTATGATGGTTACCATACCCAAGGGGTTACTGTAGCTGTGTCCAATAAGTTGACTCCCATGACAACTGAGGTAACACCATTCAACAAGCGCATTATGAGACTGAGGATTCGTCACTCCTTGAGTGCCATTTCCCTGGTCTCTTTATCTACTCCGACTGAGGCGAGTGATCTCACCGTGAAGGAGGGATTCTATGTTGCACTCAGGTCTGTAGTTGACGCTCATTTTCCTAACGCTGATCCTGCTCACTAGATTCTCTTAACGAGGGAGCCTTGTGTATGGAGGAGGACAACGGACTGACCACGTGCCTTGTGGTTGCAGTAGATTGATCAGCATCTCAAGGAGAATGGGATAGGCCAGGCATCTGCCTGGGGGATGGCCAGATGGAGCCCCCTGGAGTAACGGCAGAAAGTGGATGCAATGACGCGCTGCTGCGGCACATGCTCCCATTCCTGATCTGAGAGGTACGTTTGAGGACTTTGGAAGCTAACACATTATTTTAATTGTCAACCCACCCAGTAGTCACAAACATGCAGTGACTGAAACACAAAAGTCCGGGACAAGGATGGTGTCATCATCCAGGAAAGCCGCAACCAGAAAAATAAGACAAATATAAGGTACTTTGTTATAAAATGGGTGTGATAATAGCTTGCTTGCTCTCTGGCCTTAATATAAAACAAAAACAAAGGAAGCAGTGTAGAGGGAGGTGGACAGAGTGTGTGCTCGCATATTACCCAGAACTTACAGAAGGAATTTGCAGAATTATTAGTAGTGCACAGATTGTACTATTCATTGCATTATTACAAAAAATAAACTAGAATAACACTCGGTACAGCGCATACCTCCGCCAGGCCGAAGAGTTTACGTTTTGTATCCCCACTGACAGGTCGGATATGGATCCGGATTTGAACCAAAATTGAATTGGCTTGTTATTGTCACCGAATCAACCAGAAGACAAAATACTGCATTGGAGTCATCAGAAGGAACCCGAATAAGCAGAGCAAAGATGTAGTCAATAGGAGGAACCTGGACAGGATTGGAGTTTCAGCTGCTACACCACAACCCTCAAACCCATCCAGGTGCAGCCAAGTGAGCCTTAAAGAAAACTCTGCGATAATTCACTTCCCATTTGACAGATAGATAATGAAAGAGATAAAGAGTAAAATAGATAAGAGAGGGATAAAAGCCAAAACAGGAGCAAGATTAAAATGAATAAAGAGAAATCTGAAAACGTAGAAAGAATTGTGAAAGGAACAAAGAACAAAGATGTCAGGAAGAACCAGGACAGCTAGATTTCAGCAGTTACTCCACAGGCTCAAACGCAGCAACAGGTACAAGTCAAGCATGGACAGCTAGTTCGTGATTGACTTGGGAAGAAAAGAAAGAAAAAAAAAATACTGCAGCTGACCCCACCAGAAGTAAGGTGGTGGGTCTAGCCCCAAAACTGAGGGAGTAATTCAGGGAAAGACAGACAGATACTCCTGCTTTAGCCTGGTGTTGGCTTAGTGGTTAGGGTGGCGGCTTGGGATCCTAGGGTCCTGAGTTCAAGCCCCGTTGGGCCGCTGAATTAATACACCAGGAGGTTGACAGCCTGTCATCATTCCGAGGTCGGCAAAATGAGTACCAGTGCACTGGTAAGGGGGACACTGCATCAGCGGCATAGCCGCGTCCCAACCAATGATGCAACCAGCAGCCACAGGCTGCAGTCGATAGAGAGAGAGAGACTCCTGCTTTTATAATATAGACTAGTGGGGCACACGTGGGAAACCCACGGGCATAGACATGTAAGAGTATGACATTTGGACCTCTCGAGTTAGATGCTGCACATAGAATCTTCAAAAATGGATACTGACAATTCTAATTAGCTCGTTAGGTGAAGATAAAATCAAATTAGCTAGTTAGGTGAAGTTCTTTGTTTATGTTGTTGATCTGAATAATTTGATCTAGAAATATACAACCTATACATTCTGATGTTATCAGAAGAACTAAATAACAGTTTTGCTGAGGAAGCTTGACCAGGGTATGCCGCAAAACCAAATGGAGTTGTATAACCATAAGTTCTGGATAGAAAATTTCACTTTATTGCAGTGCTTAATCTCATTCATCGATTCATATGTACAGTATTAAGCAATGCAGGGTATGATGCTCCATGAGCAATTTTGGATAAAAAGTGATAGATACAAGACCCTATCAGCATGCCATTAGGTCATCTCACCAATGCCACTTACTTGCTTGCTTATTGAAGTCTGGTGTTGGCATAACACCAATGCCTGGTATTGGCTAAATAGTTAGGGTGGTGGGTTTGGGATCCTAGGGTCCTGAGTTCAAATTCCACTCAGCTGTTGAATTAATACCAGGTGGGGTTAACTCGGCCTGTCATCCTTCCGAGGTCGGCAAAATGAGTGCCAGCATGCTGGTATACTGTCGGAGTGGTGACCCATCCAGGATTGTGCCCAATAGCCAAGGAGACTGCTTAGGCAGCAACAACGCTCTGCACAGAGTATGGTCCCAATGGATGGATGGTTGGCATAACGGTTAACGTGGCTGGCTTACGATCTTAGAGTCTTGAGTTTGAGCCTCTGCCGTGTCCTTATATTATTAATTTTTTTAAGTGATAACACCAGGTGGGTTGACTCAGCCTGTCATCCTTCTGAGGTTGGCAAAATGAGTACCAGCCTGTGGCTGCATGTTGCATCATTGCTGGGAGCGCAGCTGTGTTGCTAATGCAGCACCCCGTTTCCAGTGAGCTGGTAATCCTTTTTCCAACCTTGGAAGGATGGCAGGCTGAGTATAGCCACCTAGTGTTATTTAATGACCCGATAGGGGCTCTAACTCGAGACCCTATGCAATCTTAACCCAGCAACCTTAACCGTTAAGATAACACAAGGGGTGCGTTCAGTTCGCAAGTTTCTTGTATGGCACTCGCCAAGTGGTTTAAGCACTCAAACAAGCACTCCATTCAAACCAGTTGGTAAGGAACGGCTGGCTTGGCAAGTGCTAGCTAGCTGCTTGGTAACTGAACACACCCAAGATCTACGCCACAGTGTTCAAGTATATACTTCATTTTAAATAAAATAATGATTTCAAAGATCATTAAAAAAAAAAATCAGGAAGTTTTGCATTACTGAAGCAGTCTGAAGCATTACCTCACTCTTATACACTGGAATAACAGGACATTGAACCACAGTTTAGGTCAGAGATGGAGGCTTTATTTATCACCAGCGAATGTAGAGTCAATCAGCGTCTTCTTCACCCCGACCCTCTCACACAACACGCCCTCTCATGCTACATATTGAGATATAGCATGGTTCTTGGAAGTGTGATGAAAGTGATTTGTGCTCTCTAGCCAAGTGTATAATTCAATTTAAATGAAGGTTTAAAGAGGTTTAAAGGTGTATAAATAAATCCTGGGTTTTACAGCCATTTTCCCCAGTCTATCACACTACCCTATCTAACACGTTACATTAGTTCTACGTGCCTGTTGTTTGTGTCCTTTACGTCCTCCTGTTTAGAATGATTTTAAATTTTGTTTGACTGCCAGGCAGACAGAGTAAGAAAAATTTATCTCACTTCTCTTTGCACATGTGCGATCGGGCCAAATTCAGAGCCAAAATACAGTAAAACGACAAACTTGTCCTCCAATTAATGTTCAAAATAAAACATTCAATCTAAATGAGCTGCTCCTCGATCATAAACTGATAAGACAAACAGAAGGACAGACGGACATGAACCAATTGCTTAACCCCGCTTTTTGCTTCGCATGCGCGGGGTAAAAATTTGCTTATTATCCAATCATGCCACCTGGCATATGGAGCTTCTTATGAACTTTCACCGCTTTCATCGGTCTTCGGCCCACGTTCCAATTTTATTTCAGGTGGCCTTCATAACTTTCATTTCCTCTTTGACAGGAGGTCACCAGGTCTCTCTTGGCCATTCAATCCTTCTCTTTTCAGTATATCTTGATCCTCCATGTGTAACATGTGACCAATCCATCTCCCCGTCCAAATTTTTATCTCTTCTTTGATGTTTTTCCTCCCTGTTAACCTTTCAACCTCTTTCTTATTAGCCGTTTCAGGCCAGAAGATTCTCAACATTTTGTTATGGCTGCTGTAGATGAAAGACTCCAGTTTTCATGCTATTTCTTGGGTGAAATATCCAATATTTACAATATTCACAAGCAAATAGGACTGGCTGACTTCACGTTGCTGACAAAGATACTCAGCTTAGTTTTGGTGTTATACTACTTTGATTTACAAACTTCCTTGAATCTCGTGAATGCACCCATTGTTGTACATCTGCACCTCCTCCTCCTTTGATGGCAACCATGGACCCCAGGCTTGTAAACTTGTCAACTTTTCTAATTAGTGAATTGTTGTACATGATGTTGTTGGTTTGTGTGGCACACATGCTCAAGTTTATGTTTTGGTTCTGTTAATTTTCAGCCTCACTTTCACCGTGTACTCATGTAGCCTATTCACTTTCTCCTGCATGCTATGCAAAGGACTGTGACATCACAGAAATGTCATCTGCAAAGAAGAGTTTCTCTAGCTGTTTGGATTGGTTCCTCCAAGGTATCCTATCCCTTCTCTGCTCAGTTATTTTCCGCAACACAGTCCAACACCACTAAAACAGTAATCGAGACAACATGCAACCTTGCCTGACCCCTGTAGTAATTTCAAATTTGGATGACAACTTATTGTTGCAAATTACACCGCTTTTATTGATTGCAAGTACACTCCATCATCCGTACAAATTTATCTGGTAGTCCATACATTCTCAGTATCTTCCACATTGCCTCTCTATTCACATTGTCAAAGGCCTTTTGAAAGTCAATGAATGATAGGTAAAGGCTTGCATTCCATTCATTGCAATATTCCATTATTGTTATCCCACGCGCACGAACTGAAAAGCAGGGTTAAGTAATTGGTTCACTTTGTCTGCTGAAAGAAAGTGAATTCTTTTTTTATTTAGCTTGTCTGGCAGTCAAACATAATTGAAAATCATTCCAAACAGGAAACTTACTGTTTTTAGGGATGTAATAAAAGACACAAACAACAGGCATGAAGAATGAATGCAACGTGTTAATTAAATAATGTGGTGTAAAAGACACTGCATCAACTGCGGTAAACCTCCGAAAAAAGTTATTTTCTACAACCTTTAAAATCTTTATTTTATTTCAATTGAATTAATACAGTACTTGAAAACTGTATAATGCAAATTGCCACCCCCCCCCCCCCCACCACCCTCCATAATACCCAGCACCATCCCACACACCCCTCCACAATCACCCTAACAATGCCCACCACCATCCCACAACCCCTCCCACCCCTCCGCATCTCACCCATCACTCCACAATCCTACACCCCGCCTCCACCCACTCCCCCTCCACAATCTACAAACCCCATAATATCCACAACCACCCAAGCACCATTTGCCCCTCCACTGGGGCAGGACTAGAGACGGTATAAGACAGCATGAACACGGCAAGACAGCACCACAGCATGGGCACGGGCACGGACACGGCAGAGGACGGCACAAATGACGACCCGGGAAAGTATGAAATGGGATGATCCCGTAACATACAAGACACCTGGTCAGCCTGCAATGGTAGGACAAAGCATCATTTGTCACCCATTTTGTCCACAGTGTCCAAGTGTGCCTGGGTGATGTCCGGGTCGTGTCTGTGAGCTGGGGTAATATAACCGATTTATTAATCAATATAAAAATCCCTCATAAAACTTCAATTGAACGTAAAAACAAAACCTACAAATCTGTTGTGAATATACAACCAGCATTTTCATCTTCACCAACACTTCCATTGTTGCCATCTTCATCTGAAACGCTCGCACAATCCCCTTGAAAGCGTTTCCATCACCAATTTTGTTTCCAATAGTTTCTTCAAAATCCCACTGATTAGTTTCAACATACTGAGACTCTTCAGAGTTGCTAATGACGGTGGAATCAGTATCGGAATCCATGCTCAAAATACACTGTTTCTCTATGTAAGCCACCATTTGGATCAAGATGGGTTCATGGTATGACGTCACTCGCGAAAATCGTAAATCAACACTCTAAGACTTTTTGGGGGACTTTGTGATTGGCAAAAAAAGAGAAATTCAAAAAAACTTTCCCCTTCAAATTAGACTGATTAATGATTTTCAAATGTTTTCAGAAAAAATAAAAATAAAAATTGCATTTGGGTTCCCTTTGAAGGAAAATTAAAAAACCATAGAGAGTGCAGTGAAGTTTGTTTTAAAATAAATATAAAGCAAGTACATAATACGTATAGACATTTAACTCACCTTACCCAGTCGCACCCTGCTGTCCCTGGACTCTGTGTCCTTTTCTCCTGACAAGGTGGAGAGCTTGCTGTCAAACCTGGACTGATTCTGCAACCGGTCCAGACGGCATCAGCCCACGTGTCCTAAAAGCCTGCTCCTCTGCTCTTGCTCACCCTCTCTCTGTTCTATTCACCCTCTCATTTGCTCAAGGTCATCTGCCATCTGCATGGAAATCAGCAAACATTACTGCCCTGAATAAAAAAGGTGCAAAAACAGATCCCTGCAACTACAGACCAATCAGCCTTCTCCCAATCATCAGCAAGATTATGGAATCCATCATCACTTTTGACATTAAATCCTTCCTCTTCTCCAATGGCCTGATTTCCGATCATCAATTTGGATTCGGAGCAGGTCACTCTACCCTTGACTTGCTGCTTCTGCTTTCCCAACAATGGATGGAGGTACTCAATACCACACGAGATCACAGCCATCTCCCGAGACATATCACGTGCTTTCAATAAGGTCTGGCACCCTGCCCTGCTCACCAAACTCTCTTCCTACGGTATCCAAGGCAATCTTCACTCTTGGCTTGCAGACTTCCTCTCCGTCGCAGTCAACATGTGACATTCAATGAAGTTCTTTCATCCCCTCTTCTGTCCAGGCTGGAATTCCTCAAGGCAGTGTTCTGGGCCCTGTTCTTTTCTGGTTTCATCAATGATCTCTCTTGACTCTCTGGAAAATCATCGTTATCTCTTTGCTGATGACTCCACCCTCTGCTGTCCCATCTCTCATCCCTCAGATCGGCAAGTCGCAGCCTCTTCTCTCTCTGCAGATCTGGATAAAATCACAAGCTGGTCTAACACGTGGAACATGCCTTTCAATCCTGACAAATCTCACACTCACTATGTCTCTCCGAAAGGACCATCTGGCTTGGCTGTTGAATTAATAACAGGTGGGGTTGACTCAGCCTGTCATCCTTCCGAGGTCAGCAAAATGAGTATCAACTTGCTGGGATGATCGAGCCATTCAAGTATCCTGTGTCGGAGTGGCGACCCGTCCAGGACTGTGCCTAATAGCCCAGGAGACTGCTTTGGCAGCACCGACACTCTGTACAGAGTATAGTCCCAATGGATGGATGGAGAGTACCATATCGTTTTTGGCCCTATCTCTCAATGGTGAAGAAGCACCTCAAAAATTAAATAATTCTCGTGTCCAGATCTGGATTTGGATCTTCACCAAAGTCGAATCAATTCGTCCTTGCCACATCCAACCTGTCCACCAAGTTTTGTCCGAATCCATCCACAACGTTTTGAGATATCGTGCTATGTATTAGTTTAGCACAATCTCTCAATGGTGAAGAATCACTAAAAAAATTCTCGTAGTAGGATCCGGATCTTCACCAAAATCTAATCAGTTCGGCCTTGTCACATACCCAACCTGTCCACAAAATTTCATCCGGATCCATTCACAACTTTTTGAGATATCCTGTACACAAACAAAGAAACAGACAGACAAGCAGACGGAAAGGGGTGAAAACGTAACCTCCTTCACCTTCGGTGGTGGAGGTAACAGACAATTGAGAAAACTAACACAAGCGATGAAATGAGGATCTGCAACCCGCTAAGAACAAAATTTTAAAAAGGCTGCTCTCAACACCACCATTACCCTTCAGAACAATGCAGCACATCAACCACATCTGTGACCTGATGGAGTCCTGCCAACGAGACGTCTTTCCAAACCAACCAAATTCACCTTCGAATAAAGTCAATGCAGCTTAAACAGTCTCTTACCATGAAAAAAAAAAACTCAGGTAAACACTTTCATCAACGAAGGGCAATACAGCCATGCCCAACAAAAGGTTGTGGGCCAAACATAATGATAGTGGGAAGGAGTGACATAAGTAGACATGGTAGAAAGCACATATGGCAAAGGAAAGTTTTTTTTAAAATCAAATGGAAACTGGATTAGAGACTGAATGGTAGTGGAGCCAACTGAAAGAAGGACAAGGGGTAAGGCCTGCAGCTCAGTAGAGAAACTCGGTTTAGATCCGGCTTGGTAATTTTGGCAAAAAAGACAACTGCCGGATTCCAGATCAACTCAGAACCGGGAGTTTGGATTGCATGAAGCGTATGTGAATCCATTACATGGCCTCAACCGCATGGCTTCAATCCAAGACGCATCGACAGATCCAGCAGGCCACAGCATTTCTCGCAATGCAATACAACTATGTCCGATGCAGGAAATGATAGTGAAAAGTTTATTTCCATTCCTTTCATCCTTGGATCTTCTCTTCCTCTTCCCTTCATGAGGAGTTAGGTCCAATGGCACCAATCTTCTGCATTGCCTTAACCACATAACTCCTCCACTTCCCTGTCCTCAGACAACACTCGCACCACCCCACCTTGCAGATATCCCTCCTCACACAATCCTCCCATCTCAACCGGGGTCTACCTCTTTTCCTCCTTCCTTGCTCCCTCAACCTATTCACTCTCTTTGCCATTCTCTCTTCGCCGATCCGCACCGTGTCCAGCCCATCTCAGCCTACATTTCACCAATCTCCCCGTCAAGCTCATCTGCACACCAATCTCCTCCCTCAGTTCATCCATCCTCCTTCTATCCACCCCCTTCACTCCCGAAATCACCCTGACCTAGTTGTTCTCCAAAACCTGCAGCCTCTGTTGATGTCTCTGTCAATGCCACTATCTCCTGGCCGTAAAAGGAGACCGGCATTACACACATCAGAACCTTCCCTTTCAATTTTCTTGATATCTTTCTGTCTAACATTACTCCCTCCACCTCCTCCACCAATTTTCCGCATTCCTGACTCCTACTTCGCACCTCTGCCTCAGACTTACCATTCCCGGTCACTGTTTCCCACAGATACTCAAATCTATTTCCCCGTCTGATCTCCTTCCCCTCTAACCTGATATTAATATATTTACTCTGCTGCCTGACCCACATCACCTCAGTCTTCTTAATACTCATCTTCAGCCAATGCTTCCCAAATGCCTCCTTCCATTCCCCCACTACTTTGTGCATCTCCCACCCAGTCTCCACCACAACAGCCAGATCATCTGCATGCAGCATCCTCCCCATACTACCCCTCAAGCTCACCTTCCTGCTTACCAGCTCCATCAACATGATAAACATGAGTGGGCTGAGCAAGCTTTCCTGCCCCAAACTCATGTTCACACTAAACTCCTCAGATATCCTCGGAGCAAACAAGACTCTTCCCTTCATTCTCTTACGAGTACATCCCTTCCACCAACCTAACTTCTGCTTCTTGCACTCAAATCCATATCAGTGTCACCATCAAAATCTCTCTCAGGACAGTGTCATAGGCCTTCCTCCAGGTCCACAAATCCCAATCCCATTTCATCATGCAACTCCAACCTCTTCTCCAGCAGCTGTCTCAGCATGAACATCCCATCCATCATCCGCCTCCCCTTTCTAATCCCCTGCTGTTCTTCACTGAGCTCCATCTCGACTCTTCCTTGTTCCCATCCAGAATCCTCTCTAACACCTTCCTGACATGACGAAGGAGCGTAACACCCCTGTACTTCCTCAGATCTTGCATATCTCCCTTCTCCTTCCATATCGGCACAATTAATCCTGTCCTCCAATCCTCAAGAACTGAACCCACTCTCATACATACATTAAACAGCATCTTCATCCATCTGACTAAGACGTCCACCACTGCAATTATCATCTCTACACACACCTCATCAATGACTGGAACTCTTCCCCTCTTCAATGCCATCCACACTTCCTCTAACGTGATCTCCACCAGCTACACATAACAAAGTAGCTCCAGCTCACCGTCGCTTCCTTCCCGGTTCAACAACTCTTTGAAATATCCTTCCCACACCTTCAATACTGCCACCCTCTCTGTGACTAGCCTCCCACAACCATCCTTAATCATCCCCCACCCCCTTCATGTCCTTTCCATCCTCATCCCTGTCACGAGCTAATTTACATATCCACCTGGTCTCCTGCACACACAACACTTCCAACCTTTTTCTCTGTATCATCTCCACCACCTCATTAAAACTACCTAGGTGAACCTCGTTTCTGAACCGCTGCCCACCTGGCAGAGCCAGTACCATTTTGTCTGTTTGGGACACTTCGGTCATCAACCAGCAGCGCTGCCTAGGCTCATCTGTAGATCCTATGATAAGTTATACATTGTCATAATGAAATGTCATACAATGCATATTTCCATAAATATGGTTGCTGGACTTGCTCATTTGTACTGTGCTAGTCCGATAAGTGTTTTTGTACCCATCTTTATGGCATCACATGGCTATCAATCTACTCTGCAAATGCTGCCTACACTTCGTACACGTGCTCCGTATGGATATTCTGCCAGCCGAGTTGAGACTCGAGAAGTTGATAATCAAATTGTTAGGTGTACTGAAATTCAAGGTTGATTTTTTGGGGGTTTCGTTTTTTTCAACTTGAGGGTCACAATTTGCGGACTTCATCCCATCAACTGGCACATTAAGTGAATAATCGTAGACTTCATGTAATTTATGTATAAAACAATAATATAAAACTCTTGCGTGAGAAAACCGATATTCAACTGCCAGCAAATTGGCCGGGTGAGTTCGGATCATCTTTTGGCAGCATAGCAGAGGCCGATCAGAGTGAACCCAGAGCTAGCCACACCGCAAGACCCGTGCTCACGGCTAACTCAGCGGCAGACAGGTAACAGTTACAGTGCCAGATTACGGCAACATTTTACCTTGAAACTCACAAAGAGAAAAAAAAACACTCGAACATTCTATAACATATCTGATTCATATACTAATGCACATACTTGCAAAATACTACAATTACTTCATTTCATTTCATGTGATAACAAATTATCTGAGTTATTTTCTGAGTTGACAGCCAAATCCGGCTTGACTCAGACTCCACGAGGAAGCGCAACTTTCAGAGTTCGGGAACTCAGTTCAGGTACAGTATTGGGGGCGGGGGGCAGTACAACTGGACAGACAGTCTGTTTCAAAGGTACGAAGAAGTGAAAGTGAGTCAACAGTAAGACCTGTAAACTCAAAGTCAATTGTATTAATCTGCATGGCCATTTCTGCATACATAATATGTATACCGCTGATTATGAACATAAACGAACAATAAAGTGACCAAAGGCCATTGAATTATCTCAATGCACATGATATCTATCTATAATTCCAGCAGTGTGTGTGTGTGTGTGTGTGTGTGTGTTGTGTGTGTGTGTGTGTGTGTGTGTGTGTGTGTGTGTGTGTGTGTGTGTGTGTGACCGCTGTTTCTCAACAACCACTAGTCCGATGTAATTGAAATTTGCCAGATATATTGCTGGGCCCTGTGGATGTGCCTTTTCAAGGTTTGATATTAATCGGACAAGTACTTCCCAAGTTATGGCCATTTATTTACCAACCAATGACAAAAGACGTTGCTGCGTGGGCGTGGCCGATGGGGAAGGGAACCTCAGCTGCTTCCCCATTACGGGTTACAACGTACGGACTTCCGGAGAGTGATGACTTCGTGTATTCTAATAATTTCTCGATTCTTTTGCGCATTTATAGATAAACACAATGCCCCAAGTTATGATCGTTTTCATATTAGACGGTGCATAAATTTCGGTAACATCAGAGTGAGCTGGTATGCTCCGAACCAGGAAGTAAAAAATGTTTTTTTTTGCACGAACGTTTTTTTTTTCTCTCTCTTCTCTTCTCTTTGTGTTTTTCCTTGTGACGACATTGCGAAAAGGCAAAATACGTTGGCGCTAATGACTAATTGGCCATTAAAACGAAATTGCGAATAATCGTAACTGTGATATGCGAACTTCCGGGCCACGCACGTACGGGCACGCGAGAGCGAAGAAACGGCTGTGTGGTTGTTGTTTCTGCTCGCGGTTTGAAAGTTTTTTTTTTTTACGGGCACGTACTAGTATCTAAAAGTCCACAAGAAAAGGGCCTGCATTCTGAACAATGAACAGCCGAATAATGGGTAGGAAGGAGATAGAGCTGCCGTGAGTCAGAGGGAGGAACCTCTGAAAGCTCTGCATCTTTTCTTTTTGTGAAATGCAATGAACATCTAAGCGGCAGACATTTTAAAGGTTAAAGTATCACTTTGTTTCTCTTATTATTGACAATGGTCAAAATATTGCTGTCGAAGTACGAGTATAAATAGAAATAAATAATGTGATACAAATGCATCCATCAATGGATATGCCTCTACCAGTGTTAGATGTCAACCCACTTACATTCAATGTCAATTAACGGTGTGAGTGAGTGAGAGTGAGAGAGTGAGAGAGTGAGAGAGTGAGAGAGTGAGAGAGTGAGAGAGTGAGAGAGTGAGAGAGTGAGAGAGATAAAAGAGAAAACATCACATGCTTCCAACTCAAATTGTGATCTGCAATTTAATGATTTCAAAGGGCACATGACCTTTGACCCATTGAACCAAAAATTCAAGGGTTCATCTTTGTGTCGTATTCCATGCCTGTGCCAAGTTTTATTGGAATCCCTTCAGTAATTCACAAGTTATCGCGGTAACGAAAATCTGCTTTGCACACACACGCAGGGCCGGATGGACAACCCAAAAACATGACTTTGGTGCCTTCGGCTGCAGAGGCATCAAGAACACGACAGATGTACAAGTACCTATAATAAGATAAATTGCACCCCCGTGCCACTTTGCTTTGGTGGCTCAAGAAGGCACTCAGTTACTTGTGGTAATTTTAGCAGTACATGTTAAACTTCTCCTGAAAGCACTGGTGGCATGCCAAAGCTTCATGGAATATGACTCTTCTCTGCCCCCCTTCCCCTTGAGCACTCAGAAAATAAAACACTCCACATCATTAGGAATCTGAGTCTCAGAGTCTGATTCTTGCTCTCCATTGGCTGGTTGGTGGCCTTGCATTTCTTATAATGTTTCTATTCTGGTCATTCTCCTCTCGTCCTCTCACCTTTCCATACATATCCTGCCCATCCAGATTGCACGCCTTCTGCCAGAAACCCTTTCCTCGTGACCATCTCCAAGTCCAAGTTACTCACTGACCTCAATTCCTTCATGCCTCTTCACCTGTGGAACCGTCTTCTCAAATCCAGTCTCTTCTCGACCAGATTTCAAGTCTGCTACTTACAATCACCTCATGGTCTCTCAAGCTTATACAACTAAGCTTTAATAAACATGCTGACACCATGATCTTGCCTGGTGTTGGCTTAATGGTTAGGGTGGTGGGCT
>CM068966.1:89438262-89455571 GCA_035128595.1 Eptatretus atami
AAGAGAGACGATTTCCCTGTCGCAGTCAACGTGTGGCCCTAAATGGAGTTCTCTCATCCCCTCTTCCTGTCCAGGCTGGAGTTCCTCAAGGCAGCGTTCTGGCCCTGTTCGTTTTCTGATTTTCATCAACGATCTCTCCAACTCTCTGGAAAATCCTCTTTATCTCTTTGCTGATGACTCCACCCTCTGCCGTACCATCTGTCATCCCTCAGACCGGCAAGCAGCAGCTTCTTCGCTCACTGCAGATCTGGAAATATCACAAGTTGTCAACAATGTGGAACCTTTCTTTCAATCCGGACAAATCTCACACTCTCAATATGTCTCTCTGAAAGGACCATCTGGAACCCCCCCCCCCCCACCATTACTTTCTCAACAATCCTCTTGAAGTCCTTTCATTCAAGCTTCTGGGTCTCACTATCTGCCATGATCTTTCCTGGGAAAGCCACTTCCAAGCTGGCCTCCAAAGCCAGTCGCTGACTGGGAATCCTCCATCGTGCAGTCCTTCCTCGGCACATCTGAGCTCCTGACCACTTACAAAGCTTTCTTCCACAGCCTGATGGAGTACTGCTCTCCCCTCTGGGCTGGTGCTCCGACCTCTCACCTTTCTCGACTTCATGCTGTGGAAACCACGGCATTTCGGATCATTGGTATCTCCGTGATGAGGCTGAGTCTTTGGGCCTTTCACTCTCTCACCGCAGGCTGGTCGTGTCTTTCTGTCTTCTACCTGTCTCCTCTCCGACCTTGTCCCCCCTGCCTTATCTGAGATCTGTCCCCCCCCTCCCCATATTTCTGCAGGGCACTCGAGGTCTCCCAGTAACCACTTTCTGGTAAAACTACAAAAATCAAGAATCACTGCCCACCTTCACTCTTTCATTCCTCTTTCTCCTGCTTTGGAACAAACTCTCACACACTCTCTGCAATTCCATTCTTCCCTCTCGGTCTTCAAAACAGCTGTTCCACCCATCTTCCCATCCAAACCATAATCTTTTCCACCTCCACGAATCCACCCCAAACCCACCTCTTCAAATTCCTGCTGTCCTTCCTGAAAGTCCCTGTCGTGTAAGGACCTGAAAGTCCCCGTAGTGTCCATCTTGTTTACCCCGTGGATGCCACCCATCCCTCTCCCTCCACACTGTTTTGTCCTTTGCTTTCCCACCCCTATTGTCTCCGGCTCCCCTTGTTGTACGTTCTGTGTGTTCCCTCTTATACGAGCCTCGACAGTGCACACACACACACACACACACAAAAAGAAAGATGTGAGTTTGTCGTTTATCAGTACTTTGGCTGTGAATTCATCCCAACCACAGAGAGGAGCGAGATAATTTTTTTACTCTCTGTCTGTCTGGCAGTTAAAATTAAAAATCATTCCAAACTGGAAACAAAGAAGTTTTTAAGGATGTTATAAAGGACACACAACAGGCACAAATAACTAATGTAACGTGTTAATAAGGTGGTGTGAAAGACGATGCATGAACGGCGGTAAACTTCGGGAAAAAAGTTTTTACACGTCGTAAGATTGATGTGACATAATAAGCCCACGTGGTTGTTTATCAGGACTAGTGCAAAAGGGTAGGCTCGCTGCGGAATGAAGGCGATGTGGTATTCCTGAAACATTCCACCAATATTCAACGGGGTCACAATCATGACTTTACCTCACGGTGGGAAGATGTATGACAGACATGATGAATGCATTCTGTTCTGCACAATCTATAGCTCGGGGATGGTGACGTCACTTTGACCACAGTTTCATACTCGTTCAGGCACAGAGTATACCGAAACCGCACAGGCTACCATTACACCCTGCGTTGTGATGAAGCGGTCAAGCAAACACAAGTGAAGGGTGTTCAAAACCACAACATCACTGACAACAGCATCTACCATTACAATATGATTTCACGCTGTGGTTTACCAAAGCCTCTCAAGTCTCTCCATCTGATGCAACCACCACACCACACAATTTGGCACATCCTGCTGGAAGGAATGATTCTTTTCCGCTTTTAACTCCGTAAAGGATGATTTTTGTTTTGTGAAGGTTCTTGCATAGTGCTGAAGAAAAGATGTGGACAGTTTGTGAATCACTCAGCCAACAAACCATTCAATGGGAAGATGTAAGTTAAATATTTTGCACAATATCAAATCCAATGATGCAAGATTGTTCATGTGAAGTCCGACGATCTACTGTTACAGGGATGGCACCGAGATCACTGTTCCACAAAGAAATAGCAAATGGTTGGTTGATGGTGCTCAGATGATGATATATTCGTGTCAGCCTGATGATGATTAATCCACATTAATAGAATAAAAAACAATGAAATATTGGACTCCATCACAACCTCCCACTTCCCCTATTTTACCTTGCACAACTCTCTTCCCAACCTCCTTTCTCTTTTATCTCCTTTCTCCGCACCTTCTCTACCCTTCCTTCCCCATATCCCCCCCCCCCACTTCATTCAATCATACATAATATGTAGATGGCCCAAGCACGTACACCATTCTTCAATGCAACATCCGTTTGCTGATTCTTAATGAAGCACAGCCACGACTGAAGCTTGCTGGTGAGTGAATGGAACTTATTTACATTATATATCATCATCATCATATGCTTGGAGGAGAAGGGGGAGAACAGTAAAACGATGGGACATTTTGATGTTATAACTATGAGGTTGTGTTCCAGTGAGTGTTTAGGCGAAGAACGGAGTGCATTGCAAAAGTGGCATGACTTTTATAT
The DNA here is from genome assembly GCA_035128595.1 of Eptatretus atami. NCBI lineage: Eukaryota > Metazoa > Chordata > Myxini > Myxiniformes > Myxinidae > Eptatretus > Eptatretus atami. The sequence goes on from CM068966.1 coordinate 89,440,991, forward strand.
AGGACACTAGAACAGTGGACACTCACAGAACTCACACACACACAGTGAACACTCACAGGACTCACACACACAGTGGACACTCACAGGAACTGCAGGACGGTCCTTAAAATCCCTTGGCAATATGTGACCGAATAAATGAGTGCATATTGCACACCGATATGAATGTTTGATTTCATCGAACTGGCAAAGAACCAATCATGATGAAAAAGGGTTAATTCCCCACTTTTGATTTATGACGAGAAATACCAGCTTCCACCAGGTGCTGCTAGAAGATATACATTTACATCGAGGGAATTGGGGTCCTACCCTCAATCCTGAACCACCATGGACTGTGATCATTTATTTATTCACCCCTAAAACCTCCCATGCATACTGCACACCTCAAGTACAACCACCAGCTTTCAACTCATTCCATGCTGCGGTTGAGGAGTACATAAAAGTCAAACAAAGAAAGAAACAAAACAAACACTTCTCGATATTTATATCAGGATTCTTGTCTATAATTATCCAATTGTTGGCCAAGCAGCACGTCAGCCGTTTCCTTTGATCACGACACTTTGTGAGTTTCCATCCGATATTGCTCGGGCTTACCGCTATCGCGCAAATATGTGTTTCTTTGTGGCCGGAGGCAGCTTTTCGTGAAGGAGCCATTTGGCGTTGGACTCTTCGTCGACTCCATCTCCTCTTCGTGCTCCTTTGCCTGCTGTTGCTTTTGTTGTTGCTGTTGCTGTTGCTGCTGTGATATGAAAGTCGAGTTTTCCTCCTTGGTGATGTTGATGTAGAAACAGGTGTCAGAGCCTCGAGGATGTACTTGCTGCCCGGGTTCAACAAAATGGCCTTGCTATCCATGCGCCGAATCTCCAACCAGGCACATGCCATACCTGCCACAGCCCAAAAGGTTACGGTGAGAGAGATACGTTAAAAATCTGCCTGGCTTCAGATGCACCTGTCCAAGATTGTACATTTTACCGAATGATTACACCTGCACGATGGTTTGACGTGTGCGGTCATCGGGTGTGTCGTGAGTGAGCGGTGCCATGCTTTTCTCAAAGTGTGGCTTCATGGCTGCAAAATACATTTAAGGCCTAGTTTCAAACAACATCAATTGAGCCAGCATCTCCAGGTTGTGTCCACCATCGAACTTATCCAAGTCATCCAACTGTAGAACGTCATTTATAGAATTCTGTAATACATCGTTCTACAGTGAATAACTATAGTCTGACAGCGGAAATGTGAAAAAGCATGTTGTGGCGTCATTATGAAGTTTTTCGGTTGATTCATCATCTCTGAGCTATCCTGAATCAGAATCAGCCGGGTGTCAGACTCGCACATTCAGGAATTTTCTTTAGAGGCGAAAATCAAAATGGCGCCACCGACTTTCGATAAATTCTGTTTTTGGCTATATCTTTCACTTCTAATGCACTGACAAACTATTTTGTGTCTACTAATATGTTTTCATGGTCAAGGAAACTGATAATGATAAAATTGAAGGTGTGTATATAACCCGTCTCATTTTTTCAATATGGCCACCATTTTAAGATGAAAATGGCTATTTTGCAGTTCCACTGATCACTTTGAGTAAGAAATTGAATTCAATGAACCTCAAATATTAAACTACGTACAATAATAGTCAATGACGGCTGAGTAACTTACTTCAATGATCAATGAATTGATGATTATATTGGAATACGATTTTTCACAAATATATCCAGAACATGTGGATAGTTGACTATGACTTTGGGTTATGTCTTAAAGTAAGTATGTACATGTATATGATTTTGAAATTACCTTTTTATTTTAGGCAAACAAATATTAACTTTGTTAATGAGCAATGTTCTACATTAGTTCAATCCTCGTCATCGTCGTTGTGATTAGCAGCTACTGCCCTTGTCTGTTCGTTACAACAGTCTGATCCAGTCTGATCCAGACTCTTCATGCTGACATCCACAGTCACTTTCCTCGAGGTAGAAATGAATCAACAGGACAAAGACATCTGTATCGTCGCAGACCTATTGATGTGTGAGTGACCACTGACACCTGACACAATTCTAACTAAGTGATGGATGATGATTACATTTGCTTCTTCATGGTGTGTTTTCAGATCCTGTCTCTGGAGGTGGAATTGTTCCATACTGTTACTGGTGTAGGATCTTTTCCGGTGATCACCAGTTTGGTCTGGTTGTCCACAATGTGGGTCATCAGATACTGACAGATCAATCGATCAGTTGAACTTTGTTGGAGGCGACATTTAGGACCACTTTTTGTCGCTGGAAGTGTTGTGTGTAAGTTGAGTTGATGTTTTCGACTTAAATCATGACCTGCGCGACTGGATCTCGTCATTTGTTTCGTGCTGATTTTGATGTTCCTGTCGAAAATCAGGTATACGTCACAACACTCCAGGTGTATTTGATGTTTTCCATGAACTCGATCACATAATCCTAACTGTACCATTTGTGGGCCAATGTACAGTCCATAACATGCGCATCCATTGATGATGACAGCATCTGGAACACCTTGGATTCGAATTGATTGCTCAACTGTGAGTTTCGTCTTCAGATTGCTTTCGACTGAACCCGCATTGCCACCGCTCTCATCAAACAAGGACGCTGGGACAGGGACAGTTCGTAAGAGAGGACATCCTCGATATCAATATCCCTGTATTGTTGGAGACATATGACTCGGGTGTAGATCAATTCGGTATCATATACTGGCCTTCCATCCAGCTTGATGCTCTTTTGGTCGAAGTCATCAGGGTCACTTTCTTGGTTAGTGTCTTGTTGAAGTTGTTGGCCATCCATATTCAAATTCCGCCATTTGTTGTCGTCCAATTTGAGAGAATCATCGTTTACCTTGTCTGTCGCATGAAACATAGTAGTAGACACCAAAATTTGTGTGTAAGTGCATTAGAAGTGAAGATATAGTATAGCCCAAAACAGAATTTATCGAAAGTCGGTGGTGGCTATTTTGTTTTTCGCCTCTAAAAAAAATTCCTCAAGGGTGCGAGTCTGGGACCCGGCTGATTCTGATTCAGGATAGCTCAGAGATGATGAATCAACCAAAAAACTTCATAATGACGCTAAAGCACGCTTTGCCCTGAAATGGCTGTTTGGCATCTAGACTACTGTTATTGCAACTCAACGAGCGATCAGGAGGGAATTTCCACGCAGAAATGCCCGTGTTGGAAACCAATTCGCTACTTCGGCGGAAATTTTCATGAAGATGGTCGTGTTCGTTCATCTAATCACGTGAGACGTCGTTCAGTGAGGGCACAAGAGACGATCACTGAAGCCATCACTGCCATTGATAATGACATGCTGAAAGTATCGATGGACAGTGTCGTGGTCTAGTGCAGGGAGTGCATCAATTGGAATAGACAGCATTTAAAAGATGTGATTTTTTAAAAGTCGAGCGGGTTGTGTATTCTGCTATGATGTCACACAATCTCCCACACCTGTACTTCACTTTAGTATCCTAAAACCATGATAACCTTTGTTCAGTCTTGTTTTGTTACAGAAATAGATGTGTCAGATATTAATGCAGCACCCTGGAGTATAATTAATGAATCTTTGGAGGAAGGCTACTACAGCTACATTATATTTCAGCAAAGCTTTTGAGATTTATTTGCAAATTCTCCACTTCTTGTTGTAACGGTTAGAACATCTCTTCATGTCTAGGAAGTCAGCAGTTCAAATCCCAGCTGATTCGCACCAAAGACGTAAAAAAAAAAAATGGTACGGGCTGCTTCCTTGCTCGACGTCAAGCATTTAATAGGATAAGGCAACCGCACAGTACAAACAATCTCCATAGGATGGCATTCAATGGGAGGAAGAAATTCCTCCTTAGGAAATGCCCCACTGAGTGCGGTGAGAAAAGCGGCGCCATCGTTGTGATGTCCTGGTACCCAGAGAGCCCCTGGAAGTGAGGGAACTTCCCGCATGCTCAGTGACTATGTTTCTCATCTGATAGTTCTTTATTATGTCTCATGTATTCGTTTGTATGGCCATGGAGGTGAGATGTGTGTGGCAGCTCTGCTGCGAGACTAAGATCCAGTAAAAAAAAGGAAAGAAAAAAAAAATGTCATTTTCATATGTGGACCTGGTGGTCGTATGGCAGCTTAGCTGCCGGGGTAGCTATCATTTCTTGAAGCGCGACTGTGTCGCTGATGCAGTGCCCCTCTACCAGTACACACACTGCAACTGGTACTCATTTCGCCGACCTTGAAGGATGACAGGCTGAGTCAACCCCCTGGTGTATTAATTCAGTGGCCGCCGGGCTTGAACTCAGGAACCTAGGATCCCAAGCCGCCACCCTAACCACTGAGCCAACACCAGGCTATATGTGGACCTGCAACGAGGCCTTTCCAAGGAATACGTACTTTTTGTGTGCATGGAAGGATGCGAAGGTGAAACTCCGCTTCTCATAGTCTTTAAAAAACTTGGAGTCCTCCAGGCGGATGTGATACATTTCATTGCCAGAGCAGCGTCCATACGTTTGCTGCCACAGCTCCCGGACTCCTGGCCCTCTCTGAATGGGACAATGCACAGACAAAAAGGGTTTTTTAATGAGAATCATCATTATTATTACTGGTCTCAATACCATGAAGCTTGCATGTAAAAGTGTCATTAAATTTAGAAATCAATTAAAAAAAACAAACCAATAAAAAAACTAGAACGGGCACTCAGTAGAGCGATACCTTGGCCAACGCTACATTTTGCCCCCCCCCCAGAAACCGTTGATTGTGAGGGTATTTAATCCCATACCACATCTGCCATCTCAATGTGTTTATGATGCTTAAAAACATTAATTTCCTGTGTCGTATCGTATATCACAAGATTGGGCATTGAATTCACAACATTTTGGCATTGGTTGCATGCAATTGGATAAAAATCGACCGCACTTTGGCAAAATGACGATTTTGCCTTTCATGACCTCGACCTTGACCTTTGTACTCTTAATTTTGTAATTGGTATTAGAGTGTGGGGAACAGAACAGTCAACATTTTGGTGTTGGTTTCATGCAAATCGGATAAGAATTGACCGTGTTATGACTAAAACCGCACATTTTGCAATGTCGTGACCCCCCTGACCTTGTGCTCCCAACCGCTAATAAGGGTTATTACGTCATTGTGGTCATGTCACATATCACAAGATGGGGCATTGAATTCTGAACATTTTGGCATTAGTGCATGCAAATTGGATACAAATTGACCGCGCTATGGAAAAAGACGATTTGGACCTTTTCATGACCTTGACTTGACTTTGACCCGATCGTCTCAAAATCTAATCAAATGGTCCTCGATAATAACCAATCATCCACCAAATTTGCTGCGATTCAGTTCAATACTTTTGGAGTTATGCGAATAACAAACAAACAAACAAACACACATATTCACAAATTAAATAATAACAACAGCGATCAAAACATAACCTTCGCAACAAAGTTTGCGAAGGTAACAACAACTTTGTTATATTATTGTTTTAGGCAGGTCAGGTGTGGGGGAGCATGCGCTGGAGATTATTGTTTGTATCATCATTATCATGTCGATTTTATCACTCTTACACACCACACACACACACACACACACACACACACACAACACTCTATATCTAACCACACAACACACACACACACACACCACAACACACACAACACTTATATCTCACACCCACACACACACACACACACACACACACCACACACACACACACAACAACACACTTTTCTAGATTGAAAAGAAAAATGAGGATAAACAACTGCCTACCTTCATCCAACATACCTGCTTTCTCGTTCACACTTCTATAACATAAAATATAGATTTCCATAAACGCCAACCTGGAGAACACAGGTAACCATGGGTAGTTGTCACAGGCAGTCATTGTGGGAGGGGTGGCAATTTGCTATGCATGGACAGTGTATACGAGAGGTGAGTCTGTGTTACATGAACAGTGAATCACGAGAGGTGAGTCTGTGTTACATGAACAGTGAATCATGATAGGTGAGTCTGTGTAACATGGACAGTGAATCATGATAGGTGAGTCTGTGTTACATGGACAAGTATCACGATAGGTGAGTCTGTGTTACATGAAGAGTGAATCACGATAGGTGAGTCTGTGTTACATGAAGAGTGAATCACGAGAGGTGATCTCTGTGTTACATGGACAGTGAATCATGATAGGTGAGTCTGTGTAAACATGGACAGTGAATCATGATAGGTGAGTCTGTGTTACATGACAGTGAATCACGATAGGTGAGTCTGTGTTACATGAAGAGTGAATCACGATAGGTGAGTCTGTGTTACATGGACAGTGAATCACGATAGGGGAGTCTGTGTTACATGGACAGTGAATCACGATAGGTGAGTCTGTGTTACATGGACAGTGAATCACGATAGGTGAGCCTGTGTTACATGAACAGTGAATCACGATAGGTGAGTCTGTGTTACATGGACAGTGAATCACGATAGGTGAGTCTGTGTTACATGGACAGTGAATCACGATAGGTGAGTCTGTGTTACATGGACAGTGAATCACGATAGGTGATCTGTGTTACATGGACAGTGAATCACGATAGGTGAGTCTGTGTTACATGGACAGTGAATCACGATAGGTGAGTCTGTGTTACATGGACAGTGAATCACGATAGGTGAGTCTGTGTTACATGGACAGTGAATCACGATAGGTGAGTCTTGTTACATGGACAGTGAATCACGAGGTAAGTCTGTTTTACATGGACAGTGAATCACGATAGGTGAGTCTGTGTTACATGAACAGTGAATCACAGAGGTAAGTCTGTGTTACATGAACAGTGAATCACGATAGGTGAGTCTGTGTTACATGGACAGTGATCACGATAGGTGAGTCTGTGTTACATGGACAGTGAATCACGATAGGTGAGTCTGTGTTACATGAACAGTGAATCACGATAGGTGAGTCTGTGTTACATGAACAGTGAATCACGATAGGTGAGTCTGTGTTACATGGACAGTGAATCACGATAGGTGAGTCTGTGTTACATGAACAGTGAATCACGATAGGTGAGCCTGTGTTACATGAACAGTGAATCACGATAGGTGAGTCTGTGTTACATGAACAGTGAATCACGATAGGTGAGTCTGTGTTACATGAACAGTGAATCACCATAGGTGAGTCTGTGTTACATGAACAGTGAATCACGGTAGGTGAGTCTGTGTTACATGAACAGTGAATCACGAGAGGTAAGTCTGTGTTACATGAACAGTGAATCACGATAGGTGAGTCTGTGTTACATGGACAGTGAATCACGATAGTGTAGTCTGTGTTACATGGACAGTGAATCACGATAGGTGAGTCTGTGTTACATGAACAGTGAATCACGATAGGTGAGTCTGTGTTACATGAACAGTGAATCACGATAGGTGAGTCTGTGTTACATGGACAGTGAATCACGATAGGTGAGTCTGTGTTACATGAACAGTGAATCACGATAGGTGAGCCTGTGTTACATGAACAGTGAATCACGATAGGTGAGTCTGTGTTACATGAACAGTGAATCACGATAGGTGAGTCTGTGTTACATGAACAGTGAATCACCATAGGTGAGTCTGTGTTACATGGACAGTGAATCACGGTAGGTGAGTCTGTGTTACATGACAGTGAATCACGATAGGTGAGCCTGTGTTACATGAACAGTGAATCACGATAGGTGAGTCTGTGTTACATGAACAGTGAATCACGATAGGTGAGCCTGTGTTACATGAACAGTGAATCACGATAGGTGAGCCTGTGTTACATGAACAGTGAATCATGATAGGTGAGTCTGTGTTACATGAACAGTGAATCACATAGGTGAGTCTGTGTTACATGAACAGTGAATCACGATAGGTGAGTCTGTGTTACATGAACAGTGAATCACGATAGGTGAGTCTGTGTTACATAAGATCTCCCCCCCCACCACCACCACCCTTCGTGAAGGTCGATATTGAATCAGTTTCCTGTTTTTAAACCAATAATTAATTATGAATTTCCAGGAGTATATAATCCAAATTTATAACAGTGTCTCCTGCAGCTGCATTCTAACCCACATCCTCGGCGCTGCTCGGCCAAAGGCCACCACTGTTTGTGTGGCTCAATTGTTCAACCTCAACTAAAATGTAACTGTTAAAGTTTCATGCAATTTAATTTGCTTAAAACGCTGGGCATGAGGCAAAAAATGTGGTTTACCTTACTGATGAAGGATCTCATCATGACACTAATGAATGAATTAGTTTCTAATGAGGACGGAAGCAAATGGTAAAGTTTTGATTTGACGTGTAAAATACATACGAGGGTTAATCAATGTCATCATATGACATTAAACAAGGAAATGTTTCCACTAAAAGATCGGAATAATTAGGAACATCTTCCCTGATGCCTCTTTCGTGGACAATTTACTGTTTCATGAGGGATGCATGTCGGGCATGTTGGGGAAGGAGGGAGGGAAGGGAGGGAGGGAGGGAGAACACTCGGATTTCAAACGAGACATATCATCCATGTTATAACACATAATTTACACTCGAATTATGAGTGATTGTTCAACAAATACAGCTTGATACCTTGTAAAGTGAAATTATAAAAAGGATACAACAAATCCTGTAAATTGAGGGGACAACACAACAATGACTGTTAATAGAGGTTGTCAAAATACCGCCAACAAAAACTTGCACTTTCTACAACTTTCGCCATAACTACCACAAACAACAAATCATCAGAGAAACAATAAGCTAACAACCTCATCGACTACAATGAAAACACGTCATATAGGACCCAGAAAAGAGGAAAGAAGTATTACAACACTCGAACTAAGCTGCCAACTCGACACCACCATCACGCCATTCACTCCTACATGAACAATAAACATTGGGGCAATACCACTGGGCACTCACCTGGGAGAGGCTGGATAACATAACCAGGGAACCACTGGAAGGCATGGATGACCCACAAAATATGTAACGGAGAAGAAAGTAAATACCGATGGATGTGTTTTTTCTAATGTCATGAACAAACATTGGTACATCACGGGTAATGAAGGTTGTGGTCAATTTTCATCAGAATTGGGTGTGTAGCTTCTGAGAAGAAATGAAATACCTCTATTGGGGGGCAAACCCCCTGTAGAACCCCTTACACCCCAAATTTTTAAAATGGTGTAACAAATTAGTACATCAATGGGTGATGAAGGTTGTGTCAAGTTTCATCAGACTTGGGTGTGTAGTTTCTGAAAGAAAGCAAATACCTCTTTTTTTTTGGGGGGGGGGGGTAAAAAACTGTAGACCCCTTAGGAACCGATTTTTAAAATAAGATCAGGTCAGGTCAGGTATGGGAGCATGCGCCGGGCAGTGCGTCCCTCGCGTCCACTTTCTCCATTACTCCAAGGCCTCCGTCTGGCCACACTCCAGGCAGATGCCTGGCTCATCCCATATCATTGAGATGCGATCAACTTTTTGCAACCACGATGCATGTGGTCGGCCCATTTTGCCTCCTCCACTCACGTGGCTCCCTCGCTGAGAGAATCTGGTGAGCAGGATCAGCGTCAGAAAACGAGCCACATGTCCATACAGCCGCAGCTGACGCTCACGACTATGCAGTAACAAATCTCATTTGAGTCTCTCTCAGCAACCACTCGTTGGACAAAAGTCTGACCAGCGATTGCCAAGAATTCTCTGAAGAACCTGGTACCAAAGGAATCAAGTCTGCATCTCAGATCCCTGGTCAGAGTCCAAGTCTCACATCCGTAGAGCAAGAATGGAGCACCAAGGATCTGAAGACTCGGACTTTTGACCTCCTGCACAGGTACCAACCGCTCCAACACGCATATCCAGTGAATCCATGATTTCCCAGGCCCAAACCAAACGTCTGTTGACCTCTGGTTCATAGCCGGCAGATATATGAATATCACTGCTAAGCGTAGTGAATCTTTCCATAACCTCAACATCCTCACCACAAGCAGTACATATAAGACAGCAGCATCCAAGATGTCATTGAAAGCCTGATCTTAGTTTTTAACCCGAGAATCGTAATCCCAGCGACTCGACCCTCATTCAGACACTCAGGGGCCCATAGGACATCTTAAGAGTCTCCAGCAAAGATACATGCATCATCTGCGAAATCAAGGTCATAGTATCTTCACACACCAAATGATGCACATCCAGCTTGCATCTCCGACTGTGCCTCCTATGAAGTGGGGGGGGGCGGTGGGGGGTGACATCTCGACTCCAGTATGCAAATGCTAAAAGTATGGGGCCAGTACACACCGCAAGCAACTCCAAAAAGAACTGGAAAGAAGTCAGATATGGTATCACCACATCTCACAGCACTCTCAGTACAGAATATAGTTCAGACATCAGATGATCAGATTGGTGGACCCCATGAAGACCAAAATCCTCCAGAGGCATCCCGATTTCACTGAATCAACCTTTACAGAGATCAACATGGCTGCAAGCAGCCCTGCCGAAACTCTCATCTGCGTTGGTGAGGACCTGAAGAGCAAGGATACGGTCAATCTTGACCTCTTTGGTAAAGCCTGCTGCTCTGGAGCTGGTGCTCAATAGAGGTGGCGAACCCAATTAATAATTATCGAGCAAAGACCTTGCCCGGCACTGAGAGCAGCGTCACCCCTCGGTAGTTGTTGCAGTCCTGGCGATCACCCTTCCCTTTCTGAGAGGACAACAAGGCCCTCTTCCAGTCAGTTGGATGATGCCTGTTGTTCCAGCAGAGCAAGAACTGCATTCAACGACCCGATACAGCATTTCCACAGCCTTGAGAAGTTCAGCATGGATGCCACATACCCTGGAGCTTTACCCATTTCAACCGGTTCACGCGCAGCCTGTTTTCCACAAAAGAAGGTGGATCATTGTTGATTGGAGGGTCAGCAATAGGGATTGTAACACCCCTGATATCCAACTCAACAGCTGGTGGATCAGCCTGGTACAGCCGATCAAAGTAACCGCCCAGCGCCTTCACTTCGGACTTCTCTGTCAACAGCGACCACCCCTCTCTAACTGCCGTCACCGAGGGATGGGCTTGAAGGAATGCAATTCACAAATTCCCCTGAAGCAGAGAGAATCACTTGACCACAGGTTGATCTCTTATCCCCTCACAATCCCGCACATAGGCCTCCTGTCACCCTTTTTCATAGTTTCATGCCTCAACTCCCTGAACAGCTCAGCTCTGCCATTCAGCCTGGCCTGCGATTCTAGTCAATGGTATCCAGTGTCCCTTGAGAGAAAAATTTCTTCTGCCCTCGCTGAGTTCCAAGACATCACCGGCAACATCAAGGACGGTGTCTTGAAGGCACTCCACAATCTTTCCATTCCCCAAAGCACAAGACCCCCAAATCCTCACTCAGCCTGTTTGTAAACTCCTCAGCTACCTCTCATCTTGAACTTGCCAACATCCAGCCTGCGCTGGGATGGTACCATTCTCCTTTTTGAGCTGCAAATTCAGATTGCTACAACAAGCGCGGTGGTCAGTATTGAAACTTAGACTCCGTAGACCTCCAGTTCTGGATCATCCTCCGCGACCATCAAGAGGACATGGTCAATCTCCTTTCCCACATCACCTGCGTTGGAATACCAAGTCCAGCGATGAGCCTGTGTGTGATGAAACCATGAACCGGCCACCCAATAATCCAGACATTTTGCAAACTCAAGGAACTTGGTGTATTCTTGGTTCACAGTTCAGACCCATGGGACCAACACACGTCTCATAACCTTCCCTATCAGTTCAGTCGATGCATTGAAATGCCCAAGACTGGAAGAGTATCTCGCCTGGGCACTCATCAACCACAGACTCGAGCGTGGTGTGGAATGCATCCTCACGGTGAGATCACTCGCCTCAGTCGGAGCATCTACAGAGCCAGGGAAACGACACCCAATGATGAGAATCCTTTGTCTCATTATAACACTGCGTTGACCGTGTCACCTCAATGATCATTGGAGTCAGCTTATTGGACACAGCTACAGCAACTCCTTGGGCATGGTAAGCATCAGATGTGACAGACAATAGTGGGTGTAACCACCACCATGATCTCAGCCACTAATCTGGTCTCCGAACCCAGAGAGTGTTGCAATACTGATGTTCAAATGCTTCAGCTCAGGTGATAACAGAGACAGGTGATCTCATCCTCTCATAGAGACAGGTGATCAGTAACAACACTCATTAAGCAACGAACACACACGTAAAAATGTGAAAAAATCAGAGAACACTGGACATGAGAGGTGCACAGTTCTTTGCAAGGCAAGTGTCAACCATATCATCCCTTGCCATGACATGTCAACCACCCCAGGCCCTCGACACATAAGAGCAACACTACAGACACGACAGTGACATCCTTCAAAACATCCCCCCAATGAACAACAGAAACCACAAAACACATCCACACCCACATCACCATGAACCAATCAACAAACTAGGCCCCAACAGTATCCTGGAAGTAAAACCCCCACCCATCCATGACACAGAGCATCTACTCTCCAGGTCCAATCGTGTCTCACTCTTGGATGCCTCTGCTGTGGATACCCCCACAGCTCTTACACGAAAAAACACAGACACGATGTCATCACTGACGCACCTGCAACCTCTGCTGGCCGCCCCATACACAAAAACAACATCATGTAAGACTGCAACGGTCCTGGCTCCACTTAGACAAGAGCACAACATCATAGATGTTGAGCGATCTCTGGGTCACTCTCTGGAGATTGATCGGCTATTTCCGTGCTGCGGGCCTGTTCATGCAGAATTGACCGGGGCAACAAACACAAGCAACAACAACAAGAAGTTGCATTTTTGTTTGTGGTTATAACGTACTTCATTGTGTCTTTTCAACATATTAATGAACTTAAATAATCTTTGGAAAATATCTTTGGAATTTTACGCAAAATGTAAGATTATATCGCTTTGAATTTGAAATGGTTGTCAGGTATGAGTATATTTATATTGGTTAATGTACAATGTAAGAGGAGAAATGATGGACATGACAATAAAACGAAACATCAAATTAAATGCAACCAGACCGAACAGGCAGCATAGAGAGGGAGGGAGAGGGCGAGAGCAGAAGAGAGAGAGAGAGAGAGCGGGGCGAGAGGATGAAGAGAGGGGGAGAGAGAGAGAGAGAGAGAGAGATGAGAGAGGAGAGAGAGAGAGAGAGAGAAGAGAGAGAGAGAGCAGAGAGAGAGAGAGAGAGAGAGAGAGAGGCGAGAGGGGCCGAGAGGACGAGAGGGAGAGAGAGGAGAGGAGAGAGAGAGAGGAGGGGGAGCGGGCGAGAGGACGAGAGAGGGAGAGAGGAGAGAGAGAGAGAGAGAGAGAGAGAGAGAGAGAGAGAGAGAGAGAGAGAGAGAGAGGAGAGGGGGAGAGGGCGGAAGGACGAGAGGGAGAGAGAGAAGAGAGAGAGAGAGAGAGAGAGAGAGAGAGAGAGAGAGAGAGAGAGAGAGAGAGAGAGAGAGGGGGAGAGGGAGAGGGCGAGAGGGGCGAGAGGGGGAGAGGGGGAGAGGGTGAGAGGGAGAAGAGGACGAGAGGTATACGAGAGTTTTTATGCGGTACTGTCCACGTGATGTGTGGATGAGTAGTGTGATGAGCGTCCGATACAGCTGAACACACAGTTCAGTGGTAGCAATGCAACTTCACTTCCTCTTCACACACCACATGGTCTACAAAAGGCAAAACTTGTGTCAGAATTTTCCATAGACATTTGTCATAGTATCAGGATCCATTATCCATCTCACTACGAGATAATTTCAAAACATCACCTCTTTTCATTACCAAATCACCACCACAATCTCACACACCATATCATCGTTATCAGTTACCAACAGTTTCTTGGCATAAAGAATGTTTCGAATCAGCATTATGACTCATCACCATCATTTATCAATACCATCATCATCACGCCATAATATTTATCATCCTCGTTATCAGACCAGTAAATCATGGCATAATCCTTCTCTACATACATTTATCATTACCATCTCAATGAATACCAACATGCTGAACTCATTATCACAATCATCACCCTTTGCTTCTTGTGCTGGGATACCTTGTAATTTGACTGGATTTGTTTTCTGGTGTCAGATTTGGACCGTAGAGGGCAGTTAGGGCATAAATCCTTGACTGCCAGGCACGTAGAATGGTCTGGTGGTCCTGCGGAGGTACAGGTACAGTGTAGCTGCTGTTTCATCGTGGCAACAACTAAGTCAATCCTTCCTTAAACATTGTAAGTTACAATTCTTGAAAAGTGCGCTTAAGCGAATCCAATTTCCCCAAATATGTATGTAAATGGGAGGGGGGGTAGCCTCCAGCGAAAATTTACCATGCAGACAAAAGAACATTATTACAATATTGGAGGTATAATTTTAAATAATTTCAACAAACATATTGAATATCATCATCTCGCAGTTGCCCCCTTTTTCCTTTATCATCATCTCAAGTTGCTTCAAGACTTCATTTGGTTAGCTCTTTCTCCGTTGATTGCAGAGCTGTGTAACACAGGCTTTTCCCTCATCGAACCTGTTTTTTATTATCAAGCGAGGATAATTTTCTTATATGGGGAAACATATTTAAATCCTTCAAAGTCA
>CM068966.1:89458334-89480673 GCA_035128595.1 Eptatretus atami
CTCCATAAAAGCCACTCAGGAATCAACGTCTCATTCGGAAAAAATGTCACGTGACAAAGGAACGAAATCACGTGACCACCACCACCCCTGTCACCCGTCCCTAATCAACTAGTATTTTTAAAGCATGAAAGTCCAGTTGTGCAACACAGATGTTTCTCATAACACGAGCTATGTGTGCCTACCGGCTGCCAATCACTTCACTGATGGGTTTAATCAAAAGCCATCATGTTGCACTTCACAAACAAATTGTACATCGATCTGGAAATCTCAGGATGAATAATACAGTGAAACACACAAAAACGGACCTTTCCGAGCACAGTTTTTTTGTCGTGAAGATTGTTATTGTTTTATCCATTCTAAGATGGGTGGGAGGTGAGATGTATCAGTAGTTTATCCACGAGTAGCCACGAGACCCGATACCCACCACCAGACCTGAGAAGCACCACACCCGCCCCACGTCGTCCAATGTAGCCGCTGAGCATAGGGGCACTTCACCTGACTTGACACATACGGATGCGTATCTTGGACACCCTATCGTCGTCATATCAAATGCCTTGATCAATTCCATATGTAATGCCTTCGTAAGGTTCTTGGCATCACCCGGCGAGACAGAATACCTAACACCTCAATCCTAGACCAAACACCTCATCCTAGTTCTTACCAAGGTCGGCTCAGCATGTTTACATCCACCAGTGCGCATGCAGCTGTGATCCGAGAAGTAAGATTCTGCACATTTGACAACTTGGTGTTGTAGACCACATCCTTGACAAGGCCCAATGAGGGGGAGCGCCGTCCTGTTGAAAAATGATATCGGGTTGCAAGTCTTCAATCTGTGGGAAGGCGAATCATTCCAAAATTGTTCATGTAAATTGTTGAGGTCACTGTATCCTCCGCAAAGCAAAGTGGACCCACCAAATGGTCATGGAGAAGGCCTCACCGCACAATGGCCTTTGGACTGTCGTGTATGTGTTCCGTGACCACGTGGGGGTTTTCAGAGCCCCAGATCTCACGTTGTGCTGGTTGACTTTCCACGATACAGGAAAGTAAGCTTCTTCTGTGTACATGACCTTTTTCAGGTAATCTTTGTCATCATTTATGCGACTGAGCATTTCCAAGGCAAACGCCTTGCATTTGGGTCTGTCATTTGGTTTGAGGTCCTGCAGAATCTGCACCTTATAGGCATAAAGCTTCATTCTTTTATGCAAAGTCCTGTGTGCAGTGGTGGTTGGTAGTCCCAGTTCTGTAGATGTACGTCGGATTGAATTTCTGGGACTTTGTTGAAACGATTCATGCACTCGTCCAATGTCTACTGCACTTGTGCTTGGTCGACCAGTACTTTTCTGTTTCTGAAAACTTCCAGTCTCCTTAAACATCTTGTACCACTCTCTGATACAAGTCTGCGATGGTGGATTCCTTCCATACCTTGTACAGAAATTAAGCTGAACTCACATGTCAGGTCTCGTCTCGATAAACCATTTGACACAATGAGCTTTCTCCTGTAGAGTCGCTATTTGCTTTAACATTAAACCACCAGACCTGAAAATAAAGAAAACTTTTTGAGTTTCTGTCATATAAACCAAAGGGTATCATTGTATCATTTGTGGTACTTAATATATTAACAACCAAAGTTGACCAGGTCTTTTTGGAACACCCTGTATATGTGTATATATTTACAGGTAATGGACAAAAAAATGTAAACACCAATGTAAGATCACTTAATTGGGCCACCACGTGTGGCTAGTATGGCCTGTATGTGCCGCGGAATAGAGTCTACCAGCGTCTGGAATTCTGCACGAGGGATGCGGCACCATTCTTCCACGAGAAAGTCAATCAACTCACAACTGTTTGATGGAGGTGGAAAACGCTGTCTCAGGCATCGTTCCAGAATATCCCATAAATAATTGATTGGGTTCAGATCTGATGACTGAGAAGGTCATGACAAATGGATAAACATCAGTGTCGTGATCATCAAAATATTGGGTGATCACACGTGCTCTGTGGATGGGGGCATTTCCTCATGGCAGGAAAGAAATGCAACAACATGGGGTGAAGATAATAATAATAAGAATCATAATAATAAATTTTATTAATGTAGCACTTTTCAAATACAAAGAAATCTCAAAGATGATCACTCAGTACCATTAAGTAGCAAATGGCATTGACCTTGCCTTCCAAGGGAATGACTTCACCCAAACCATGCCAGGAAAATGTGCCCCACAACATCACAGAAACACCACAACCATTCACTGTTGGAACCAAGCACTCATGGTTGTTGAGTTATTTGGGTTGGCACCACACGTGCACTCGTCCGTTTGGCAAGAACATGGTGAAGGATGATTCATCTGACCATATCACATTTCTCCACTGCTCGTTAGTCCATTTCCTGTGCTCTTTGCACCACTGGACTCGCAACCATGCATTGCCAGTTGTGATGAGCGGTTTGTGCACTGCAACCCGACTATGGTATCCCGCTCTGTGGTGTTCTCGGCGGACCGTTTTTGATGAAACTGGCTGCTTGCACCCCAGGTTGAAATGTACAATCAATTGATCTGCCGTTGCTCCCCTACTTTGCCTTGCACTTCAAATTAATGCACGGATATCACGATCCTGGAATATGCACTTCCACGCGCTGTTGCCATTTGCTGACGATGTCTTTCCCTCGGAGTTCCATGCCGACATCACCTTAGACACCATTGTTCATGAAACATCAGCAAGTTGAGCTGTCTTTGTCACTGAAGCTCCTGCCAAACATGCCCCAACAATCACCCCTCTTTTAAAGTCAATGAGGTCTCCTTTTGCAGCCATGCTAGCCATAATTATAGGCAACCAGGTCTGTGCAGCATTTTTAGCTCACCTGGATTTTAGTCAGGTGAGCTTATGCGATTAAGCAGTGTCCATAGGTGAGTGAGTGAGTGAGTGAGTAAACACTTCAGTCATTATCGCTTGGACCAAACAGAAATTTGATTAAATTTGGCCATAAGCTTCATATCTGATGCCTAACAAAGGTATATGGACTGCATCACAATCTGCACTCATTAAGGGGTCTACGTGGGTCTACGTTAAAAGGAGCGAAAGAACAGAGAGTAAGCCACTTGACTATGACAGCAGGTCGGCCCCGACTTAACTCAGGAGACAAATTTAACAATTCAACATAGCAGGATACGGCTTGGGACAGAAAAATTGATGAAAAGCACGAACAACGAAACAAATAAAAACGAAACAAATAAAAACGAAACAGTAAAACAGAACCTAAATGGTCAGGGGGACTTAGCTGAGAAGAATTGCAAGGAGAGATTTCCGATCAGTCGTCCACGTGCATTACCAATCAGTTCAATTGAGGCAATTAGTTGGAAGAGGGTGAAATAAGGTATAGTTAGTCTGAAAATGGGAGGGGGGGTGGGAAATTAAAAGAGGCAAATGTAGAATTTGAGTAGTAACTATTTCATGATCAATTTGGTCACCCATCAAGATATGTAAATGAAAAACAGAGGTCACCCATTAAGATATGTAAATGGTAAAGAGAGGTTACCCATAAAATTATGCAAATGGTAAAGAGATTCATAAAGTGTCAAGCAATTGCCTTTGGAAAAAATTGACATAATTAGTTAAACTAACTACTGTGTACATTACTCTTCAGCCATACATATTCTTTCTCTAACCCTGGCCTTCATCCTCCACACCCCCACCCCACCCACCCAACGTCTCTCCGTTTTCCCTCCGGTCTTTGCAGCCTGACTCTCACCCTCTGTTTCTGCCAAGCCGGGTGTCCTGCTGGCCCCGGGCAATGGGGATGGGGAATCGAGACACAGTAGCAGCACGTTTCTTTCCGAAGATGGCTGCGTCTCAGGCACACACAGGTATGGCCTTCAAGGGCAAGGTAAAGGCAACGAGAATGAGGAGACGTGGTTTGGACGCTTGGTAGGGAGATTATAGATAATGATGACCGTTCAGATGAGTTGAATCCATAGCTCGATCAGCCTTTGAGAGCGAGTATGTTGGTGGTGCTGCCTGAGCTCCTTCGCAGAGTCGGGTGGGGTTTTCCCCATGAGTAACCGCGACCTCCAGCTGAGGACACATCGAGCTCTGTTTCATGACAATGTGCGAGCCCCTGCATCCATACACTTGTACAGTGGAATTCCTTCCAAATGCTTTTGTTGCAAAAAAACAAACAAACAAACAAACAAAAACAAACATAAAATTACTGAGTTCATCATGTCAACTCAAATTTTAATCGTCATTCCTCAATGTAAGTAGCCGACTGCATACCTGTATTGGTCAGTCTGTATTCGTCACTGTGATTCTTCATTCGTATGCGGCACAAGGCTGCGGGTTAGCACTATCGGCTGAGGACGCCGCTGTGCCGCTGATGCAGTGCCCTCTTGTCATGGCTTCGGCAGGAATTTGTCATTTGTTCATGGTGCCGGAAATAGCTCACCGACTCTTCACAAAGGACACCGTGGGATCTTTAACGTCCACCAACGAATGGTGGCAGACGGGACTCCCAGTTTTAACGTCCATCCGAGGAATGGCACACACATTAATGAATCACCCTGCCTGTGAAACCGCCAGGATAGCAGTTTATAGCTGGGTCGGGATTTGAACCCAAACTAGACAGCTTAGAGGCAAGTGTGTACACCTTTTGCCTTCCTGTGAGCCCACCACTGTGATTCAACAGCAGTTTCCCCACATTTGAACAATAGATGTACTTAGGCCGTTCATAATGTCCTACAAACGAGATACTTGCGATAGTTCGAGACACACCAAATATAATTACGTTAAAAACACCAAAAACTAGGGAACAACTTTGAAATAAACTAAGGATTCACAGTTCAGAATGTGCATGCAAATCATGGCTTTGGAGGAAGGAAACCCAATCAGGATATTGGATGTACAATGTGTCATGCTATAATGTTATACATCAAAAATGATGAAGCAAATACTCCATGGTTAAATGTGTGTGTCTATATAATACATCGCTACCAATTTGTTAGTACTTTTACATCATGAACTTTGTTTCATTTACTTGTCCAGTCAAACCAATGACAGTAGTGCAGGTGTGGGTTTTTCCGTTGGACTTGGTCTGAAACGTGGGCTTATGGATTTGGTCTCGATTTTCGTGTCCATGCGTGCGTATGTGCGTCTGAAACCATATCTTAGACATGTATGGACCGATTTTATTCCTACTTGGCACAAAGACAACATACGATGGGATACACGTGCACATCATTTTGTTTCACGATGCAATCAAAGGTGGCCAACTGGCGGCAATTTTGGTTGTAAAAAACATCTGATGTTGAACACGTCCTCAACCATTTCTCGGACAAGCATTTACCGATGTTATTCAAACTTGGCACACAGATAAAAAAAAAATTTAAAATGATGGCTTACATACACATGCCATTTTTCTTAAAGATCAGATCCAAAATGGCTGATAGGTGGCCATTTTGTTACTTAAATCAGTCCCCAACCATTTCTCAGACATGCATGGTCCGATTTTGTTCAAACTTGGCACAAGCACAGTACATGATAGTATACACGTGCACCTCGCCTCATTTTGCAATCTGATCAAACATGGCCGACTGGTAGACTGGCAGCCATTTTAGTTGTAAAAAAAACCTGGTATCGAACACGACCTCAACCATTTCTCAGACATACATTTACCCATCTTGTTCAAACTTGACAAACAAATAATCAGTGATGGCTTACATATGCACATCATTTTCTTTCGCGATCAGATCCAAGATGGCCGACTGACAGCCGTTTTAGTTGTAAAAAAAATCTGATGTTAAACACGTCCTCAACCATTTCTCAGACTTGCATTTACCGATGTTATTCAAACTTGGCAAAAAGGTAAAGAATAACGGTTTACATATGCCTGCCATTTATTTTTGAGATCAGAACCAAGATGGCTGGCTGGCGGCCATGTTGTTACTTAAATGTGTCCCCACCCATTTCTCAGAGATGCATGGTCCGAGATGCATGGTCATCTCAGAGATGCAGAGATGATGCAAACTTGGGACAAGCTCAATACGTCATGGCATACACATGCTCCTCACTTTATTTTGTGATCTGATCCAAGATGGCTGACCGGTAGACTGGCGGCCATTTTTGTTGTACATAAATATGGGCTTGCC
Organism: Eptatretus atami; assembly: GCA_035128595.1. Classification (NCBI taxonomy): domain Eukaryota; kingdom Metazoa; phylum Chordata; class Myxini; order Myxiniformes; family Myxinidae; genus Eptatretus; species Eptatretus atami. The sequence continues at coordinate 89,464,469 of CM068966.1, forward strand.
CTTTAACGCCGTCCAGCAAAATGATTAAAACAACGGGGGCTATGACATTTTATGTCTATTTTACTTGTTTAATCTGGTTTCTAACCAATCATTTTGCCCCACACTACTATCGGGCTCGTGGACCTCTCCCTTGAGGGACGAGTAGTGAGGAAGGCTTTAATGGAAGTGTGACAAGGCCTTCCTGCCTGGCAGCTCGCTATTTACACCATCGTGGAAATGACTCACGAACTTGAGTTTCACTGGAGTTAAACCGCATTTGCAGCCATAAGTTTTGCGATGCATTTTCTCTTTTGTCTCACTGAGTTTCATAACACGCGTCAGTCCGTGACCTTTTCCTCATGGAGCGCTTTGCTCTCTGCACTCGCAGCTTCATTTCACATACCATGTCATCGCTCTATCCTCATTAGGTTTTCACTCCTTTCAACAGTGGGACTACTATAATCAATCCCCTTTTCGTGAGCAGATTATTCCCACGGGCACTGGTCATTTATGATAGTCAAGTCACCAAGTGTATCATATTATTCCATGGACACAACGCCGACCTGGCCCACTGTTGATACACCATTTCTTGCTTTTATTAAACTTGTGACTGTATTCACCTGCACTCAAGTTTAACAGCTTATGGGACACCGATCAGATTGGATGAAGTCATCAACCTTTAGCGGTGAGTAAAAGTCAATAACTCGATTTTCTATAACCTCTTCAGCATCCTCCACATGCTCATGTCATGGCTTGATGCTCAGCAGCTCCTCAGAACACAACATACAAAGGCAGATGCAAGGTGTTCTAAAGAGCAATGACTTTACAGTTTGGACCAGAGTCCCGATATGACATCTGGAACTTCCTGATGCTGTGGAAGTTAATGCTTCGAGGGTCATTGGCATGTCCAAACAAGATGGTGAGACTGATGGTATGCTCCTCTCCAACCAATGGTCGATTGCAGGTTTTGAGTGCATTCTTACCTTTCAGTCAGTACTTTAAAGAAAAAATGCATACAAAAATCGACATTTATGGACGAGTGAGTTAACAAAGGGATAAAATGTCAACAGTGACAGTGTGACTACAGTTGGATATGAAAAGTGAGGAATGAGCTGACAGTAAAATAAACTTTCAATGTTATCGTTACGTGGAAGAGGGTGGGGAGGGGGGGGTTGATCCATAGCGAGACTGTGGTAAGTGTAACATGGTCCGTGAGTTTCGAGTGGGTTATATTGCCATGTACCAGGGACCTGTCAGAGTAAGCCATCTTGTAAAATGTGGCACTGAGGAGGCAGCTTATGTAATTTATAAACAGGACAGTCAGGGTAATATTGTGTGCGTAAAAAACACTTGTTTGTGGGTGGGGCCAGGTGAGGACTTCCCATCACAAAAAGGCACATGTGTGTGAAAAGGACGTCATGATCGGTCTGGCCAGTGTGCCAGCCACGGCAGCATAATGAGCTGTCGGACCTGAAATCAGGCAATGGATGTTGGAAGGCTAAGTGGGCTGTGAGATTCCACATTGACAGAATTGAAGGACAAAAAAACACGTTATTTTTCTTCAGACCATAATTTCACCTTGACCTCTAATCCAGAGGGGAATTATGTAAATTAAGCGGAAATGCAGCTTACTCGGGGGCTATCTGGAGGGAGCAATTTTGTTTCGATCAGCTAAACCTTAGTCGAGCTTGGGTGAAAAATGTTAAAATGTCTATAATGAGGTCATGAACTTTAAATTAGGTCAAGGTCAAAAAAATGTCAACCCCGCATACTTTTTTTGTCCCATTATTGATGCAAAATTTCATTCCGAAAGTCTCAGCCAGATCCGAGATACAGTTTGAACATTGGCAGAAAAAAGGGAGAAAAACTGAAATGGTGGGTTAGTACCCTTATGGGGAGTAAGACCTTGACCTTTAACCCAGAGGAGCATGATGTAAATTAAGGGTAAATGCACCTTACTCTAGGCTATCTCGGGAGGACAATTTTGTTCTGATCAGACAAGCCATAGTCGAGTTTTGGTGGAAAATGGTAAAAAGTCTAATTAGATCATGGCCTTAAAATTAGGTCTTGGTCCAAACAAATATGGCAACCCCGCATCCTTTGTATTCCCATGATTGATGCAAAATTTCATTCCAAAAGTCCCAGCCGAATCCGAAATACAGCTCAGACATTGTCAGTGAAGGCACACAAAAAAAAAACCGAAGTGGTGGCTTAGTACTCCCAGGGGTGAAAGAAACTCTGGGTACCATGAAAACTTTGGGGCACTAATCGTAGAAACAAACCCTACAACAGCTATAAGCCTTCCCCCATCTTATAAGGGGAGGCTTAGTTAGAGGAACATATGCTCACTCAGATATAACAAAGGAACAAAGTGGACTGACAAGGAGCTTCAATGTAAGAAGCCATTAAGCCCATCAAAGGCTGCATAATCCTGCCAATAGCCAAGTACCCCTCTATCCCCACTGCTTTTACGTAACTATCGAACTCAACATTAAATCTATCGACTCTTTCTGCTGTCACCTTTCCAGGGAAACTATTCCGTACATTTACTGCTCTCTGAATGAAAGACCCCTGCCTTATTACCGTCCTGACTCTCCTCTTCTTTACTCTCAGATTGTGGCCCCTGGTCCTGTCAGTATCTGTTCTGATTTTAAAAAAAAGCTCTTCCGCACTTATTTTATCTCTGCCCTTCATTATCTTAAACATCTCTATATCGGCCATGAACTACAATCTCAATGATGGTTAGAAATGGAATTCCGTGGCACCCAACTGGGGAATACGTGGAAGTGGACATTTCCTCATGTCTAAGATACGATAGTGCAGTTCTATGCTCGATATTCCATTGCAAAAGGGGTCAAAAGGGGGTCTCAAATCAGTCCACCATCAACCCCCTCGTCTTTTCAACCAAATTTTCAGCATTTAAACGAAAGTAGTAATTTTAAAATGGTAAACCAAGCTGTTCTGCTACTGGATGCAAATCGGACTCACAAAAATATAGAAAATACAAATTCGACATGGATCACACAGAGGTGATGAGTTGCTATCATTTCCTATTTTTTTTTATTTTTGGATACATAATCAAGGTTCGTTTTTAGAGCAAGAACACAGAATGGATCAGGACAGAACATAACATAAAAGGAACAGTAGAAAGAGAACGGTGGAATGCCAACAGCAGGGCCAAGGGAGAAAATAGACGGAGACGGACAAACAAGGGATGCAGGTAACGATGAGAGGAAGGAGAATGCAAGGGGTGGACAAGATGGATGCAGTAGCAAAATTTTGAGAGGGGGTGGGGTGATTTAATGGGTGGAGAAAAAATCATGATTTTGGATGGTGGTGAACAGCTGTCTTCAAGAACTGGAAGGAGAATGAGATTGAAGAGAGTGTGGAAGGTGGTTGCCCAAGCAGAAAAAGAGGAATAAATGAGTGGAGGTAAGCAGTATTTCTGGATTTAGGCAGTTTCACTAGGAAGGGGTTGCAAGTGGACCACGTGCTTCCTGCAGATAACTGGGGGGGGGGGGGGGGGGACGACGACGACAAAGATTTATACAGAGCGTATTGTGACTAGATCGCAGAGGAGAGTGTCTGATGCCTCATATCCAGCTAACGTCCTGTTTCAGCTTTTGCCATCTAGAAGAGATACAGGTCATTTAGGTATCGGACAAATTGCTTTTGGAATAGTTTTTTTTCCCCCTCAGGCAGTTATTGCCCTGTCCAAATCCATTACCACATAAACAGCCATTTTCTGTAGACTTTTTGTTCTTTGTGATGTGGTGCTCCTGTTTGGATTATTGGGTTGTTGCTGAATGCTCAGGTAGGAAGAGGGGTCATTGATATTAATTTTCAGTTTTATTATTATCTACGACGATGGTATTTAACGGTTTATTTATGCTCATCATGTTCATCATGTGTATGGTTATGTTATGTGAGAGAAGGCTTAGCTTTTTGGTGAGGTGAGGGGAGAGGAGGGTGAACATGAGGGATTGTATCATTCCAATTTTGTCCATTTTTGACATTTTGTTGTGCTTATGATGTGTATTGAGGGATTGTTTTGTTGTTGGTGTAGCTTTGAGTTTATTTTGAATTCAGTTTAATCATCTGATGTATTCTGATTGACTTTGCTGAGGTGTATGATTTATTGTGATTGTACGTGACCAACATCAAGACCTATTCCTTGTGTTTAAATTACACTTGGCAAAATAAAGTTCTTCTTCTTCTTCTTCTTCTTCGAGGTAGAAATATGCAAAACTTAATACAGAGCATAATATGCAAAATATGAAATATGCAAAACTTAATACAAAACAATACAGAGACGAGGTATAAATATAAACAAAACTTAATACAGAGACGAGGTAGAAATATAAACAAAACTTAATACAGAGGTTCCAGCTGCCGACATACCTGATAAATTAAATACAGTATATCCACATGACATTCTAAATCACACGTCACATGGCATTGTGTACTCCCTACGTTTCGCAGCCACAGAGAAAACATTAACTCGAATTGCTAAAATAACATCTCAAACACAACATGCAACAATACCTGTGAATCTGTAATAATCATGAAATATATTAAACTTTTACTTACAGACATAGCCTTCCAAGGCACTAATGAACAGCAGATGGCACAAAGCAAACAACAATGCCTCTGTTTAATCACAAAATTAAGTATTTGCACCCTGACCTACAGGTCATATTATCTCCAAGAGGCAATGGAATGGCTCGACAAACACTAATAAGGCAGCAATTGAAACCATCCACCAGGGGGCAGCACATAAGCAATTAACAGTGGTAGCAAATGCATAACAATCTATATTGTGACAGAACCAGGGTTTAGGGGTTACCATGAGGTGGTTCCTCAGACCCTCTCCCTGACCTCCAGACCTGAGGCCACCAGCCACACATAACCTTGCGGTCTGTCAGATTGCTCGTCAACCACGGACACCATTGGCATTGACACCACCAAACCATTGACACCAAAGTCAACCATTGACACCACCAAACCGAGCAGGGTCCTCTCGTTCAATAAAACCTACAGTTGCTTTGGTGATCCTAATTGGAGACCGCACCCTCAACGCCCACCCATCTACTTATTACGGCCGAGCGAAAACATAGCTTTGATGTTGGCTAAACCAGCGGAGCCAATCACTGGGGTAGAACTTCCCGTCTATCTATTCTTACACATTAAATCGAACCAATGGAGGAAAGGCCAAAAGCAAGCAGGTTGGAAAGTAACATTTACCAAATAAAGCAATCATGTGTTTACAACTGACAATCAATGAGCAGGTATTTACAATCTGCAATCAGTAAGCATGCATTTACAAGGCAAGATTTACAATGAACACATGCAGTGATTAAAGGTACAAAAATAATAGTTGTTTACTCCCTTAACTCTGATGCAAAAGCCCCTTACACAATCTTACCTATCTATAGATGGATAACACAAGACATGGTGCCATCAATCATCCAGGAAAGTAGATTTAGAAAAATGAGCAGATAAGAGGAAGAATGGAGTGTGGGGCCAGCTCCTGGCTCACCTTATACAGACAGGTGGGCCTGTGTGAATCCTAAGTGCAGGGCAGGAGGGGTAGGAGGCAGAAATGGGGAGATTGGGAGTGCCAATGCATGTCGGGTATAATGTGTTTTAGCAAGCAGGAACGGCTTTGGTTCTCGTGGTCCTGATAGCCGATGGCAGAGGTTTGAGCAGCCCCTCGCAGTTTCACAGCACACCTCTGCAGGCTTCATGCAAACTTGTGCAGAATCATGCAAACTCATACAGAATCATGCAAACTTGTGCAGAATAGTGCAAACTCGTGCAAACTTGTGGAGCTCATGGCGTGCCAGCTCCCCCTTGGCGGCTCTCACAGTCTGAATAGGCAAACATGCAGCGCAGGCTTGGCCAGGACTCATGGTAAAGGGGCTGTCACACCTTGACGATTTAGCCAGCGTATGCCGATTTATGAAAAATTTGTCTAAAACGCTGGCACACGTCCAATACGTTATGGGTACGTTATGTGTACGTTAGTTGCACGCTGAAAAACACTACCATAGGTCGTATTACGCTGGTTTAAAACGTTGTACTTTTTGGTTGTCCAAAAAATTTTGCATGCTTGAAATTTTACACGTACTCGGCGTTTGGCTCACACGTTCCGCTACGCTGGCCATAAGTTGTAGGCACGTTATGCGATCGTTGACACACGTTAATTGTATGTTACTCATAAGTCGAAACACGTAGAGGTAACATTCGCGTACTCGAAACTTATTTCTAACCTATGAGTAACGTTTTGTAAGCACGCTACACGAACGTTGTTCACACTTCGCAACACGCTACTTGAAAGTTCCTCATACGTCGAAACACATCAAAGTAATGTTTAGGGTACCGTGACTTATTTATAACCTATGAATAACGTGCTTGGGAATTATTACGCTATGTACGCTAGACTATCGTTGGGCATAGGTTGTGGACAACTAAAACACGATAAACAATCGTTGGTATACCTTATCTATAAGTTATCAAAGCGTTCTGTGTTCATTACTAGTACATTATGATTTGTCAAAGTCGTTTTTAATACTTTACAAAGTAAAAAAAAGAAATATTTCATCGTGGGAATGAGGAAAAAAATTAGCCGAAAAGAACATCGAACAATGGTGCAAAGTAGTCTCCTATTCGTGGACGATAAGAGGATCCATCATCACCACACCCACCCCATCACGCTACATACTACTACTGACATAGACATACTACTACTACAATGCTACTACTACAACTACTACTACTATTACTACTGTCACGCACACCAACTACTACTAATAGTATTACTACTACTAATACTACTGGCATTGACATCTACTCAACATGGAGTCTGGAACAATGATGGGTTCCTCTTGTGAAGCCCATTTGTATATACCAATTCCCCTTAACGCTGCCAATACGCCATTACACGGTAGATGTAAGTTAGAACACGTTCAGTAAGTGCTGTGGTCGTCCGGAAGACGTCAATTAATTCGTCTACATAGACAATGTGCGTTTTAGATACGTTACAAATAGGTTCATAGCATGTTACTCAAAGGTTAGAAGCACGTTATACTTAGGGTCAAAGCATGCTACACATAGGTTAAACGCACGTTACTCATAGGTTCATAGCACGCTAGTCATTGGTTCAAGGCAAGTTACAAATAGGTTCAATGCCGTTACTCATAGGTTTCAAGCACGTTAAACATAGGTTCAGAGCACGCTACTCATAGGTTAAAAGGACGTTACCCTTGGTTGAAAATTAGGTTGCGGGTATGTTAAATATTACCTTGACGTGTTTCGACTTATGAGTAACCTACAAGTAACGTGTGTCCGTCGTGTGTAAACGATCGCGGAGCGTGCCAGGAACTATGACAACGCATGCGAACGTGTTAGCCATACGCCGAGTACGTCGTAAAATTTTCAGCATGCTTGAAATTTCACGACGTATTACACTTACCACGTAATATGACAGCATACTTCATTTTTTTCCAGCCTCCTCTTAACGTATACACAACTTACCTATACCGTATTTGACGTGCGCCTAGCGTTTTAGACACATTTTTCATAGCCGGCATACGCTGGCAAAATCGTCAAGGTGTGACTGCGATGTTGACACTTCAAATTTTCAGGCGGTTATGATTTAAATCGGCGTCTGGCAGGTTCTTAACAGGCTACGCCACGAGTTCGCCGGCGATACGTTTAGCGCGCTATGCGTAAGTTAAACTATCGTTGGGCATAGGTTGTGAACGCCGCCAACAGGCTAAGCATTCGTTGGTAAAAGTTATCAATAACACAACGAAACGTTCTGTACCCGTTACTAATATGTTATGCATACGACCAACAGTTATGAATACGCCAAAACTTAAAAAAAAACATCAAAATTTCAGCGTACCGCCAACGTTTTACATCCATTTTTATACGTTGCCATTGCTGGCTAAAACGTCAAGGTGTGACAGGGCCCTAAGGAGAGCTTGGTGGACGAGAGTGAAACGATTCGAGACCTCCCAGCAGACGAGACGAGTGTAGTGAAGAGTCGAGAGCTACCAAGACCTCCCAGCAGATGACATGAGTGGATTGGAAAGTTGAGAGCAGTTATGACCTCATGGCAGATGAGACGAGCGGAAGAGAAAATCGAGTGCTGTCAAGACATCTCAGGAGACAAGACAAGTGGAGTGGAAAGTCAAGCGCGAGGTCCCTTGCCGATCTGGCCTTTGATAACCACCGAGAGGGGGTGTGGTTACAGTTGCCATCATTGCTCTTCTTCCCGCCCATGTCACCTTCCGATTGGCATCCATCTGCCATACCAAACTCCCCCCCTCCCCCCCCCCCCCCCGCTTTGGCGAGCAGCGTCTCTGGCAGTATCAACGTTGAACATGCAGGAATGACGACAATTGTAGCGTTAATGATTGCTCTAATGTGTTTAATGGGGCAGTTTTGCAGGGAAGAAAGGAAGAAATCTTTAATTTCATAGGGATTTGCACATGCTGAAGGGCCCATTGCATGGAGGTAACAGGGTAGTTTGGGACATGAGGAGATGGTGACTCACTTGGTGGTGAAGGGTGATGGTTTCGGATAAAATCTGGATGTCACTGAAACTCCCTAATTGACATTTAACAGTTCTTAGGCCTACATAGAGGTTACAAACCCGGTTCTACCTCTGGTTCCAATCCCAATGCTGACCTTAAGTCACCACCCAAGGCCAGCAGACAAGCACATACTTTAGCATGACTCCGGTGCATATACTCCGGTCCAAGCTCCGATGAACCTCGAAGGGTACTCCCGCTTCAGGGGTGCCTGATAGTACAATTAAAGATGCAATATTTAAAGTGTGCTATCATTACTACGATTACTTAATAATCAACAAATTTTAAATCACTAAAATTACGAAGTAATTCGCAATATTTAAAACATATCAATACTTAAGCACATCATAAATCAGACATAGACATAGGAATCACTCGTAATTGCTTCCTCTCTAATGTATAAAGTCCGGTCACCTTTGACTGTTTTAAAAGGCCATTGTGGTTGCATTCTACAAAGAGCTAAATAACTCGAGTAAATCCACAATTAGTGATTACAATGAGCTCTTTATTAAAAAGTTTACAGCTGAAGTAATTTTAATGTAAACATGGCAAAAGTTATGAGGTGGAAGAGACTGTGTTAGGATTCTCCGAAGAGATCTGATACCAAAGGAATTAAGTCTCCGTCTCAGATCGCTGGTCAGAGTCCAAGTCTCACATCTGTAGAGCAAGACTGGAAGCACCAAGGACCTGAAGACTCGGACTTTTGTCCTCCTGCACAGATACCGAAACAAGGCACAAGTACAGTACACGACGGCAAACACGTGCCCCTCACTTTATTTTGCGATCTGATCAAAGATGGCCGCCTGTTTACCAGTCGGCCATTTTAGTTGTAAATATATGTGGGCTAGTCCTTTAACTCCGTGCAGCATAATTACTAAAACAACGGGGGCTATGACATTTTATGTCTTTTTCCTTGTTATGGATGTAATTGTTTATAAAATAAAACAAATCCTTTAGTATCTCATCTTGTTTCACGATATATTTATCCTCTATTTTCCAGTCGTATGTTTCATATACTACTCAAATTCCTTTTTACTTCATAACGTAGAACAATTGTCTCTCCAAAAATTATTTATAGATACGTTTTGAATTTCAACTTAAATAAAATAAAAGTATTGGCATAGTTTCTTAATGAGCGACGAGGGAGTTGAAAGTATGATTGACTAAGATAAATACAATTACAGGAATAATGTCTTCCTCTTGTGTAGGAGCTATCCATAACCGTTTGGCTTCTCTCATAAACGCAATCATCAAAGATGACGAGGTTCTTTTTTGATTTATCCAAATCTTGGGGTGAAGGTATATCATCCGTATTATTATTCTCAGAAGGATGATGTAAGAAGTGTCGATAAAGCCGATTTTTTATAGTTAAAGGAGTTGATAATTAATAGACCGAGTGATTCATGGATGATTGTTCTTTCCTCTTCCACTCCATTTAGTAATAAGTGGGAAATGGCGATTGTAAGTGCTAGTGTGAAGAGGAAGCAGCAGAGTGGGCTTGATGGGATTCATTGACTTCCCCCCAATCCATGGATTTGATCTCGGCAGTAAAATAACACAAGGTGTTATAGTTGATATCCCTCGTGACATAACTCTTTTGAATAGAAGTAGAATTTAGAAAGCATGAAGGAGTAATCTGGAATCAAGGTAAATGATCAGAAATGTCAGTATTGAGGATACCTGCATCAATATCATCATCGTTATTGGTCAGTTTATTATCGATAATGGTAGTACTTTGAGGAGTAATGCAAGTTGGCTGATCAATCAGAGGATGAAATCCATACGAGTAAAAACTATTAACAAAGTCGTCAGTGGGTTGGTGATTATAACGATTAAGTAAATTGAAATTAAAATCTCGGATTTAATAACACAAAAATAGCAATCAAGTATATTAAGTAGCTCAGCATAATCAGCCATAATTTTCTTTGTCTTCGTCATCCATGTTATAATTCCACCCAGTTCTTTCACAGTGGACTCGAGTGCAGGTTCACGTTGGACTCGAGTGCAGCAATCAGACTCGAGTGGCAGGTCAACGTTGGACTCGAGTGCAGCAATCAGATTCGAGTGCAGGTTCACATTGGACATTGAGTGCAGCAATCAGACTCAAGTGCAGGTTCACGTTGGCTCAAGTGGAGGTTCACGTTGGACTCGAGTGCAGCAATCAGACTCGAGTGCAGGTTCATGTTGGACTCGAGCGCAGGTTCACGTTGGACTCGAGTGCAGGTTCACGTTGGACTCGAGTGCAGGTTCACATTGGACTCGAATGCAGCAATCCATTTACCTTGAAATTCAATGGAATCATTGATGTTGGTTTCCAACTCGTCAATCCGTTTATGCAAGTCCGTCTGCCCCGCACGGATCTCAGCAGATGTTTGAATTCAACGTTGAAAAATATTGTAAGCAACGAGTCATCAATTCTATTTGATTGCTGAATGTGATGGATTAGCTACTACAACACTTCATATTAGCTGCTCATGTGTAGTTTAGGTGAGTCGTTGCCAACACCCTGAATAAATTACAAATTCTTGCCTGGATTGTGGGTAGCAAGTGTTCTGGTCTTCTTTGAAGCCCCTTGGCACCAGGTTACACCACTTGTTATCTCAGAGAGTGATTGTTGTCTGTGCAGCAGCTTTCTGCACTGTAAATAGATTGAGCAGGTGGTTCACATATTTCAAATGAACAGCCTTCTTCAGATACAGAGGGATACAAACAACAATCCCACTGTATCTCTCCAAAAGAATCGACCATTGCTGCATGCTGGACTTCGTCACAAATTGCCTGTATGTAGATGTGTTAGACATGTCGATGTTAATTAATTTTGATGATAATAGGTTAATAATAAGAATGGGGTCGGTGAGTCATTAGTGTCGTTGGCGTCGTCATCATGGTTGCCCTTCGTCGCCAAAGAAGGCCATTCACATGTGACATGCAAACAACCTTGGAAAGTGAATTTGTTTATAGTGTAGGAGCTGCACTACCCACATAACAACTACACTCTGAGATAGCAATCAGAGCAAACTGGATGTCAAAAGATAGCAAACCGGATGTCAAAAGATATGCTCGAAAACCAGGCTACTTGAAATAGCAGGATGACAGTTCATAGTTGGGTAGAAATTCCAACTCAGGCCTCACAGCTCAAAGGTGAGTGCACATACCCAAGGCCAAAACTATCCTCCCAGCATGATTAGTGTCATAGAAGATAAGTAAGCAAAGCTTAAATGAAGGGGATGTCGGTAAACCATAGGCATGATGTACCATGTGACCTCCTCTTGTGTCTACGTTTCCTTATATATCCGTTTATGGTTCCATATTAAGGATTTGAACCCAATATCCCAGCTAAAGGAGGTAAGTCGTCAAATGGGGACATCAAACTGGGTTTGGCCATCATGGCTGCACTATACTGAGGTGTCATTCAGAGAGGATGGAGCACCCGTTTGAATTCAACATCGTTTCATACATAAATTAATGGGAAGTGCCAGATCAATGATGTTATCATTTGGACAGAAGCTTACATACACTTAATAACTAAAAGCATGAAAGCTCAAAGATCATGTTTGATAATGGGTTCTTGTATGCACTTGATGAAATGGCCAGGAAGTTGCCTTTTTCAGTAAAACGTTCAGAGCAACTTTTATGTGTAGCTTTTCTGCATCACAGCACACTCAATATAGAAACCACAAAACAACAAAAGAATTCCCTCGTTTACAAGAGCAATGAAGGAATCATTTCAATTCAAAACATATATTGCACATTATATTATCAAACAAACAGTTATGTTCGTGTTAACCTCACTCACACATTGATGATGTTTACTCTCAACCAATGGGAATCTCATTCATGAACAAATGCCCTTTAAACAACAAATCATCCAACTGTAAACTCCCTCCTCTTCCTCACTGGCTTTTGTCTTGTTACGAACAAAATCGAAGATTCCCACGTATATTGGTTGGTCTGGTCTGTTATTAGTCTCCGACCGGTTTCACCAGAGGAGACGATAGGTTTGCTCTCCGTCCGTCCGTCTGTCTGTCCCATCCGTGGTTTTTCAGACTTTTTCCCAAACCCTTTAACATGTTCAACTAAAACTTGGTACATGACTTTATGATGATGAGTTACAGAAAAAGTTCGAATTTCATGGCGTTTCGTCAATTTTTCAGAATTATGCCCTTTTTGGATTTAGAAAATATTACATCGGGAGGAGACATGCATTGGAAAGCAATTCTCGCTCTTATTCTGCCTGTCTGTCTGTCTGTCTGCTTATATGTCAATCACCTACAGGTCACATTTTTACTCCTACCTTCACAAAACTTAACCACCTGGTAGAGGTAGTAAATACCTGAAAGCCTATTGTTTTGAGGTAAGTAGGTCAAGGTCACATAAATCAACAGTTTTCATCCGATTCACTTGATATCTACATAAAGTATATACTGTACTGTATATAAAACCAAAAAACATGGGTGGATGGTGAACCCTCGGCGAAGTGAAGCCTTGGCCAACCCATGTGAGTATGTCTATTAATTACGTAGTTTGAATGTGAGTTGGACCATGAATACGTCTCTTAATTACTTATTATTGGGCATTGACTATGTCTATTAATTACATCTATGAATTACAAACGATTGGAACATACATTTTCGACATTTAGACCTTTAGCCCCTTCAATCTGTTAGACCCCCATCAACCTCTTTGGACCTTATAAGACCCTTTATACCCCTCAACTATTTTGGCCTTTACACCCTTTAGACCACTTAGACTCCTTGACTCATAGACCTTATAGACCCATTTGACACACTTTGGACACTTCAGACCCCTTTAGAATTATCAGACCATATAGACACATTAGAAGCTTTGGACTTGCAACAACTGTTGGAAAATACCTTTTCGACCATTAGACCCCTTTGACCTTTTGGATTTAAACTAAAATCCTGGTTTTACACCTGCTCCAAACTCGTGTCAGACAATTAAACTAAAGAGTTCAGAGAACATGATACCCCATACAGTGTTCAGGTATATGCTTCCATTTTAATACGACAATGATTTTATGGATCGTGAAAAAAAGATTCGTGCTATTGAAGCAGTCATACACCACCCTTGTACACCTACCTCCCTTATACACCACCATATAGAACAAGAACTGCAAAACTGCAGGTTCTTGGAAGTACTTGGACAGCAATTTGTGTTCCACAGTGTTCTTACTATAGGCTAACCCCCGCTTTAGCAGGGAAAATGGCCTTAAAATGCTTGTTGTTGTTGTTGTTGTTGTAGTGTTCTTACTATGATTCACAGACGTGTGTTTGTGTGTGTGTGTGTGTTGGTGTGTGTGTGTGTGTGTGTGTGTGTGTGTGTTCGTATGTTTATTTGTCATACTGCTCCTACAGTTGTGGGCTGATTACATCCAGACTTTAAACATAGGATCAGCATGACCTCAATTAGTGTATAGGGGTGTTTTTATCTTTGCCGGTGATGTTGGGGGTGGGGGGGACACTAATTCTCAATGTAAATGCGTACCTTGTAGCACTGCCTCTTGATGGGGGAGGGTATTCAAAGTCCCCACCATTTACAGTGCAGTATTCCTGTCCCTATGTTTTTCAGTGCCGTGAGTTGTTATGAATTACGTAGTGAGAGGTATTTTAGAGAGGTATTTTGAATTACACGTTTGAATAAGGATAATCACATAACCCCACTGGCCACTCCCAAAGGGAACAGCTACTTCTAGTGTAATTCAATTTAAAGAAAATAAGATTGCAAAAGTCGGGTAAATAAATTCCGGGTTTCACCACCATTTTCCCCAGTGTCTATTACACCATTTTATCCAAAATGTTACATTAGTTATTTGTGCCTGTTATTTGTGTCCTTTATAATGTCCTTAAAAACAGTATGTTTCTTGTTTGGAATGATTTTCAATTTTGTTTCACTGCCAGACAGGTAGACAGAGTAAAATAATTATCTCACCCCTCTCTTCGCATGTACAATCGGGATGAATTCAGAGCCAAAAATACAGTAAAACGGCAAACTTGTCCTCAGATTCATGTTCAAAATACACAATTTATTTTAAATAAGCTGTTCCTCGATCATAAACCTGAACATGAACTTTATTATTATCCACATTAAAATCAACAACACTTTGTCTACATACAATACCATGTAACAAAAAATAAATAAATTATGATTGGATAATAGGAACCAGAAAATAACATAAAATGCTAGCCAAAAAAATTGACGATCATAAAGTGATAGGACAGATGGACAGACAGGAGAGATATGAACCAATTGCTTAACTCCGCTTTTTGTTTCACGCAAGCCCCCGCTTGCGTGAAAGTGTTTAGCTTGGACACTCCGGTGTAGCCGATGCTTTTGAATCGATGCCTGTGTGTGCTCACAATGAACAGTTGAAATCCAAGGATATTTCCTTGTTTTCCTTATTTCCCCCAAGGAATTTTTAATATCCATCTGGAAATAAAAAGCACAACTCTTTTCATTGTGCTATTGAGAGCCAAAATGACCTCAGGCATTTCCATAAGGCACCAACTGTCAGAGACTTTGTAAACAGGTTTACCTTATTTGCCGTCTGTTCGTTGGCCAGCCTTTATCAGTTTGAGGAGAAGAGATAAAAGGAAGACAAAAACACTGAGACAATGAGGACAAAGACAATATTTATACCACAAAGCAACACAGAAAGACAAAAACAGCAAATATAACTGCATAGCTAGGGATAGTTTAATTACTTTTTTTTTTTTAATCAGTCACCTTCAAGTTACCTGGGGTGGATCGAGGTCACTTGAGATGGAAGCGTTTTTGGATAACTTGCAGTTTACATGACTATTGGTTAACTCGAGACATAATGAATTTTTTTTAATGCAAAACAGGTTAACACCTACTTTGAAATAACGTACAGGTAAGTCTTGA
Source organism: Eptatretus atami (assembly GCA_035128595.1). Classification (NCBI taxonomy): domain Eukaryota; kingdom Metazoa; phylum Chordata; class Myxini; order Myxiniformes; family Myxinidae; genus Eptatretus; species Eptatretus atami. Next base: position 89,479,951 of record CM068966.1, read on the forward strand.
TTATACCTTAAACAAGACAATTGTAAATGTCACCAGCGCTACTTCTCCCTCTTAGAATTCACCTTCAGTGTAAATCGTCCTCCATATTTAGTTTATAAAAAAATGTTCACAAAGATTCGCTAATCCAAGTCGAGAAAAATTAATCCTGATACCAACTTTGAGATAGGCCTAATGTCCAGGTAGACCTTGATTAAACGCATGATATAATATAAGTTACTGACGTTCCTTGGAGTCCATGTTAAGCTTCAATTGTCCTCTCCTCATTACTTTTGGCTCATCAACAAAACCAAAAATCTGTTAGAAATTCACTATGGTGTGGTCTGCAGGTATGTCAGACCACATAAAATTATCTCTTGTGGATTTGTATTGCTTCAAGAATTTCACATCACTCTGCTCAGACCCTTTTGCACTGCTTTCTTGAGGTGATCCATTTCCTTGCCAAATATAAAAATGGGTATGGCCATTGTTGAGGAAGAACTTAATAAAAATCGGTATGGCCATTATTGAGGAAGAACTTAATAAAAATGGGTATGGCCATTGTTGAGGAAGAACTTAATAAAAATCGGTATGGCCATTATTGAGGAAGAACTTAATAAAAATCGGTATGGCCATTGTTGAGGAAGAACTTAAACAAGAATCCATTCTTTGTGTCCTTGATATAATCGAATGGCATCATTCCTTTCTCGGATAAGAACTTCCAACCATTGTTGTCAGGTCACTTTC
>CM068966.1:89496203-89509221 GCA_035128595.1 Eptatretus atami
TTCTTGCCGTGGGTGACCACAGTGCAAGAACCCCTGCATCAGTTACTTTGGAAACGGAAAACTTGGAAAACGTCGGTTTGGGGCAAGGCCCAGGATGATGCCTTCAAGGAAGCTAAAGGTCTATTGTGTTCTAGCAAGTTGTTGATCATTATGATCCATGTAAGCATCTTGTATTGTTCATGATGCCAGTGCCTGTGGGAAGGCTGTGTGTTACAACAAGCCAATGAGTCGGGCAAGTTACTGTACAACCTGTTGCGTATGCTTCCAGAAGCTTGACGAAAGCTGAAAGAGCCTATTGTATGCTTGATAAAGAAGCATTAGGCTGTGTATTTGGGGTAACCAAGATTGCATCAGTACTGTGTTTGGTCATAAATTTGAGCTTGAAACTGATCACAAACCGCTCACTTTCTTATTTCAGAGAGCAAGGGAATCGACACCAATGTGTCATCACGTGTTCAGCAGTGGGCCTTGACACTGTCTGGTTACAATTATACTATTCGTTACAGGCCTGGCACTGGGGAATTGTGCTTGATGCATGGAGTCCATTGCCCGTACCTAATCACTGATTGTAACAATACCCCTCAACCTGCTGACCTTGTATTAGCTATGATGAGTTTGAGAGTGACAATTCTCCAGTCACTGCTGCTCAAGTGAGGTTGTGTCAAACAGAGATCCTATGTTGTCTGTAGTTCAGCGTTGTGTTATGACTGTGATTGGTCCCGTATACCAGACTCAGAAAGAGTGCAAACCAGATTTACGTCGTAGAGATGAGTTATCTGTTCAGTCGAATGCTTATTTGGGGCCGACGTGTCATCATGCCAAAGCAGGGAAGAGAGAAGTTGGTTTCTGAACAACATAGTACCTACCCTGGTATTGTTACGATGAAAGCTACTGCAAGGTCTCATGTTTGGTGGCCTGGTATTTGATTCTGAAACTTTAATCTTGTGTTCATTGTTGTGATACGTGTCTGAAGCTCAGTAAGTCACCAGCGGAATCACCGCTGAGCTTGGTCGTGCCTTCCAATCCTTGGTCCAGGATTCGCTGTTGACTTTGCAGGTTCGTTCTTTGGAAAATGTTCCTTGTTGTCTTTGATGCACTTTCCAAGTGGATTGAGTGCTCTGTCATGTCTACCACACTTCTGCCACCACATTGAGAATCTACGTGTCATGTTCGCAACTCACTGTCTACCTGATGTGTTGGAAGCATAATGGCTCGTGTTTTACATGTCAGGAATTTCAAGAATTCATGAGGTTAAATGGTATCAAACATGTCCGTTTGCTCCGTTTAAACCCGCTTTGTCATGGTCAGGCAGAGTGTACTGTACAGATTATCAAGCAAGGTTAAGGTGTGTTACTCAAGGTTCGCTTCAAACGCGTTTGTGACGCGTGGTGCTAGGTTACAGATCCAGACCACACACACCGTAAACTGGAGTGCCTCCAGTTGAATTGCTTAATGGAGCGAGAAACTCAAAACCACACTTTCTCTTGTTTATCCTGACATCGGTGAAACTGTTGATAACAAGCGTCAGAGTCAAAAATACGATCATGATCGCACGGCTGCATTGCGTGACTTTGCTGTAAACGATCCTGTTTGATGTACTGAACCACGGCCTGGAGCAAAAAAATGGCTGCCAGGTGTTGTTATTAGCAAGGAAGGAACTCGTGTTTTTGTGTCGACTGAAGGATGGGCGAACAGTGAGGAAACATGTGGATCAGATCAAGCTGCGTTATATTGAGTTGGAGGATGATGAACATTCTGCGATTCATCCAGTTATTGTTCTGTTGTACGAGAATGCAACTGTTGTGTCCGAGCCTGCATCTGAAGGTGTCAGTGATGCGTCCTCACCCGAAGTTTCTGTACCTGTACCCACTGCCAGTCCAGTGCATTCGTCCATGTCACCTCAATCTGTACCTGTTAACGTTCCTTTGCGTAGGTCCTCCCGTGTATCTAAACATCCAGACCGCGTTGTATTTGTAATTAAAGGGGGGACATGTTGTGATGTATCGCCCTTCCTCGCGGTTTGACGTGAGTGCTGTGGAATAAACCTTTGTGACGTTGAGTGCATCGTGGTCGGTCTGATTGGTTGTACTTCATGACATCACACATATACATAATCAATACCTCTCGGAATTTCCCGGCCTCCCGACTAATTAATTACTGAAGCAGGCGTTTCACGACCAAGCAGATTTTAATGTTTATTCACTTACATAGTACAGTATGTGATTCCATGTCCAGAGTTGTTTTTCAGCCTTGAAAAGTCAGGAGAACACCAAATAATATCTGCTTCGAGTGGGCCTCCCAAGATGGCGCTTGGTGGCGACAAAATCGCAATCGCTCATAATCTTTCCAGTACTGTGTTATGTCGTCAAAAGGAATTTGTACATTCTCTTTCAACATGGAAACATCAAAGCTGTTGCTCCGACTGCTGTCCAAGGGAAATATGCAAAATGGCGAGTCGTCGGCCTTGGGGGCGTCGCATCCCCTCTCTCCCAAGGCGTTGGCGAAATGTGAGTCGTCACCTTGGGGGCGTCGCATCCCCTCCCTCCCAAGGCGTTGGCAAATGTTGAGTCGTCAGCCTGGGGGTCGTTTCATTGCTTTCGTCATTGGGGGCGTCGCATCCTTCTCTCTCTCCCAAGCGTTGGCGAATGTGAGTCGTCAGCTTGGGGCGTCGCATCCTTCTCTCTCTCCAAGGGTTGGCGAAATTGAGTCGCAGCCTTGGGGGCGTCGCATCCCCTCTCTCTCTCCCCAAGGCGTTGGCGAAATGGTGAGCGTCGGCCTTGGGCTCGCATCCCCTCTCCTTCCCAAGCGTGCGAAATTGAGTCGCAGCCTTGGGCGTCGCATCCCCTCTCTCTCTCCCAAGGCGTTGGCGAAATGGTGAGTCGTCAGCCTTGGGGCGTCGCATCCCCTCTCTCTCTCCCAAGCGTTGGCGAAATGTTGAGTCGTCAGCCTTGGGGGCGTCGCATTCCCTCTCTCTCCCAAGGCATTGGCGCAAATGGTGAAGTCGTCGGGCCTTGGGGGCGTTCATCCCCTCTCTCTCCAAGGCGTTGGCAAATGGCGAGTCGTCGGCCTTGGGGGGCGGTCGCCATCCCTCTCTCTCCGAAGGCCGTGCGCAAATGGCGAGTCGCTGGCCTTGGGGGCGTCGCATCCCTCTCCCTCCGAGGCGTGGCCGCAAAATGGTGAGTCGTCGGGCCTCTACAACGCCACAGCCATCGGAGCCAGAGATACTGTTGACCTGATGGCTAACCAATGGGGGCCTCGATTTACCATGACTCAATAACTGATTAAACCATCAGTGTCCATCTTTACATCGACAACCGGAGATGCGGCGCGCTCTCAGCTCTTTGGGTTCTCTTACTGTGGTTCAACTTGAGAAGTACTTACGAAAACACTTGGTTATATATGTCATGTTGTTTTTTGTATATTAAAAGTTCTGTAGTACCAAACATCTGATTACTTCGCTTTCCTTCCACGAGTGTTTGTAAAATTGCTAATTTTGTTCTATAAATGGTAACTGTTAATTTGTGATTGGAAATAAAAACTATAGAGATTTGAGTGAAAGCAGAATGAGGAATCATGGTGAGGTTTCACCGGTGATATTAGTGGTTGCCATTGTGACCAAAAGATAAACCACATTACTGTGTTTGGGTCAGCTATTGGTAAGTTTCTGCCCAAGTCCTTCACGAACCGCGCTGTCCAGGCCCTTCCCGTGCATAGCAGGACCTCGCTGAGTGGTATATATTTTTTACAGAGCGTTGGTGGCTGCCAAAGGGTTAGTTTATTGGCTCCAGGCGTTATGCTGGTGATTTGTAATCTGTCTTCACAGCAGTCAACTCAGACAGGAATCTGCAACAGGTGCCCCTCGGTAACTTCACATCCCCTTTCACGAGGACATCGGTGACATCTAAATGTCTTATCAACTCATTGCCGGCAGACGGGACGCCCACATTTAAGTCTATACGAAGGATGGCACACAGGTGACAGTTTATAGCTGGGCCCAATTCAAACCTCGTGTTAGACTGCCAGAGGTGGGTGTGGCTACCTCTAGGCCAATTGCGCCCTTCCAAAACCACAAAATATGACTATGTTGTACACCACCAGCCATTCAGCCTCCTTCACGAAACTAGTGCTCACGCCTGACAAACCTACACCGACGCCCCCCCCCCACCCGCCTCCTGCCCCCACTCACCAACATCCAAATTCTACTACTCTATCCATTAAACATCGACCTCTTCATTCAAGCTGTTCCAATCTTATACTACCCCTCCACTCCACTACTGAACACCCACCCACGCCAGTATGCCCTTTCAACTTCTTCATTAAACAACCCTATCAATCTAATGAAATTAGAACAGGCCCTCGCCTCGGGAGAGTTCGAACTTCCTCAGGCTGAACAGTTTCGTTTTTGTATCCTCTTGATAGTCAGAATCTGTACCGGGACCTGAACCAAAATCCGAATCGGCTTGTTCTTATCACCTACCCAACTCATCCACCAAGTTTCGTCCAAATCGTCCCAAACCTTTTGAGAATTGTGATATATAGTAATATATATCAATATATATATATATATATAATATATATATATGTATATTTGTTGGCCCTATCTCTCAACGGATGAAAAAAAAATCCACTTTAAAATTCTAATATCCAGAATCCGGATCTTCAAAATGAATCGTTTCGTCCTTGTCACACACCGCAACCTGATACACTAAATTTTGGGTCCGAAATGTGTCCACAAACTTTTTGAGATATTCTAGACTCCAGACAGACAGGGGTGAAAACATAATCTGCGTCCTTTTCGGTGGCGAAGGTAATACACGAGAATAAAGTGGTTAAAGGTATTCCCCTGTAGAAAACACAAAGCGCTGACGTTTTGAGCCTCTAACCCTTCTCCTCAGACAAAGGACAAAGCCCGAAACGTCAGTGCTTTGTGTTCCTTGAAACGTTTATTTCAACGTTGTTTTTTATCTCCTTGTGGGCACCGAATGCAGACTCTAAGTGATTGTTGGAAATTAGCAAACAGTCAGTACATTTATAATCAATCCATGATGGTTACCTCTCATCGATACTATTCTGTCATATCCCAACTTACACTACACGGATTCCCACAACCTTACTAGCCACTATGTATCCCTCTCTTTACTAACCGACTAACATAAAACCTTTACAGATCGCCAAGCGGCTTTTACTCTCACCCACAATAATCCATCTCATTAAACCTTCCATCGTAACAGATAGAAAGCAGGAGCTGTTTGAAAGGGGACCATTTGTCCTCATGGTTTTTGAAGCATTGTCCAGGTTCACCATTGTCCAGATCACCCCTCCAATTGTCCAAGTCACCATTGTCCAGATCACCCTCCAATTGTCTAGATCACCCCCGCATCCATTGTCCAAGTCATCCATTTCAAGATCATCCTGTCCATTGTCCCAGATCACCCACTCCATTATCCAGTCATCATTCTTCAGATCACCCGTCCATTGCATCCAATCACCATTGTCCAGATCACTCCGTCCATTGTCCAGATCACCCAGCCATTGTGGCAGTCACCAATTGTCCAGAATACCCAGTCCACTGTCCAAGATCACCATTGTCCTGGTCACCAGTCCACACATTAACATGCTGTTGATCATTCACGGTGGTCCAATAACGTCGGTGCAACGGATCTCGGGATAAACAAAGTAACCTTTCTTTCTGGCGAGTTCGCACATTTTTACATCTGCTTGGATATGACCGATAAACAAGATGTATTTTGAGAAATGTACGCACCCACACCTGGGAACATGAAACAATGTGGAAATTTTACCCATTTGATTACGCCAACGACATCACAAGTGAAAACCATCTGGCCCACGTGCTTTTCAGTGACTATTCCGCAGGTTGTGATGAAGAAAGGAGATGGGTATTATTATCATTAGTATTTAATTAATCTATTACCTTCTGAAATCGACCGAAAACATTAAGTTGCATCACATCTAAATAAACCTGCAACCAAAAGGTCTTTGAGCTGGAGTTCCCCATTCACCTCCTTTGGGACCGCCTGGTCGTTCCTACATGGACCCCTCCAATTTCACTCATTCATCTCCACTTCTTTCTCAGCCCCGTAATTTTTTCACACACACGCCCCTTAAACCCTGTCATAACAAGAGAGTTCATTTAGAGAAGACCACCCAAGCCACAATTAACCCTTTATGCACACCTAATTTGAAACACCGTCAATCGGCCCTAATTCTTCTTATGGCGTTCATATCTGATCTCGGAACCCTCATCACTTACTTTTACTCTAAACCTCCGCCTCGTACCCCGCCTGCCCAACAAACACTGGACTACACCTCCCTCCCCCTTTCACCCAAGGAGCTGCGAGCAAGTGGTTCGAACGTGTCGAGCGGGTGTTTGCTGTCCCTGTCGCCTTTGGGATGGGTGAACCCGGATAGTGTGTCACGCTACCCGCACGCTCACACCTGTGCGACGTGTCCTGGGGGACTGAGCTGCAAGCGCAGAAACAGTAATGGAGCGGTGGGTGCTCCAGTGCGCGGTTCCGTCCGTGATGCGCATATTAACTGATCTCTACATGTACAAACTAGCCGAGACATGACAGCGTGCCAGGTGTGCGACGCCAATTGCACGCTAGCGATCATGCATATTCATTTTGTTTGCGCTTGTGGTCATGATGATGAAACGCATTGACGAGACTGTGATATACTGATAATACCATTGCAGCACATGTTCCCATTCGGTCGCGAGGGATCTCACAGTGACGTCACTTTACGCGGTGACAGCGAGCGGTGGACTGCCTTGGGAAAACTGTTGACATGCTTACTGTGTCCTTTGCTCCAAATCAAAGTGTAAGCAACCACAACCTTCAGAGGAAACATGCCAATATGGCAGGTTGGTTTATTATGGTTTGTGGGTGCTGAGTGCTGACACCTCCAACTGACAACTCCAATGGCAGGTGGACTTGAAGGTCGCTACCTACCTTCATCGTGTGGTGGCAACGGTTGGGCAAAAGAAGCATCCTTCTTTTAATGAGTTAAGGGTTCTAGGGTGACCGTAGAGCCTACAAACATCGAGTGACCCGGATTGATATCCTTCTTCCAACCTCTCTGTGCATCAGTTGACCAAACTGAGCGGTTCATTGGTGGATATTTTTTGTTCGTTGATACAAAACAAACAAGTTCCACATGATCATTTCATCTTTTTTCGCCACATCTGTGGAACAATCCCCTTTCCACCCCTTCAGAAAGACTATTATTGGGGGAAACCACCAGGTGACACCAGGAAACGATCTTCCTACTTCTTAGTTTTCCACGCAATTGTTGAGCATGACACCAGAAGTCATCTCCATTCAGGGTCAATCAGCCATCTTAGCATCCAAATACGTCTCAACAATATGTTCAGTACATGTGGTCCCTTTTACGGTCGTTGACACCAACAAGCCTTGGGACGTCAAGTTTTACTGTTCCATTTGCAGGTACCCACTTCGTTGCCATGCGAGGAATTTTTTTCATCACTCATCGATAAATATGTCGACCCATCTCAGTCTCCTTCCTCAAATGAGGGGTACCCATTTAGCGCTCTCCTGTGATTTCATTTGATGCCTCGATCACGGTACAGAACCTCCATATTTTTACGAGGCCCTCTGTTTGAAAAGCATCGAGCCCTGCTGTCCCTTCGAAGCTGCCACGGTTTTGTGCTGCCATAGAAGCGCAGTCGTAAAGAACTCTGCTTATCAAATTGTCTCATGTTTTGGAAATCAATTTACATTCCTAAGGGTCATGCCTCAATTCCTATTTTTGGAGTATTTGCCATGACCCAACAAACTATGAATGATCTTGGTCTCTCATTACTAATTTTAGCTTAGGTTGAGAGCTCGTGAATTTAGATCAATCGTTACTGGATGAGTGACAATACAGGCACATCATCCACGAAAGTTGGATCTTGAAGGGAGTGCTGTACACAAGAATATCCAAATTGATTCTTTCACACAGTGATGTTTTCCATGATAAGTCGATGACAATTAGCGAAGAGAAAGGGTGGATAGAACACATGCAGCCATGTCTAAATTCCTGTGAACAGGATGGGTTGATATAACACATTTACAGCCATGTCTAATTCCTGTGAACAGGATGGGTGATATAACCGTACAGCCATGTCTAACTCCTGTGAACCAGGATGGGTTTGAACTATAACACATGCAGCCATGTCTAACATCTGTGGAACAAGGAAAATGGGTGATAGAACACGGTACAGCCATGTCTAACTCTGTGAACAGGATGGGGTGAGTATAACACCATACAGCCATCTCTAAACTCCTTGGTGACAGGAGGGTGATATAACAGTACAGCCCATGTCTAACTCCTGGTGAACAGATGGGTGATATAACACATACAGGCCATGTCTAACTCCTTGAACAGGATGGGTGATAGAACACGTACAGCCATGTCTAACTCCTGTGAAAACAGGATGGGTGATATAACAGTACAACCATGTCAAACTTCCTGTGAACGGATGGGTGATATAACAGCGTTACAGCATGTCTAACCCTGTGAACAGGATGGTTGATATAAACATACAGCCATCTCTAACTCCCTGTGAACGGATGGTGATATACACATACAGCACATGTCTAATCCCTGTGAACAGGATGGGGTGATATAACACGTTACCAGCCTGTCTACTCTGGTGAACAGATGGGTTGATAAACAGTACGCCATGTCTAACTCCTGTGAAGATGTCCAAAAAATCCGTTCAAGCCCATTTTCAGTTTTAACACATATGCGTTTATGTATTTTGATACTTGTTTTTCTTACTTTGATCCATTTCTTCTCTGGCGATGCCATATCGCCCATTAGCTTACACAAGAGAGGTTCTTCAACACTTTGGAAGGCTTTATTTGAAATCAATGAAATTATGGATAGTTTCTGCTGCAGTGTCAAGGAAGTCTCTTTCATTCTTCTGAGCCTGAAGATTGGTCACAGCAAGATGGAGCACTGTAAACCTGAGCTGTATTCTTTCCTTAGTTTTTGTATCGACGATCAATGTCCATTGCTGATCTTTAATGGCTACTGACACCACTTACCAGGGATGGACAAGAGAGTTATTCCCTCTCCAGATGGAACAGTAATAAATTCGCATTTTTTTAAAACGTAATAAAATACACGTTCATTCTCGTCTTCGTACAACTTCAACAAGTTAGCAGCATTATCTTATTAGTATGAGGTTTGTGCAGTTGCTTGTTTAGTTCTGCATTGAATTCCAGGTTCCAGTATTGTTATGTTTATAATATTTATATTATATTATTTTAATATATTCTATTCTATTCCAGGGTGAGATGTTTGATTTCAGGAGCCTTCACACCTCCTCACTCCTGCTTAACGGTGGTTTCACCTGAGTACATATCAAGGTCGATACAAGTCGGCCGTTAATCGAGTCCATTCTTGTTGCTCGTTACAGATATTGATTTAGAACCTCTTTAAAATGTTCTTAAACCGTTTGTAAGGTTTGACATCCTTTTGATTATTGACAGCCAAGTGTTCAGACCAAGACTGTTTCCAGAAAGCGTCTTTGACAATACGATAAACCGTTCTTTGATCATCTTCGATGCGCTGCTTTCTGCCTCCTGTGTTTTGTTTTTTTAATCAACCAACATGTTGTTTAATCTCTTTAACAACTCTTCTTTACCTGCCTGTTCAGGTTGAATATTCTTCATTTTAAAATGTTCCTCTTTTCCTCAAGTTGATGCTTGTGTTCTCCGATTTTGATGTCCGTACTTTTTATTTTATCAATGATGTTCCGGTCTGTTATCCATCGTTTTTCCCTTATATCTAGTTCAACGGCAGCCTCGGTGTACTACGTTTCTAAAGGTTTCCCATGTATTCTCAAACTCGAAGTATCCTCTAGATTCTAGAACTTGGAATTGTTTTACAATTCAGTTGGTCACTCAAGAGCACCATGGATTGATCAACAACACCCAGCCTGTAAAATATCAAGGGTGACAATTTCGAGTGGGTTTGAGAATCAAACTCAGACTGATTGCGAAATAATGAGTGATGCTACCTCTCCGCTATCCTGCAATCCCCTTGCTAAAATGAAATGATAATATTAATTCATTAATAATAATACTACTAATTAATAACACGTCGTCGGTACATTCAAAGCTACACCCATCCCCATGCCAATAAATGAAATCCCCAGCACCGACATCACTGGGGGCACCTTGGCGCCCAGCGATGCCGCCTGCAGCAACATTTAGAGTCCTGAATTGGGAGGGAACGGTGCACAAAGATGATTGATTAGTTGATTAATTTGCAAATGAAATAAATGATGATGCGTAAAATAATAATTCTCATTCAATTCCAATTATTACACTTAAACCACCACTGTTCATCCGATTCTGTAACTTTTTGAAAATAATTCATTAAAATGAATAATTAAGTGATTAATTGATTCATCAATAAATCAAAAATACCTTTTAGAGCCAAATCACGTGGTCACTAGTCATGTCCAAATAATCAAGTTTCCGAGCTCAAAATATGCCTGAGATATTGGCCAGGATGAGAAAATAAATATATATAATAATTAATAAAATCGATAATAATTAAGTAATTAATTGATTAATTAAAAAAATAAAAAATATTGTTTTTTGCCAAAAGCAGTTCTTTAACTTTTGTCCCCGAAATTTCAGCTTTCCGAGGTCAAAGATGGCTGAGATATCGCACCCGGACAAACAAACAACACAAGGACAGACATCGGCAGAGGCACGATACTTGCAAAAAATCCACCCGCGTCTGCCCAAAGGTGCCATGGATACATCAAAATTTGTCCATTTCCATTAAGGTTAAATTGACAATTTAATCACAAGCTCCAGTACAATTGGATGGAAATTAATTGTTTTCAGATGAAATTGATGAATTTTAAAGTTTAACCTTGAGTTGACCTTTTGCCCGTTCTGACCTCCAAAAATAGTTGTTTAAATTCAGTGTTATACATCGATGCAATGGCGGCTTCCATTCTCAGGTTTTAATTAGATGAAAATTGACGATTTTTCAGATGAAAGTGATGATTTTTAGAGTTGCCCTTGAACGGGTGACCTTTGACTTATTGGATCTCAAAAAATAGTTGGTTTCCCCAATTCATTGTATGATTATGCAATTTCTGCTGTACGGCTACTTCCCAATTCCATTATCATTCTTGGTGATGCATACGTCATCGCCGGGGCGCCGAGGAAAGGAGTATCTCAGTTTTTTACTTCGCGTTTGTTACTTGCAAATCGAAAGATTTTTTCAAGTATATTGAAGAACAATTGTCATTCGTGTGAGGTAGTCGATCCAGTCGGAAAAAAAAAAAATTCCAAAATTTTTTTTTGAAATTTGATCTACCTTATTATCAGTATTTCCGTCGATATGTTTGTCTGTCTGTCTGTCTGTCTGTCTGTCCCCGTTCGGTTCCAGTGCTCCGTTAATACAATGGCGATTTCGATGAAACTCCTCGCCTTGGTAGGTTATTACCATGACCTAAGTTGTGCAAATGAGAACCGTTGCTATGGGACACCAACCGTTGCCTAGCAAGGGACTTTGAAATTATGAAATCATAAAAAAATATTTTTTCGAAAAAATCAAAAATCGGGGCCACGAGCGACTGTGGGCAGTACATTCAGCCATATGTCAAAAATTTCCAGCCGGATCCTATGAAAACTGTCAAGAGATAGACTTTGAATGAACCCTGGTCAAAAAACAATAAATAAACGAAGTTTCGGTTATATCTCAGAGACTATGAGTCAGATGTACATGAAACTGGCTGATGGTTAGGTTCATGTATGTCCTAGTTATGGTGAGAAAGTAACCGTTTGCTATGGACCCCTCATTGCCTTAAGCAACGGCCGAAAAAACCTCTTAAATGTGGGGGTATTTTTAAACAAAAAAACCAATTCTTGCAGCATTAACCCTGAAAGCTAGAATTCATGAATTTTCTTGTGCTTAAATCCTCAGGTCATTCACCCATCGAACGGGCCATCGCGGTTCAGGTTCTATTGGGTAGGCGACTTCCCATGTCGCCTACCGGCCTTGTACTGGTCTGTCTGTCTGTCTGTCTGGTTTCGCATCCATTGCTCCGTTAATACCAATGGCGATTTCGATGCAAACTCTGTGGTGTAGGTCTCATACCTGACCTAGTTGTGTGCAAATGAGAAAACCGTTGCCTGACGAGACACCCCGTTGCCTAGCAACGCGGACTTGAAATTTTTGAAATCATTAAAAAAAATTATTTTTTCGAAATCAAAAATCGGGGCCCGGGCGACTGTGAGGCAGTACATTCAGCCATTATGTCAAAAATTTCCAGCCGGATCCTATGAAAAACATGTCGGAAGAAGATAGAACTTTGAATGAACCCTGGTCGAAAACAATAATAAAACGAAGTTCGTTATATCTCAGAGATATGAGTAGATATACATTGAAAACTGGTTATGGTAGGTTTCATTAGATGTCCTAACGTATTGTCTCGAGAAAAGAACCGTTGCTAGTGGACCCCTACTGTTGCCTAGCAACGGCCAAAAAACCACTAAATGTGGAGGTATTTTAACGAAAAAAAAACAATCTGCCAGCAATTAACCCTTGAAGCTAGAATCATGAATTTTCTTGTGCTTAATCCTTCAGGTCATCCCCATCAAACGGGCCCATCGAGTTCAGGGTTCTATTGGTAGCTCGACTACCCATGTCGCCTCCGGCTTGTTTGTCTGTTTGTTGTTTGTGTGTTTATCACCTAACAGGTCTACCCAATTTCAAACCGATCTTCACGAAAACTTCACCACATGGCTGAGTTTGTCATCAGGAAGAAAGCTGCTGATTGTGGTTTGAGCTCAAAAAGGTCAACATAGGACCCAAGGTCAAGTTTGGGGCAAGGCCCAGGATGATGCCTTCAAGGAAGCTAAAGGTCTATTGTGTTCTAGCAAGTTGCTTGATCATTATGATCCATGTAAGCATCTTGTATTGTCATGTGATGCCAGTGCCTGTGGGGAAGGCTGTGTGT
>CM068966.1:89517678-89530996 GCA_035128595.1 Eptatretus atami
CAAATGGCGAGTCGTCGGCCTTGGGGGCGTCGCATCCCCTCTCCCTCCCGAGGCGTTGGCGCAAATGGTGAGTCGTCGGCCTCTACAACGCTCCAGCCAATCGGAGCCAGAGATACTGTTGACTGTGGGCTAACCAATGGGGGCTCGGATTACCATGACGTCATAACTGATAAACCAATCAGTGTCCATCTTACATCGACAAGCCCAGGGATGCGCGCGCTCTCAGCTCTTGGGTTCTCTTACTGTGGTTCAACCTTGAGAAGTACTGTACGAAACACTTTGGTTAATATGTCATGTTTGTTTTCTTGTATATTAAAGTTCTGTAGTACCAAACATCTGATACTTCGCTTCCTTCACGAGTGTTTGTAAAATTGTAATTTGTTCTATTAATGGTAAACTGTTAATTTGTGATTGGAATAAAAATATAGAGATTGAGTTGAAAGCAGAATGAGGAAATCATGTGAGCGTTTCCACCGGTGATATTAGTGGATTCGCCATTGTGACCAAAAGATATAACCACATTACTTGTGTTTGGGGTCAGCTATGGTAAGTTTCTTGCCCAAGTCCTTCACGAACCGGCTGTCCAGGCCCTTCCCGTGCATAGCATGGGTACCTCGCTGAGTGTATAATATTTTTACAGAGCGTTGGTGCTGCCAAGGTAGTTTATTGGCTCCAGGGTTATGCTGGGTGATTTGTAATTGTCTTCACAGCAGTCAATCAGGACAGGAATCTGCAACAGGGTGCCCTCGGTAACTCACATCCCCTTCACGAAGGACATCGTGACATCTGAAATGTCTATCAACTCATGCCGGCAGACGGGACGCCCACATTAACGTCTATACGAAGGATGGCACACAGGTTGACAGTTTATAGCTGGGCCCAGATTCAAACTCAGGTTAGACTGCTCAGAGGTGGGTGTGCTACCTCTAGGCCAATTGCTGCCCCTTCCAAAACCCACAAAATATGACTATGTTGTACACCACCAAGCATTCACCCCTCCTTCACGAACTAGTGCTCACCCTGACAACCTAAACACCGACGCCCCCCCCCACCCGCTCCCTGCCCCCACTAACCAACATCCAAATTCTACTACTCTATCCATTAAACATCGACCTCTTCAGTCAACTGTTCCATCTTATACCTACCCCTCCATCCACTACTGAACACCCACCCACCCAGTATGCACTTTTCAACTTCTTCATTAAACAACCTATCAATCTAGATGAAATTAGAACAGCCCTCGCCTCGGAGAGTTCGAACTTCCTCCAGGCTGAACAGTTTACGTTTTGTATCCTCTGATAAGTCAGATCTGTACCGGGACCTGAACCAAAATCGAATCGGCTTGTTCTTATCACCTACCCAACTCATCCACCAAGTTTCGTCCAAATCCGTCAAACCTTTTGAGATATGTATAGTATATATATATATATATATATATATATATATATTATATATATATATATATTTATTATATATATTGTTTTTGGCCCTATCTCTCAACGGTGAAAAAAAATCACTTTAAAAATTCTAATATCCAGATCCGGATCTTCAAAATCGAATCGTTTCGTCCTTGTCACACACCCAACCTGTACACTAAATTTTGGCCGAATGTGTCCACAACTTTTTGAGATATTCTGCTCACAGACAGACAGGGGTGAAAACATAATCTGCGTCCTTCTTCGGTGGCGAAGGTAAGTACACGAGAATAAAGTGGTTAAAGGTATCCCCTGTAGAAAACACAAAGCGCTGACGTTTTGGCCTCTACCCTTCTCTCAGACCAAGGACAAAGCCCGAAACGTCAGTGCTTTGTGTTCTTGAAACGTTTATTCACTTGTTTTTATTCTCTTGTGCCACCAATGCAGACTGCTAGTGATTTGTTGGAATTAGCAACAGTCAGTACATTTTATAATCAATCCATGATGGTTACCTCTCATCGATACTATCTGTCATATCCCAACTACACTACCGAATTCCCACACCTACTAGCCACTATGTATCCCTCTCTTTTACTACCTAACATACAACCTTTACAGATCGCCAAGCGCTTTTACTCTCACCCACAATAATCCATCTCATTAAACCTCCATCGTACAGATGAGAAGCAGGAGCTGTTGAAAGACCATTGTCCTCATGGTTTTTGAAGCATTGTCCAGGTCACCATTGTCCAGATCACCCCCTCCATTGTCCAAGTCACCATTGTCCAGATCACCCCCTCCATTGTCTAGATCACCCCCTCCATTGTCCAAGTCATCATTCTCAAGATCATCCTGTCCATTGTCCAGATCACCCACTCCATTATCCAAGTCATCATTCTCAAGATCACCCTGTCCATTGTCCAATCACCATTGTCCAGATCACTCCGTCCATTGTCCAGATCACCCAGTCCATTGTGCAAGTCACCATTGTCCAGAATACCCAGTCCACTGTCCAAGTCACCATTGTCCTGGTCACCCAGTCCACACATTACATGCTGTGATCATTCACGTGGTCCAATACGTGGTGGCAACGGATCTCGGATCACAAAGTAACCTTTCTTTTCTGGCGAGTTCGCACATTTTTACATCTGCGTTGGAATGACCGATAAACAAGATGTATCTTTGAGTAAATGTACGCACCCACACCTGGAACTGAAACAATGTGAAATTTTACACCATTGATTAACGCCAACGACATCACAAGTGAAACCATCTGCCCACGTGCTTTTCAGTGATATTCCGCAGGTTGTGATGAAGGAAAGGAGATGGGTATTATTATCATTAGTATTTATTAATCTATACCTTTCTGATAATCGACCGAAACATTAAGTTGCATCACATCTATAAACCTGCACCAAAAGGTCTTGAGCTGGAGTTCCCCCATTCACCTCCTTTGGAGACCCGCCTGGTCGTTCCTCATGGACCCTCCATTTCACTCATTCATCTCCACTTCTTTCTCAGCCCCCGTATTTTTTCACACACCCGCCCCTTAAACCACTGTCATAACAAGGAGAGTTCATTTTGAGAAACCACCCAAGCACAATTAACCCTTTATGCACACCTATTGAACACCGGTCAATCGGCCCTAATTCTCTTATGGCGTTCATATCTGATCTCGAACCCTCATCCTTACTTTTACTCTTAAACCTCCGCCTCGTCCCCGCCTGCCCCACAACACTGGACTACACTCTCCCTCCCCCTTTCACCCCAAGGGAGCTGCGGAGCCAGTGGTTCGAACGTGTCGAGCGGGGTGCTGCTGTCCCTGTCGGCCTTTGGGATGGCTGAACCCGATAGTGGTGTTCCACCGCTACCCGCACGCTCACACCTGTGCGACGTGCTCCTGGGGGACATGGGCTGGCAAGCGGATGAGCGGTGGGTGCTCCGTGCGGCGGTTCCGTGCCGTGATGCGCATATTTACACTGGATCTCTACATGTACAAACTAGCCGAGCATGCAGCGTGCCAGGGTGTGCGACGCCAATTGCATCGCTAGCTGATCAATGCTATTCATTTGTTTGCGTCTTGTGGTCATGATGATGAAACGCATTGACGAGCTGTTCGATATACTGATAATACCATTGGCAGCACATGTTCCCATTCGGTCGCGAGGGGATCTCACAGTGACGTCACTTTACGCGGTGACAGCGAGCGGTGGACTGCCTTGGGAAAACTGTGACATGCGTACTGTGTCCTTTGCACAAAATCAAAGTGTAAGCAACCACAACCTTCAGAGGAAACATGCCAATATGGCAGGTGGTTTATTATGGTTTGTGGGTGCTGAGTGCTGACACCTCCAACTGACACCTCCAATGGCAGGTGACTTGAAGGTGCTACCTACCTTCATCGTGTGGTGGCAACGGTGGCAAAAGAAGCATCCTTCTTTTAATGGTTAAGGGTTTCTAGGTGACCGTAGAGCTACAAACATTCGAGTAGACCTCGATGATATCCTTCGTTCCAACCTCTCTGTGCATCAGTTGACCAAACCTGACGGTTCATTGGTGGATATTTTTTGTTGTTGATACAAAACAACAAGTTCCCATTGATCATTTCATCTTTTTCGCCCATCATGTGGAACAATCCCCTTTCCACCCCTTCAGAAAGACTATTATGGGGGAAACCACCAGGTGACACCAGGAACGATCTCCTACTTCTTAGTCTTTCCCACGCAATGTTGAGCATGACACCAGAAGTCATCTCCATTCAGGTCAATCAGCCATCTTAGCATCCAAATCGTCTCAACAAATATGTTCAGTACATGTTGGTCCCTTTTCACGGTCTTACACCAACAAGCCTTGGGACGTCACGTTTTACGTGTTCCATTTGCAGGTACCCACTTCGTTGCCATGCGAGGAATTTTTTTCATCACTCATTCGATAAATATGTCTGACCCATCTCAGTCTCCTCCTCAAAATGAGGGGTACCCATTTAGCTCTCCTGTAGATTTCTTCATTTGATGCTCGATCACGGTACAGAACCTCCAATATTTTTACGAGGCACCTCTGTTGAAAAGCATCGAGCTCCTGCTGTCCCTTCGAAAGCTGCCAGGTTTGTGCTGCATAAAGCGCAGTCGTAACGACTCTGCATCAAATTGTCTCATGTTTGGAAATCATTTCACATTCCTAAGGGTCATGCCTCCAATTCCTATTTTTGGAGTATTTGCCCATGACCCAACACACATGAATGATCTTGGTCTTCTCATTACTAATTTTAGCTAGGTCTTGAGAGCTCGTGAATTTAGATCATCGTTACTGGATGAGGTGAACAATACAGCGACATCATCCACGAAATGTGGATCTGTGAAGGGAGTGCTGTTACACCAAGAAATGCCAAATGATTCTTCACACAGTGATGTTTTCATGATGAAGTCGATGACAATTAGGAAGAGAAAGGGTGGAAGAACACATGCAGCCATGTCTAATTCCTGTGAACAGGATGGGTGATATAACACATACAGCCATGTCTAATTCCTGTGAACAGGATGGGTGATATAACACGTACAGCCATGTCTAACTCCTGTGAACAGGATGGGTTTGATATAACACATGCAGCCATGTCTAATCCTGTGAACAGGATGGGTGATAGAACACGTACAGCCATGTCTAACTCTGTGAACAGGATGGGTGATAATAACACATACAGCCATCTCTAACTCCTGTGAACAGGATGGGTGATATAACACGTACAGCCATGTCTAACTCCTGTGAACAGGATGGGTGATATACACATACAGCCATGTCTAACTCCTTGAACAGGATGGGTGATAGAACACGTACAGCCATGTCTAACTCCTGTGAACAGGATGGGTGATATAACACGTACAACCATGTCAAACTCCTGTGAACAGGATGGGTGATATAACACGTACAGCCATGTCTAACTCCTGTGAACAGGATGGGTGATAATAAACACATACAGCCATGTCTAACTCCTGTGAACAGGATGGTGATAGAACACGTACAGCCATGTCTAACTCCTGTGAACAGGATGGGTGATATAACACGTACAACCATGTCAAACTCCTGTGAACAGGAGGGTGATATACACGTACAGCCATGTCTAACTCTGTGAACAGGATGGGTGATATAACACATACAGCCATCTCTAACTCCTGTGAACAGGATGGGTGATATATACACATACAGCCATGTCTAACTCTGTGAACAGGATGGGTGATATAACACGTACAGCCATGTCTAACTCCTGTGAACAGGATGGGTGATAGAACACGTACAGCCAATGTCTAACTCCTGTGAAGATGTCTAAAAATCCGTTCAGCCCATTTTCAGTTTTAACACAGCGTTTGGTATTTTGATACTTGTTTTTCTTAACTTTGATCATTTTCTCTGCGATGCCATATCGCCCCATTAGCTTACACAAAGAGAGGTTCTCAACACTTTGGAAGGCTTTATTGAAATCAATGAAATTTATGGATAGTTTCTGCTGCAGTGCAAGGGAAGTCTCTTTCATTCTTCTGAGCCTGAAGATTTGGTCACAGCAAGATGGAGCACTTGTAAACCTGAGCTGTTCTTTCCTTAGTTTTGTATCGACGTCAATGTCATGTGATTTTATGGCATTACTGACACCACTTTACCAGGGATGGACAAGAGAGTTATTCCTCTCCAGATGGAACAGTTACATAAATGTCCATTTTTTTAAAACGTAATAATAATACCGTTCATCTCGTCTTCTGGTACAACTTCACAACGTACAGCATTATCTTATTAGTAGTGAGGTTGTGCAGTTGCTTGTTTAGTTCTGCAGGAATTCCAGGTTCCAGTATTGTTATGTTATAATATTATTATTATTATTTTATATATTCTATTCTATTCCAGGTGAGATGTTTGATTTCAGGAGCCTCACAACCTCCTCAACTCCTGCTACGGTGGTTTCACCTGAGTACATATCAAGGTCGATACAAGTCGGCTCGTTAATCGAGTCCATTTCTTGTGCTCGTTCAGATTGATTTAGAACCTCTTTAAAATGTTCTTAAACAGTTTGTAAGGTTTGACATCCTTTTGATTTGACAGCAGTGTTCAGACAAGACTGTTTCCCAGAAAGGTCTTTGACAATACGATAAACCGTTCTTGAGTCATCCTTCGATGCCGCTGCTTCTGCCTCCTGTGTTTTTGTTTTTTTAATCAACCAACATGTGTTTATCTCTTTAACAACTCTTCTTTACCTGCCTGTTCAGGTTGGAATATTCTTCATTTTAAAATGTTCCTCTTTTCCTCAGTTGATGCTTGTTCTCCATTTTGCTGTCCTACTTTTTATTTTATCAATGATGTTCCATGTCTCGTTATCCATCGTTTTTTTTCCCTTTATATCTAGTTACAACGGCAGCCTCGTGTACTACGTTTCTAAAGGTTTCCCATGTATTCTCAACTCGAGTATCCTCTAGATTCTAGAAACTGGAATCTGTTTTACAATTCAAGTTGGTCACTCAGAGCACATGGATTGATGCAACAACACCCAGCCTGTAAAATATCAGGGTGACAATTTCGAGTTGGTTTGAGAATCAAACTCAGACTAGATTGCTGAAATATGAGTGTGCTACCTCTCCGCTATCCTGCCAATCCCCTTGCTAAAATGAAATGAATAATATTATTCATAATAATAATACTACTAATAATAACACGTCGTGGTACATTCAAAGTACACCATCCCCATGCCAAATAAATAAATCCTCCAGCACGCGACATCACTGGGGCACCTTTGGCGCCCAGCGATGCCGCCTTGCAGCACATAGAGTCTGAATTGGGAGGGAACGGTGCACAAGAATTGATTGATTAGTTGATTAATTGCATAATGAAATAAATGATGATCGTAAAATAATTAATTTCTCAATCAATTGCCAAATATTACACCTAAACCACCACTGTTTCATCCGATTCTGTAACTTTTTGAAAAATAATTCATTGAAAAATGAATAATTAAGTGATTAATTGATTCATCAATAAATCAAAAATACCCTTTAGAGCCAAATCACGTGGTCACTGTCATGTCCAAATATCAGTTTCCGAGCTCAAAATATGCCTGAGATATTGCCAGGATGAGAAATAAAATATATAAGTAATTAATAAATCGATAATAATTAAGTAATTAATTGATTAATTAAAAAATAAAAAATATTGTTTTTGCCAAAGCAGTTCTTTACTTTTGTCCCCAAATTTCAGCTTCCGAGGTCAAAGGATGGCTGAGATATCGCCCGGACAAACAAACAAACAAGGACAAGACATCGTGCAGAGCACGATACTTGCAAAATCCACCCGCCTCTCCAAAGGTTGCCATGGATACATCAAATTGTCCATTTCATTAAGGTTAAAATTGACAATCTTAATCAAAGCTCAGGTACATTGGATGAAAATTAATTGTTTTTCAGATTGAAATTGATGATTTTAGAAGTTTAACCTTGAGTTGACCTTTGCCCTTCTGACCTCAAAAATAGTTGGTTTAAAATTCAGTGATACACGATGCAATGGCGGCTTCATTCTCAGGTTAATCAGATGAAAATTGACGATTTTTCAGATGAAAGTTGATGATTTTAGAAGTTTGCCCTTGAGGTGACCTTTGACCTTTTGATCTCAAAAATAGTTGGTTTCCCAATTCATTGATGGATTATGCAATTTCTGCTGTACGCTACTTCCCAATTCCATATCATCTTGGTGATGCATGACGTCATCGCCGGGCGCCGAAGGAAGGGAGTACTCAGTTTTTACTCCGTTTGTTACTTGCAAAATCGAAGATTTTTCAAGTATATTGAAGAACAATTTTGTCATTCTGTTGGGTAGTCGATCCAGTCGAAAAAAAAAAAATTCCAAAATTTTTTTTTTGAAATTTGATCTACCCTTATTATCAGTATTTCCGTCGATATGTTTGTCTGTCTGTCTGTCTGTCTGTCTGTCCCTCTGTTCGTCCAGTGCTCCGTTAATACAATGGCGATTTCGATGAAACTTGGTTGGTAGGTTCATACCATGACCTAGTTGTGTGCAAATGAGAACCGTTGCTATGGACACCACCGTTGCCTAGCAACGGACTTTGAAATTATTGAAAAATCATAAAAAAATATTTTTCGAAATCAAAAATCGGGCCACGAGCGACTGTGGCAGTACATTCAGCCATATTGTCAAAAATTTCCAGCCGGATCCTATGAAACTGTCGGAGAAGATAGACTTTGAATGAACCCTGGTCGAAAACAATAAATAAACGAAGTTCGTTATATTCAGAGACTATGAGTCAGATGTACATGAAACTGGTATGGTAGGTTCATGGTATGTCCTAGTTATGTGTGAGAAAGAACCGTTGCTATGGACCCCTCCGTGCCTAGCAACGGCCGAAAAACCTCTAAATGTGGGGGTATTTAAACAAAAAAACAATCTGCAGCATTAACCCTTGAAGCTAGAATCATGAATTTCTTGTGCTTAATCCTCAGGTCATTCCCCATCGAACGGGCCCATCGCGTCAGGTTCTATTGGGTAGGCGACTTCCCATGCCGCCTACCGGCTTGTCTGTCTGTCTGTCTGTCTGTCTGTTCGTCCAGTGCTCCGTTATACAATGGCGATTTCGATGAAACTTGGTTGGTAGGTTCATACCTTGACCTAGTTGTGTGCAAATGAGAACCGTTGCTACGGACACCACCGTTGCCTAGCAACGGGACTTTGAAATTTTTGAAAAATCATAAAAAAATTATTTTTTCGAAAATCAAAAATCGGGCCACGGGCGACTGTGGGCAGTACATTCAGCCATATTGTCAAAAATTTCCAGCCGGATCCTATGAAAACTGTCGGAGAAGATAGACTTTGAATGAACCCTGGTCGAAAACAATAAATAAACGAAGTTCGTTATATCTCAGAGACTATGAGTCAGATATACATGAAACTGGTATGGTAGGTTCATAGTATGTCCTAGTTATGTGTGAGAAAGAACCGTTGCTATGGACCCCTCTGTTGCCTAGCAACGGCCAAAAAACCTCTAAATGTGGAGGTATTTTAACGAAAAAACAATCTGCAGCATTAACCCTTGAAGCTAGAATCATGAATTTTCTTGTGCTTAATCCTCAGGTCATTCCCATCAAACAGGCCCTCGCGTCAGGTTCTATTGGGTAGTCGACTACCCATGTCCGCCTACCGGCTTGTTTGTCTGTTTGTTTGTTTGTGTGTTTATCACCTACAGGTCACAATTTCAAACCGATCTTCACGAAACTTCACCACATGGCTGAGTTTGTCATCAGGAAGAAGCTGATTGTGTTTGAGCTCAAAAGGTCAACATAGGCCCAAGGTCAACACTCAACAACTTCGGTGGAATCTCTAAACTCCTCAATTTTCATCCGATTGACTTGAAATTAGAAGAGGATTTGCAAATCAGGTCACTGAATTCAACCAGTGAATTATGTTTGAGGTCAGCATAGACCAAATGGTCAACATCGGCCCAAGGCCAACAACTAAGATGGTATATCTAAAATCCTCAATTTTCATCCGATTGACTTGAAATTTGATGAGGAGTTGCATATTTGGTCATTGAATTCAACCACCAATTATTTTTCGGGTAAAATTTGTTTTACGTATTTCACAAGAATCGCACGACATCTTTCTTATTGTGTTTTTTTTGTTTTTGTGCAGGATATCTCAAAAAGTTAAGGACAGATTTGGACGAAACTTGGTGGGCAGGTTGTGTGTGTGATGAGGACGAACTGATTCGATTTTGGTGAAGATCCGAATGTGGATCAAATAATTTTTTTGAAGTAATTCTTCACCATTGGAAGATACATAGCACAATATCTCAAAACGTTGTGGACAGATTTGGACAAATCTTGGTAGATGAGTTGGGTGTGTGACAACAACGAATTGATTTGATTTTCGTGAAGATCCAAATCCAGATCTGGATACAATAATTTTTTAATTCTTTAAGTGATTCTTTACCATTGAGAGATCGGGCCAAAAACGTAATGTGGCATGACATATCAAAAATGTATTGGGCCCGATATGTTTTACTGGATCAGGCATTGTGTGGCGGAAGTATGCGCTCTACCGAGTGCTCTTCTCGTTTCATTATCCTTTCAAATCAAACTCAATATATAGAGTCTTCACAAACTACTCCAAAGTGATAAAGGTTAAAAAAAAATGCAGATAAAATGTGAATAAGTTAAATTGCAGAGAAAATCAGATGATTCTTAGTTACATAAGTATTCAAACCCTTTGTCTAATTAACCCTAAATCACTTCAGGAGCAAATTATTTGTTTGAAAGGTTACAAAATAAATGTAATAGGTTTCACCTTTATGGAATTAGTACTTTATCTTGAGTCAGCCATGAATCTGAAACTGGGTCGGAAATTCACATTTCATCAGGACAATGATCCCAATCACAAAGCGAAAGCCACACTGGAGTGACTGAATAATAAAAAAATAAATATTCTTGAAAATCCCAGTCAAAGCCGTGACTTGAACCCAACTGAACATTTATGGCGAGACTTGAAGATTGCAGTCCATCGACGATCCCCATCAAACTTGGGCAGAACTAAAGAAATATTCACATGAAGAATGAGCAAATATTTCACCACTCACTGTGCAAATCTGGTAGAGATCTACCCAAAGACACTCATAGCAGTCATTACTACAAAAGGTGTTTCCACCAAGTACTCACCTAAGGACACATACAGTCACCAATCCGATTGACTTGGATTGACCAATCCGATCTCTTATAGTTAAAGCAGGTTGAATACTCTTACAACCAGTGGATTTTGATTTGTACATGTTTTTTTTACAGGTATTCCTGACATGTAACCTCCTTTAACTATAAGTGTTTAGTTTAACCTCTTCAGTTATTATTAATAAAAAAAAGTTCATTTGGAAAAATTGTTTCAACATCATTCATCGAAATGTGGCATTATTAGTAGGGGGTGAATACTTTTGCAGGTCACTGAATATGGGCATGTATCACCTGCGATCATGGACAAACCTTTGTGTGACTTAAAGAGAACTCTTTTCTACTTCCTGATTGCTGCTGAAATGCAGTTGTTACATTTGAATATGAAACAGCATCACTCTCAGTGGACTATTTTCTTGAAGGGCAGTGCCTGTTTATGGGTGTTGGGATTATACATTTCACCAACATCAGATTCATATTGACAGCATGTGGTCTATTCACCAGCCCATCACAGCTGTAACGGGTAATCATATGTACAAGTAAGCAAACCTATCATACTTAGTTTGCTTACTTATACATATGATTACCCCACTAATATGATTACCCTACTGACTAATCGATTCCACCTTGGATGGCCATGCAATTCCATTCCCTTATCAGTCATCACTCTTTGTCATTTGTTCAGTGTAAAAGGCTTGAAATGAAATCTTTGGTCTCTCTGAAAGTGGAGTCAGTGGATAGTTTTAAAATGGAGTTTGATATGTATTTGGAAGTAGTGGGGATAGGGAAGTATAAGGATGTTGCCAAGATTGTGTAGGCTTGATAGTCCTAATGGCCTCATGCATTGAAGTTCCTTGTATTTCCTTATATTTAATATAAAAAATCAAAACACCATGACAGCTTGTATAGTCAGTTGAAGATATCAAATCAAGCTCCTTTACCTTGGAGGAGTCCAAGATAGCCTGTGATGGGGGTTTTGAAATATTTTTGTATACATTGTTGAGGCTCATATGAGAGCTAACACACACAACGCACAACGAGGGGGGCAGGAGACAAGAGGGGCAGGAGAGGGAAGGGCAAAACAGTGGGGAACAGACATTAGGAGATCTGTGGAAGGGAGAGGGATGGGGCGGGGTACACGGGGAAAACAAGATGGACACTACAGGGACTTTAAGGTCCTTACACGACAGGGAACTTTCAGAAAGGAAAGCAGGGAATTTGAAGGAGGTGGGTTTGGGGTGGATTAACGGGGGTAGAAAGTTCGTGGTTTTGGATGAGGGAAGATAAGAGGTGTGGTGAACAGCTGTTTGAAGACTGGAGGGAAGAGTGGGATTGAAGAGAGTGTGGGAGTTTGTTCCAAAGATGGGGAAAAAGAGGAATGAAAGAGTGAAGGTGAGCATGATTCGTGATTTGGTAGTTTGACCAGAATGGGGTTGCTGGCGGACCTTGAGCGCCCTGCGAAAACATGGGGGGGGGGGGCGGAGAGGAGATGGTAGAAGACAGAAAGACCACCGACCTGCCTGCGGTGAAAGAGTGAAAGGCCCAAAGTCTCAGCCCAGTCGGCGACTGGTTTGGAGGCCAGTGGGAAATGTGGTTTTCCAGAAAGATCATGGCAGATAGTGAGACCCAGAAGCTTGAAAGAAAGGACTTCTCCAGAGGATTGTTGAGAAAGTCGATTGGGGGGGGCCTTGGGGGGGTTCCAAACGGTCTTTTCGGAGAGACATAGTCAGAGTGTGAGATTTGTCCGGATTGAAAGACATGTTCACGTGTTGGACCAGTTTGTGATTTTATCCAGATCAGCCGTGAGCGAAGAAGCTGCTGCTTGCCGGTCTGAGGGATGACAGATGGTACGGCAGAGGGTGGAGTCATCAGCAAAGAGATAAAGAGGATTTTACAGAGAGTCGGAGAGATCATTGATGAAAACCAGAAAAGAACAGGGCCCAGAACGCTACCTTGAGGAACTTCCAGCCTGGACAGGAAGGGGGGATGAAAGAACACCATTTTGGGCCACACGTTGACTGCGACAGGAGAGGAAGTCTGTGAGCCATGAGTGGAGATGGCCTTTGGGATACCATAGGAAGAGAGTTTGGTGAGCAGGGCGGGGTGCCAGACCGTGTCAAAAGCACGCGACATGTCTCGGGATATGGCTCTGATTTCACGTCTGACATTGAGGACCTCCATCCATTGTTGGGAGAGCAGAAACAG
>CM068966.1:89546795-89557923 GCA_035128595.1 Eptatretus atami
ACAAATACATTTGTAGAAAATAAATGTTTGTATTATGAATTGTGTAAATCATGACAACATCGTAAATCTGTGACGTCAATCTCTACAATGACGTGTGGAGAGGCGAGCATCGTGAGCCGAACCACGTTAGTGATGATAATTATAATCAGTTCCCATACAAGGAAGTTAGATACAGGAGGAGGCCATATCGGCCCATCAAAGCCTGTGCTAGTATAGCCAACCTATGGTTGTTTGACGTACTCTATCCTTTTTAAATGCTGAACGTCAAGCAAGGAAGCATCCTCGCCCTGGATTCGAACCTCTGACCTCCCAGACTCCGAGTGGATGCCCTACCCAGTAGTAGTCTTCTTTCAGTTATTCATTTCTCACTCTTTGCACTCAGTATGCTACTCGTTCTTCCTCATTCACCATGCTCCTTTGTGAGTTCATCCATTTATGGACTAACTGACTCGGCCTCTGATCTCTTCATTACCTCCACCACTGCAGGTGAAGGAGGTTATGTTTTCACCATCTCGGTCTATTTGTCTGTCTGTTTGTCTGTTGGCTGCTCTTAGAGCACCCTTGTTCTGGACATTTCCATCTGTCTGTCTGTCTGCGAAACTTTGGTCAAGCCTAGGGGCTAAACCACTCAAACGCGTATTCCATGAATATTTGGTAGGTAAGGACCAATATTTCTGGAAATCGTGTGCTTTCGAATATGGGACCCCGGGCCATAGCAACGGCATAGCAACGGCCCTTTAAAGTGGTCAAAAAATCCCCCCCAAAAAATCGAAAAATCGAAGCTTTTTTGGAGGTTTTGGTTTTGCAGTATATCTGGATCCCAACTGTCCTCACGTTGGGATCCAGATCAAATACACGTGTATTCATGTGACTAGATGATTCGATTCATGACTATCATAGATGATTCGATTCAAGGCAAGATGATTCGATTCATGATCATCATGGGTGAGTAATGTTAATCACATGTGCGCATCTATCTAGCTCCCTTCATGCCAATTTGCAGCCCTAACAAAAAATATTTGTAGGAGGAGATAGGTTTGGCGAGTACATGTCGACACATTTCAGAAACGGTTAATGCGAATATCTCTAAGAGAAAGAGTCTATTTTGATGAAACTTTGGGTGAAATGTGTACAATGTGCTAGCATGTACACAAAATGAATGGTTGCTATGCAACCTCCGTTGCTTAGCAACAGCTAAATACTTTATCGTACATCGTACACTATTGTGGACTGTACAAAAAAATCAATACCTCCGAAACTGGACTCCGAGGGACCTGTTTTTTTTTGTGCCCAAGGGAATGTCTTACAGCATCATATAAAAAAATAAATCTTTAGCGAATAGATAAAATGGAATTACCAGGGCTGCCATTGTTAGAGTCTCTTTGGAAACATGCCTGAAATTTCACAAGGCGGTTCTGGGCGCAAACTAAGAGGGCTGTGATAATCATATTATTGTGCTAAATGATTGATAGCATGTACATGAATATCGGCTAGTTCGGTCGGCCAGCTTTCCATCTAGAGCGAGCAGCCATGTCGCCTACCGGCTTGTTACTTATGAAATCTAAAGATTTCGTAAAGTATACTTGATGACTTCCGTCCTCTGTTTGTGTTTTGTTTGTTTGGTGTGTGTGTGTTTGTGTGTTTGTGTGTTTGTTTGTAGCACGATAACTCTGAGAACGGAAGAACTACCAATGTCAAATTACACCACGTGATTCAGGAGGGTGATGGCTAGCGCTGATTAGATTTTGGTCAAAATCGGTCAAAGGTCAAGGTCACAGAGGGTCAAACATTCGATTTTTGATGTTTGGTACAGAATCACAGTAGAAACTTCTGGTTTGCGTCGCTACCTTCTCTAGAGACAGCTTTTTTAGACAAGGTCAGAGGTCAAGTTGACGATTTCGTAAGTACCGAGCTATGACTCCTTGTTGTTTGTTACTTACGAAATCTAAAGATTTTGTAAGTATATTGAGACTTCCGTTTCTGTTTGTTTGTTTGTTTTATGTTTGTTGTTTGTTTGTTTGTTGTAGGCACGAAACTCGAGAACGAAGAAGCTACAATGTCAAATTACACCACGTGATTCAGGGGTGATGGCAAGTGTGCTTAGATTTTGTCGAAATCGGCAAAGGTCAAGTCACAGTGAGGTCAAATATTCGATTTTTGATGGTTTGGTACAGATAACTCAAAACGGAAGAAGCTACCAATGTCAAATTACACCACGTATTCAGGAGGGTGATGGCTCGTGCTGATTTAGATTTGGTCAAAAATGTCAAAGTCAAGGTCACGGTGAGGTCAAAAATTCAATTTTTGATGGTTTGTACAGAACATGGAAGAAACTTCTGGTTTGCATCGCAACCTTTCTCCAAGACATTTATTAGACAAAGTCAGAGGTCAAGTTGACGATTTCGTAAGTACCAGTCTATGACTGCTTGTTTGTCTGTTTGTCTGTTTATGTACAGGATATCTCAAAAAGTTGTGCACGGATCCGGATGAAATTTTGTGGACATGTTGGGTGTGTGACAAGGACGAAATGATTCGATTTTGGTGAAGATCCGGATTCGGATCCGGCTGCTATAATTTTTAAAGTGATTCCTCACCATTGAGAGATTGGGCCATAAACGATAAAGTCCTGTATGGCAAGATATTTAAAAAATGTATTGGGCCGGACATGTTCTCCTGGATCAGGCATTACGTGGCGGAGGTATGCGCTCCACCGAGTGCCCTTCTAATTATTTATTCAGTGATTGCATTGAGGAAATCAATCCCCTCCAATTAAATACAAGGGAGGGAGAGGCAGGTGGAGCAAGGGAAGTTAGGGTGGGGGTTCAAAAGAGGAGATAAATAGAGTACAGAGTGGGGTTCAGTTGTGAGTGCATTGAGGAACACGGACGAGGACTCACTTAAATTACACGTGTAGTCATGTGGAGAGATGATTCGATTCATGATCATCATGGGTGAGTAATGTTAATGTAAATACACGTGTAATGCTGTGATCTAGATATTCGATTCATGATCATCATGGTGAGTAATGTTAATGTAAATACACGTGTATTCATGTGATAGATGATCGATTCATGATCATCATGGGTGAGTAATGTTAATGTAAATACACGTGTCGTCATGTGACTAGATGATTCGATTCATGATATCATGGGTGAGTAATGTTAATGTAAAATACACGTGTATTCATTGGTAGATGATTCCGATTCATGATCATCATGGGTGAAGTAATGTAATGTAAATACACGTGTATTCATGTGACTAGATGATTCGATTCATGATCATCATGGGTGAGTAATGTTAATGTAAATACACGTGTCGTCATGTGACTAGATGAATTCGATTCATGATCATCATGGGTGAGTAATGTTATAGTAAATACACGTGTATTCATGTGGCGAGTGATTCGATTCATGATCATCATCGGTGAGTAATGTTAATGTAAATACACGTGTAGTCATTTGAGTAGATGATTCGATTCATGATCATCATGGGTGAGTAATGTTAATGTAAATACACGTGTCGTCATGTGACTAGATGATTCGATTCATGACTATCATGGGTGAGTAATGTTAATGTAAATACACGTGTATTCATGTGGCTAGATGATTCGATTCATGATCATCATGGGTGAGTAATGTTAATGTAAATAACACGTGTATTCATGTGACTAGATGATTCGATTCATGATCATCATGGGTGAGTAATGTTAATGTAAATACACGTGTATTCATGTGTCGGATGATTCGATTCATGATCATCATGGGTGAGTAATGTTAATAAATACACGTGTCGTCATGTGACTAGATGATTCGATTCATGATCATCATGGGTGAGTAATGTTTAATGTAAATACACGTGTATTCATGTGGCGAGATGATTCGATTCATGATCATCATGGGTGAGTAATGTTAATGTAAATACACGTGTATTCATGTGGCGAGATGATTCGATTCATGATCATCATCGGTGAGTAATGTTAATGTAAATACACGTGTAGTCATGTGAGTAGATGATTCGATTCATGATCATCATGGGTGAGTAATGTTAATGTAAATACACGTGTAGTCATGTGAGTAGATGATTCGATTCATGATCATCATGGGTGATGAATGTTAATGTAAATACTCGTGTATTCATGTGTCGAGATGATTCGATTCATGATCATCATCGGTGAGTAATGTTAATGTAATAACACGGTTTCATGTGGCTAGATGATTCGATTCATGATCATCATGGGTGAGTAATGTTAATGTAAATACACGTGTATTCATGTGACTAGATGATTCGATTCATGATCATCATGGGTGAGTAATGTTAATGAAATACACGTGTATTCATGTGCTAGATGATTCGATCATGATCATCATGGGTGAGTAATGTTAATGTAAATACACGTGTATTCATGTGACTAGATGATTCGATTCATGATCATCATGGGGAGTAATGTAATGTAAATACACGTGTAGTCATGTGGGCGAGATGATTCGATTCATGATCATCATGGGTGAGTAATGTTAATGTAAATACACGTGTATTCATGTGACTAGATGATTCGATCATGATCATCATGGGTGAGTAGTGTTAATGTAAATACACGTGTCATGTGACTAGATGATTCGATTCATGATCATCATGGGTGAGTAATGTTAATGTAAATACACGTGTATTCATGTGGCGAGATGATTCGATTCATGATCATCATCGGTGAGTAATGTTAATGTAAATACACGTGTCGTCATGTGGCGAGATGATTCCATTCATGATCATCATCGGTGAGTAATGTTAATGTAAATACTGTGTAGTCATGTGACAAGATGATTCGATTCATGATCATCATGGGTGAGTAACGTTAATGTAAATACACGTGTCGTCATGTGACTAGATGATTCGATTCATGATCATCATAGGTGAGTAATGTTAATGTAAATACTCGTGTAGTCATGTGACTAATGATTCGATTATGATCATCATAGTGAGTAATGTTAATGTAAATACTCGTGTAGTCATGTGACTAAATGATTCGATTCATGATCATCATAGGTGAGTAATGTTAATGTAAATACTCGTGTAGTCATGTGACTAAATGATTCGATTCATATGATCATCATGGGTGAGTAGTGTTAATGTAAATACACGTGTAGTCATGTGACTAAATGATTCGATTCATGACTATCATGGGTGAGTAATGTTAATGTAAATACACGTGTATCATGTGGCGAGATGATTCGATTCATGATCATCATAGGTGAGTAATGTTAATTAAATACTCGTGTAGTCATGTGGCGAGATGATTCGATTCATGATCATCATGGGTGAGTAGTGTTAATGTAAATCACGATGTCGTCATGTGACTAGATGATTCGATTCATGATCATATGGGTGAGTAATGTTAATGTAAATACACGTGTCGTCATGTGACTAGATGATTCGATTCATGATCATCATGGGTGAGTAATGTTAATGTAAATACACGTGTATTCATGTGGGAGATGATTCGATTCATGATCATCATCGGTGAGTAAGTTTTATGTAAATACACGTGTCGTCATGTGGCGAGATGATTCCATTCATGATCATCATCGTGAGTAATGTTAATGTAAATACATGTGTAGTCATGTGACAAGATGATTCGATTCATGATCATCATGGGTGAGTAACGTTAATGTAAATACACGTGTCGTCATGTGACTGATGATTCGATTCATGATCATCATAGGTGAGTAATGTTAATGTAAATACTCGTGTAGTCATGTGACTAATGATTCGATTAATGATCATCATAGGTGAGTAATGTTAATGTAAATACTCGTGTAGTCATGTGATAAATGATTCGATTCATGATCATCATAGGTGAGTAATGTTAATGTAAATACTCGTGTATCATGTGACTAAATGATTCGATTCATGATCATCATGGGTGAGTGTTTAATGTAAATACACGTGTAGTCATGTGACTAAATGATTCGATTCATGACTATCATGGTGAGTGTAATGTAAATACACGTGTAGTCATGTGGCGAGATGATTCGATTCATGATATCATAGGTGGTATGTTAATTAAATACTCGTGTAGTCATGTGGCGAGATGATTCGATTCATGATCATCATGGGTGAGTAGTGTTAATGTAAATACACGTTGTCGTCATGTGGCGAGATGATTCCATTCATGATCATCATCGGTGAGTAATGTTAATGTAAATACATGTGTAGTCATGTGACAAGATGATTCGATTCATGATCATCATGGGTGAGTAACGTTAATGTAAATACACGTGTCGTCATTGGACTAGATGATTCGATTCATGATCATCATAGGTGAGTAATGTTAATGTAATACTCGTGTAGTCATGTGACTAATGATTCGATTAATGATCATCATAGGTGAGTAATGTTAATGTAAATCCGTGTAGTCATGTGACTAAATGATTCGATTCATGATCATCATAGGTGAGTATGTTAATGTAAATACTCGTGTAGTCATGTGATAATGATTCGATTCATGATCATCATGGGTGAGTAGTGTTAATGTAAATACACGTGTAGTCATGTGACTAAATGATTCGATTCATGACTATCATGGGTGAGTAATGTTAATGTAATACACGTGTAGTCATGTGGCGAGATGATTCGATCTCATGATCATCATAGGTGAGTAATGTTAATTAAATACTCGTGTAGTCATGTGGCGAGATGATTCGATTCATGATCATCATGGGTGAGTAGTGTTAATGTAAATACACGTGTCGTCATGTGACTAGATGATTCGATTCATGATCATCATGGGTGAGTACTGTTAATGTAAATACACGTGTCGTCATGTGACAAGATGATTCGATTCATGATCATCATGGGTGAGTAATGTTAATGTAAATACACGTGTCGTCATGTGACTAGATGATTCGATTCATGATCATCATGGGTGAGTATGTTAATGTAAATACACGTGTCGTCATGTGACAATGATTCGATTCATGATCATCATGGGTGAGTACTGTTAATGTAAATACACGTTTCGTCATGTGACTAGATGATTCGATTCATGATCATCATGGGTGAGTAATGTTAATGTAAATACACGTGTCGTCATGTGACTAGATGATTCGATTCATGATCATCATGGGTGAGTAATGTTAATGTAAATACACGTGTAGTCATGTGGCAGATGATTCGATTCATGATCATCATGGGTGAGTATGTTAATGTAAACAACGTGTAGTCATGTGAGTAGATGATTCGATTCATGATATCATGGGTGAGTAATGTTAATGTAAATACACGTGTCGTCATGTGACTAGATGATTCGATCAATGACTATCATGGGTGAGTAATGTTAATGTAAATACACGTGTCGTCATGTGACTAGATGATTCGATTCATGACCATCATTGGTGAGTAAATTTATATGTTATGGACCCGATGGTGCAACAGGTGGTAATTTGGAAGTGATAAAGATGAATTATGAATACGTCGGAGTTAAGATGATGAAACATAAATAATGCAAAATAACGATGCAGGTGGACTTGTATGGAGGTTGACAGTTGTCCAATGAGGGAGGCGACGTTCAGATGTTGAATAATCATGTCTACACGGAGTTTAATACTTTTAAGACTGAGGAGTGATTGGGCCAGGTGTGAGTTGGTTGTTGGACAGGTGTATTGGCAGGTTGTTGAGTAACTAGTGTGACAGGTTCCCTGAAATGAAGGTTCACCAAAGTAAAGCAAAACTTGTTAGAATGAAGAACTAGTTTTGATGGTGAAGGACAGTGTCGCTATACGTTGGCGGACAGGTATAACAATGGATGAAGTCAACAGGACGCTAACTGAGGTGTGCTAACCACCGTGGAAAGCAAAGGGAAGCTGACATTTTGGGCATTAACCCTTTGTCAGAGCAAAAGAGGGTTGACGCTCCATATTTTGGTCCGACGACGGGTTGATGCCTGAAACATCTGCTTGTCCTCGTTTCCCACGGTGGTTCGCATTCCTCAATCAATGTCCTGTCGATATTTAATCCATCAATAAAATCATGTTACCCTGAGAGATAAGACGGCATGTTTAATGATTTTCCTGTTCGAAGAAACACATCCTGGATCACCTCCGAACACATCAGCACACTGCCTTTGTTGAGGTGGTGAGCCTTGTGAGTTGTTTTTGTTTGTGGGTGTGCAGGGTAGAGATGGAGTTCTACGTCAATGAGAACACGCTGAAGGAGAAGCTCAAGATAATTTTCATCAAGAGCCACCGGTCCAGTACGAGCACCACACTCACAATTCACGACCAGAATATTTTCATCACTACTCCCATCACCAGCACCCAGCTCACTAACATCCTAGTCACTAGCACAGCTCATTACTGTTCCTAGTACCCTGACCCTGTTCAAGGCTACCAAATGGCCTTCCTCATGAGCACCCAGGTGCATCATTTGTCATGCCGCGTGTATGTCCTACCACAACACAAGCTTTAAACTGCAATGTGATGCTGGAAACTACTGCACACTTTTGAACGAGCAACAATAGTTCAGAGAAAAAGTAATGTAAGAATAAAGAAAGCTGTGATGATTATGACTTTCATGAAATCTTTCAGGTGTTCGCATTAGGCTGTTTACACTCGCTCTCAAGTTCCTGTCCTGCGTCCTGTACATGGTGCGATCGGAGCTGGATGACCCATCCGAGGGCTATGGCTGGTAAGATCCAGCAGTTGTGTGCTTCTATAAGGAAGTGTCGAGCAGGGGTGGAGTTGAGGGGCTGGGAGGAGGGGGGTGGGGTTGGGGATTAACAAGGAATCAGCACTGGCTAAGCTCTGTGTATGGCAGCAAAGCCATGACTTCTGCTACTTTGTAGTAATTTTCGGTTCTACCTTCAAAATATGCTTGATCCACTTAAAACAATTTATGCTTGTTTTATGTGGATCCATGTGCTATCTTATATATATATATATAAAAAAAACGATTTGTAATTTGGCCACAATGCAAACCGAAAGACTTATTCCTCCAAAATTAATTTAGTTATTCTCGGTGAGTCAGCAGGTTCAACCCCCAAACAAATCACTGCGTATTCCACAATGCAGCACCTCCTGCTGGCACTGAAAACAAAGCCATTCCTTTCACGTCTTCAGACGCACACACAAAGGGCTGCCGAGGCAGGTCCGTTGATAAGGATCACAACCCTGGAAATTGGTCGCCTCACCGACACACGTTAGTTGAAAGGCTTATTTCCCAGAGCTTTCCCAACCTTATTATTTCCCAACAGAGCTTATTATTTCCCAACCCGCCTGGTGTTCATTAACGGCGTTAACAAGGGCTTTAACTCAGGATCTTTAGATCTTAAGCCAGCCACCTTAACCACTAAGCCAACACCAGGCTTTCACTGAACTAAACAGCCTGGTGTTGGCTTCGTGGTTAGAGTGGTGACTTGGGATCCGAGGGTCCTGAGTTTGAGCCCCGTTTTTCGCTGAATTAACACCAGGGGGTTGACTCAGCCTGTCATCCTTCTGAGGTCGGAGAAATGAGCACCAGCGTACTGGTAAATAGGGGCACTGCATCAGTGGCATAGCCGCGCCCTAACCAATGATGCGACCAGCAGCCAAAAGTCTGCACACGATCGGTACTGAACTAAAAGACAGGTTTATTCAAATGCAATGCTGGAAGGAATCTAACCCAATGCCACGCAGCTTCCAGGTGGTCATACTATGAACCATCTGCTTCACTATAAAATGGCATGAAACCATTTTCAGGCAGAGCCATTTAATCATTTTACAGGCGTCGAGGCTCGTGGAAGAGCGAGAAGTTTGATTAAAAAGAAAAAGGTGAAGAAAAATCTCTGGATTTGGATTTTCAGAGAGGTCAAGCTCAATGATGGTGGAAATGCAATCTGGGACGGATTTTGAAAGCACACACTGATGTCGGCATCGTAATGTGGAGATAGGGCTTCGTGAATCCACGAGGATCTACATTAATATATATAATATATGTGCTTCGCAGGATGCAGCTTCACACCTTTTGCTCGGTTGCACCCCACCTGTGGAATAAGCTCCCAGATCACCGAAACATCATCACCGAACATCCGGTTCCATTACAATTTTAAAATCTCGGCTTAAAACACACTTTTACTCCCTTGCTTTTTGGTAATCTGCTTTGAAACAGGATTGCTCAAGGATGTTATGATTTTTATTGTATGTAATTTGTCCGATTCATTATTTCTTTTGTATGTAATTTGACTTTTTCTATTGTTATTTGTATTTTATGTAATTAAGTATATATATATATATATATATATATATATATATATATATATATATATATATATATATATATATATATATAATTGGGATTCATCTCAGGAGACTGACCTGACCATGGAAGTTGGAAGTCGTTTCTGTCCTGCCATTCTTTGGTCTTTTTTGCAGTGTGGCATGGAGTTCCATCTTCCATGAACAGAATGTTGTTTTTGACCATCTGATCAGTGAAGAAGACAGGGAGACGTCCATCCTCATGGATAGAAATGGGTATCGTAGAGTTGATGTTGCCAACACACTCCTCAAGTTCTGACTTACCAGTGCTCCAGATTGCTCCCCACACCATCATTGAAAAACCACCGTGTTTGACAGTTGGCTGCAATTGGTTCAAAGAGAAATCTTGATTGGGAAGTCTCCAGACCCATACACGTCCACTGTCAGAAAATTGAACAAATTGGGACTCACCTGAAAAAATGACAGTTTGCCAAAACTCCAAGGGTCTGTTGGCCATCTCGTCAGCCCTTCTTTCTCTTTAATGTTGGCTGGTCTATGAAGAGGTTTTCTCTGAGCTGCTCTCCCATAGTAGCCCAGTTGATGAAGGTACCGCACGGCAGTTCTTGAGCTAACTTGGACCTCCTCTGCAACTTCTGCTGCTTGCAATGGGAGTTTTCTAAAAGGACCACTTATCAGCTCGAAGACACCTTTCTGAAGGCCAGATCGACCAGAACGGGAAGCTGTGGATTCTTGCTTCACTGGTGAATTGACATACCACAGTTGACTGTAGAAACCGGAATGCCAAGCTACTGAGTTATCTGACGCGAGCTGACTCCACCTTCCGATTGGCCAACAATTCCTCCTCTTTGAAAATCACAAAGGTCGTGTGCTCCCTGGGTTCGAGG
>CM068966.1:89563003-89592791 GCA_035128595.1 Eptatretus atami
GCTCGGTGGAACAGACGTCACTGTCTGCCCTGATTGGACGGGGCTCCCATGGGTCCACCCTTTCTGGGCGTGGTTTCGGCCATGCCAGGAAAATCCCGCCCCCACTCCACGCGTGCCCATACTCGTCAAAAAGAAGTTATAAAGTTTGTGGAAGCCCAGAAGGAACTGCCAGAGATTCCTGCCTCGGACAGCGAGTCGCCGGTTTAGGCGAGGTGAAGCGCTGTTCAGTGTGTTGTCGGTTTGTTTGTTGGATGGTCTGTTGGATGATCGTTGGATGGTTCGGTGGATGGTTTGTTTGGATGGTTCGTTGGATGTAATACAACCTACAAAAGAACATCGCAACGCACACCTTTGATTCTCACACTAGACAAAAGGAAGGGACCTGTCTCACATGTACTTAACGGAATAACTGACCTTTGGGACATCTGTATGTTTGAATGCATATGGTTTCCAGATCCGTAACAATATATATATATAATATATATATATATATATATAATATATATATATATATTATATATATATTCCATTCTGAGTTCTTAAACCTTTAATTAAACAACAAATGACTCAACGTTTCAGTCAGGAACCATGCATAAAATGTGCCTCTACTTACTGACCTTTCTCAAGAGTGAAGAGATTATTCTAAACTTTCTGTTATCAACTCAAACGAGGGGGTGGGCCAAGCCAGACAACCAATCAAAGGCGGCATGTTTGGAAACTCATGACTTTCAACCATTAGCAGAAAAAATCAAACCGCCTGGAAGAAAATGCTGCGTGGTAGAGGGGTATGTGTGTAGGGAGGGGTGGGAACATGTACCTAGGGTAATGTAATAGTTTGTTTGTAATATAATCCAATCAACAAATTTCGCAACAGAATAAAACAAATGTAGGAATGAGAGAGAGAGAGAGAAGAGAGAGAGAGAGAAGAGAGAGAGAGAGAGAGAAGAGAAGAGAGAGAGAGAGAGAGAGAGAGAGAAGAGGAGAGGAGAAGGATAAGGGAGGTTGTGATAGAAAGGAAATGGGGTAGAGGTGGGGATGAATTTGTTTTAACGAATGTAAAACCAAAACTGGGTAATGATATATTTTATAGTTATATGTATATATGATTGATTGCTTCATTCTACCATTATATGTCACTAATGTTGTACATTTCCTTCACAGCTGGGGATGTGAAAAGCAAAATTTTACCTCTCACAAAGATCTCAAGTATATTGACTGGTAAGTGAAGTGAAAAAGAATGAGAGGTCAGTGTGGACATCCGTAATGATGTGCTGCATGATTTTGTGCATCCATTCCAAGAGGGAAACAGGAAGTTGCACAATGCCTGCAGTCCAGAAACAATTCCAGATGGAGAATTAACCAAACAAGCAGACCCCTTGATGAAAGGAGGCGCCCCTTTATACTGTTCGCAGACAGCTTCAAAGAAAGGCTGGATGCACAAAATATTGAAAGCTCAAGAGATAGTCCTGTTGTCTGATTTGACATTTGGTGCGTCCTTCCTTTGTTGCTTATTGCAACATGTCCATGGTAGAAGAGACGGGGTGTAAACCAAATTGAAAATCAAAGATTAGAATGTTGTAATTAATACTGGAGAGTTCATAGAACACCTTACCCTGCACAGTCTTGAATAAAAGGGACATGGGCAGGGTCTGTGAGCGGCAAATTCGATTGGTTGAGATGATGTAAAATGCCGTAATATTTTGTCCAAGTACTGCTAAACTAAAGGTTTTTGAAAGTGACAAAAAGGCGATTTGTGTTCTCCAGTGTTCAAGTATATACTGTAATTCAATTGAAATAAAATAAAGATTTTAAAGGTTGTAGAAATTTTTTTGCTCCAGAAGTTTACTGCAGTTGATGCAGCATCTTTTGCACCACCTTGTTTAAAATGTTACATGAGATATTTGTGCCTGTTGTTTGCCCTTTATGACGTCACTAAAAACAGTAATTTTCCATTTTGTAATGATTTTCAATTTTGTTTCATTGGCAGATAGGCGGAGAGACTAAAAACAATTATCTCACTCCTCACATATCTCGCACGCATGTGCGATCAGGACGAATTCAGAGACAAAGTACTGCTAAACTAAGGGTCATTTTGCAATTCATGTTCCCATTTGTGTTCAAAATATAACATTCAATTTAAATTAAGTTGTTCCTCGATCATAAACTGATGTTTGTGGACAGACAGACAGAGAGACAGACAGACAGACAGACAGTGAACCAATTGCTTAATCCCACTTTTCAAGGAAATGCAAGACAGATAATTTAATAATGCCATGCTTCATTTGGGTATATGTATTGCAGTAAATCTGAGAACCAGTGTGTACTCACTCAATGACACACGTACAGCACGTGCGGCACTCAACGGAATCAATATTTTATTTTAACCACGTGACATTCTCCATATTGTTACGATAACTTTTCGTGTTTCTTCACGAATGGGCGAGGCTAATAAATGACCCAATCAATTCCCACATCCATATATATCATGTAGAGTTCATCGGTAATAGTAAACGGTAACCTGCCTAATCATTAGCTTTAAGTTTATATGTGAACTAGCAGGATACCCATCACACACGGACAAACTTCTACTATAAGAAGTTGAGACAAGCAGGCCGAATAAAAGTTTACGGGGCCCTCGGCCATTTTAATGTTTTAAGGGAAACACTGTTTTTACAGATGTTGTAAAGGACATAAACAACAAGCATGAATAACTAATATAACACGTTAAACAATGTGGTGTAAAAGACACTGCAATAACGGCGGTAAACTTCCGGAATTATTTTGTGTTCTACAGTTATTTTTTAATACAGCGTGGGGTAATGTGTTCGAAGAACTCTCTAGTTATCTATTTAATTATCTGACTATCCAATGATAGGATATTCAAATTAAGTTTGGTAAAGATTGGCGAAGGCTTCATCCCGAAGCTTTAGGTGCGGGGCCCCTTCAAGTGTGGGGCTCTAGGCCGTGGCCTAACTGGCCTATGCCTTAATCCAGTCCTGGTTCAGACAAGGAAAGTATGGCCCTTGACGACAACATGCAGATAAAGGGTGACGTAACTACACAAATTGAAAAACACAGGATTAATCGTCTAAAAAATTGGACATAAAACAAAATCAACTTGTGGTTCAATTAGACAATAAAATATTAGTTTCAAAGCATAAAAACATTTATATTTCTGTCATATAGAACGGGCTTGCCATGACAGTCGATTATAAACCTACGTATTCACATAGCTACCTTTTATATTTATCCTCCCACCCCTCCCACATCAAAAGTTCAATTCAATATTCCTTCTTCTTCAGGCTCCATCTTCTGTATGGTGATGATTTCCACTTCAAATCAAAATCAAATGAGATGTGTGAGTTATTCACTGAGCTTGCCTTTTCCACCTCCATTGTAGCCAGTACACCAGAGCGCACCCACAGTACCGACAGGCAGATGGCCTTACAAACCACTGAGAGACAAAAACGAAGAAAGAATCCCATTCACATTGATCTACCTTCGAGTCAAGAACATAATCCGCAATACAAGAAGTCCAAGCTTTTACAGAATGATCCTGAAACTGCCTCCATTTTCCCCCAACTACCTCTCATCTCTTTGAAGCTGGATATCAATTTGCAAAGTTCCCTGGTCAAAGGACTATTACCTTCTGACCTCCCACCAGGAGCGTTCAAGTGTTCACGGAGTTGTTGTAACACTTGCCCTTTCATCAAGTTGGCTACTTCACTCTGAGGATCAACAAGCAGTATTAAAGTCATAGACCAACATGAAGGGGATCTGCAAATGTAGATCTACATCGGTGAACTGAGAGAACACTGAGTGATCGCTTCTGTGAACACTTGCTCAATTTATCAAAACCAACGTGGCAGACCTCTCCAAGCCGGTTGCTCGACGCTTCAATCTTCCCAGACATTCGTTCAGTCTTGTGGCATTCTCCATATTTTTCTCCATTTCAGTACCACACACAATCGCAATCCGAAAGAACGAAGCAGGGTCAGTGCAGTGGCTGCAGTGGCTCCTCATGGGATCACCAAACGCTTTTCATTCATTTAGATCTCACGTAATTCACAACTTTGCAATCCTTTCCTTCTCTCTGTATTTACCCTTTTAATTCATTTTATATAATTTTATCTATCATACCTCTCCCCCTTTTTCTCTTCTTACTCTCCTTCACTTTTCTTGCCTCTCTCCTTCCCTTCTTTTCCGATTTTCCCCTTTTCTCTCTCTTTCTCTCTCCTTTATATCAGTTTTATTTTAACCATCATTATTTTTCATATTTTTAAATTTTCATTTACTATATTGTATACATTTTATTATCAATTGTTTTTATAACTTCAGAAAGTTGTTTTGGTTTATTTTTCGGTAAAATGTCCTTATGTCACTTGTTTTCCCCTATTATTCCCCCATTTCTTACAGTCCTGGTCCCCTTGACTTTTAACCCCTGAACCCTGACTCTCCATGTCAAAATCAGTAATTCCTAACCCCTCATGCTCCCTGAGCCCTGACCTCTCTCACACATGCACCCTGGCTCACTCCCATCCTAGATTAACCCTTACCTGTATCCCATCACCCGTATTCCACCCTCGACTCTGACTCTGCTACAGGACCAGATGGCATCAGCTCACGTGTCCAAAAAAAAAACCTGCTCTGCTGTTCTTGCACATCCTCTCTCTGCCCTTTTTCACCCTGTCATTTGCGCAAGGTCGTCTTCCGTCTACTTGGAATTCCGCTAACAACACAGCATTGCAGAAAAAAGTGAAAAAAAACATCCCCTCAACGACAGACCAATCAGCTTACTCCACATATGGCTTACCGACTTCTTCTACTCTCGTAGCCAACGCGTGGCACTCAACGGAATCCTTTCATCTCATCTCCTATCAAGGCTGGAGTGCCCCAGGGGAGTGTTCTGGGCCCAGTGCTCTCCCTGATCTTCATCAATGATGTCTCTGACTCTCTGGACAATCCTCTTTATGTATTTGCTGATGATTCCACCCTCTGCCTTGACATCTCTCATCCTTCAGGCAGGCGGACTGCAGCCTTTTCCCTTTCTTCAGACCTTGAAAAAATCACAATTTGGTCAAACACTTGGAATATGTCTTTTAATCCTGACTAATCTCACACTCTCACTATCTCTCTCTGAAAGGACCATCTGGCAAACCCTCCTATCTTCTTTCTTAACAATCCTTTTGAGGAAATTCAGTCATTCAAACTCTTGGGTCTCACTATCAGCCATGATCTTTCTGGGGGAAACCACATCAACATTGGCCTCCAAAGCCAGCTGCCGACAGGGCATCCTCCATCATACAAAGTCCTTCCTTGGCACACCTGAACTGCTATCCACCTACAAAGCCTTCATCCGCAGCTTGATGGAGTGCTGCTCTCCCCTCGGGGCTGGCTTCTCTGCTTCACATCTTGCTCAGCGTGACACTGTGGAAACCAAGACCTTTACAATTATTGTAATCTCCTTAACTGAAGCTGAGTCTTTGGGTCTATCACTTTGCCATCGCACGCAGGTCAGTAGTCTCTTTGTCTTCAACCACTTCCTTTCTAGTCTTGCATCCTCTGTTTCTTTTCCGTGTTTTGTCCCCCCCCCCCACTGCCCCCCCCCCAGGTTTCTGCAGGACACACATGGTCCACCATCAACCTCATTCTGATAAAACTACCTAAATCCAGGATCACTGTTCACCTCCACTCATTTATTCCTCTTTTCCCCACCTGTAGAATCAACTTCCACATCCTCTTCAATCTCATTCTCCTCCAGGTCTCAAGAAGAGTTGTTCACCACCATCTCAGATCATCCACAATCCTAATACATGATATTTTTCACCCTCGTTAACCCAACCCAAATCCCTCCTCCTTCCAATTTTCAAATTTTCCCTCATTGGAGTTTCCTTCTGCATCCATCTTGTCCACTCAATGTATGCGTCTTCTGCATCCTGTTTTTGTCTGTTATGTCCTGATCTGTTCAATGTACTAGCTCTTCCACAAGCCTTGATTATGTATACCAAAAATCAAGTAAAAAACAGTAAACCACATCATGAGGTTGGCTGACAAAGCTGGAAACGTGATTACGTATGGTAGTCTGGAGTACAGAGCACAGGTGGACAATTATTTCCGACAGCTTGCCTGGCCAAAAGGCTGGCAATACGGTAAAGGACATTTTATACCTCATTTGCAGCGGGTGTATTGAGTCTCCACATCCACGTTAAAGGAGTAGTTTGGGGGAAGGAGGTGGGGATTATGTGCGATGGCACTCGGTGAGAATGGTTCTCAACCTGGTACGAATGAGGCATTAGTCATCTCGCTCAGTTCATCATGATCAGTCCACATTCGCAGTTGTCTGTTTGATTATTTCCATTTCACTGTTGATTTGTAATTTTTCATCCCATCTTGAAGTTTTTTCATAAACCGCATAGCTTGT
The DNA here is from genome assembly GCA_035128595.1 of Eptatretus atami. Taxonomy (NCBI): domain Eukaryota; kingdom Metazoa; phylum Chordata; class Myxini; order Myxiniformes; family Myxinidae; genus Eptatretus; species Eptatretus atami. Next base: position 89,569,425 of record CM068966.1, read on the forward strand.
GTAAACGAAATTAGTGTATTGCAAGTTTCCTTATTGTGTAGTTTTATGTGTTAAAAAGAAAACACTAGGTTAAAACAATAATCCCAATTACGTCGAAAACGAGGGTTCCTTGTTTGAGGTTCGTCCTCCATCTCTTTCAGGGGTCCGATCATTTGGGTGAATCGCAGCACCCCTCTCTGGGCATGCCAGGTGAGCATAAACTTCCTGCTGCATGGTTTCCACACTATATTGTGCGGATTCCATGCTTCGTGGTTTGTTCTCTTTTTATTTCTCTACCAGGAACAGCTAAACTGCTGTACCAGTTATTGCAAACCTGACTGCTAAACTTCCAAGGGTTGTGTCGTGTGATCAACCTAAGACAGGAATATTGAAATTAGCCAGAGTTCCAGTGCACAATGACCTTTGTTTGATTATAAACGGGGCCATTTTGGTTGTACAACCACATTCAAGTAGATTGCACGAATTGGCATCCATTATGAAGACGATGTGCTTTGGCCTGTCCAAGCAGCACCAGAATAAGAGTTTGTGCATCACATCCAATCCTTTTAGATTCACGTGGTGATGCAACCAGAATGCAACCTGGCACCACGGCAGTAATATCGAAATAACAACTTGGCGATGCTTCTGTTATGCCTTGGTGTTATTTGAACCTTAAATGGCCAACTTTGTCACGGTGATTTCTGAGTGATAACGTTATGTGTGAATTTTCATGGTTGTTTGTGACTTGGCAGGTGGTGCTGGCTTTGATTAGCATTTTGGAAACCTTGCTGTTCAATTACCTCAACTACAAAGTCAGTCTGTTCTTCATTTACAATTACACTGCATGTCTATAACTCTTTGTTTATCTTTATTTATATTCAGAATGTCCAACTACGTGAGAGCTTAGCTTGGTGCTGCCTCGAGGATTTCCATAAGCAGGCTGATAAAAGCTTATCGATTGTTAAATTTGAAATCATGAAGATTTTAGGTTTTATGTATTCTTTTCTTTGTTGTCATGGAAACGTCTTTGTATCCACCATTAGAATAAATATCTGAGTACTTAGCATGACACGGCCCTGCTCGAGTGCTATAGAAGAGCATGTTGTTTCACTTTTACACATTTTAATATCCCTTCCAATGTTACTACAGAGACATGCACACAGTTTTTAACTGTCGTTTTAACTGAGGAACATGTCGTTTTAACTGAGGAATGCCATTTTAAAAGATCCAGCTAATGTTATAAATGGCTAACCGAGTGTCTCACATCATAGGCATCGATACACAATTACCATGTCAGGGTAAATTTATGCTGGCTCGATTGTTCAGCTCTAAGGATTTTGATCACCACTCTTTCCTTTAAACATGTTTCACTGCAAGCCACCATTTTGAATGAATGGCCTCTCACTGTCGTCACATGCAGGGATTTAGCAAAATAGACAGAAAAGTCAACAACTGCTGGGGCTCTGGCACAAGCTGCTGCTTTTTGTTACTAACAAAAGATTTACTAACAACAAAGCATTGTTATTGGTGTAAACCTTTTTGTTATTAACAGAGAATATTTACTTACAACAAAGTATTGTTATTGGTGTAAACCTTTTTATTAATTATTAACAGTGAAGATTTACTAATTACAAAGCATTGTTATTGGTGTAAACCTTTTTATTATTAACAGGGAAGATTTACTAACAACAAAGCATTGTTATTGGTGTAAACCTTTTTGTTATTAACAGAGAATATTTTACTTACAACAAAGTATTGTGTTATTGTGTAAACCTTTTTATTATTGAACAGTGAAAGATTTACTAACAAACAAAGCATTGTTTATGGTGTAAACTTTTTGTTATTAACAGAGAATATTTACTTACAAAAAGTATTGTTATTGGTGTAAACCTTTTATTATTAAGTGAAGATTTACTAAACAACAAAACATTGTTATTGTGTAAACCTTTTTTATTTAACAGAGAATATTACTTAACAACAAAGTATTGTTATTGGTGTAAACCTTTTTATATAACAGGAAGATTACTAACAACAAAGCATTGTTATTGGTGTAAACCTTTTATTATTAACAGGAAATTACTAATACAAAAGCATTGTTATTGGTGTAAACCTTTTTATATAACAGGAAGATTTACTAACAACAAAAATTGTTATTGGTGTAAACTTTTTATTATTAACAGAGAAGATTACTAACAACAAAGTATTGTTATTGGTGTAAACCTTTTTATTATTAACAGTGAAGATTTACTAAACAAAGAATTGTTATTGTTTAAACCTTTTTTATTATTAACAGAGAAGATTTACAAACAACAAAGATGTTTTTGGTGTAACCTTTTTATTATTAACAGTGAAGATTTACTAACAACAAAGCATTGTTATTGGTGTAAATCTTTTTATTATTAACAGAGAAGATTTACTAACAGAAAAGCATTGCTATTGGTGTAAATCTTTTTATTATTAACAGTGAAGATTTACACAACAAAGTTTGTTTTTTGTGTAACCTTTTTTATTAACAGAGATTTACTAACAACAAGCATTGTTATTGGTGTAAACCTTTTTGTTATTAACAGAGAAGATTTACAACACAAAAAGCATTTTTATTGGTGTAAACCTTTTTTATTAACAAGAAGATTTACTAAACAAAGCATTGTTATTGGTGTAAATTTTTGTTATTAACAGAGAAAGATTTACTAACAAAAAAGCATTGTTATTGTGTAAACCTTTTTGTTATTAACAGAGAAGATTTAAAACAATAAAGCATTGTTATGGTGCAAACCTTTTTTGTTATGACCAGAGAAGATTAGAAACAATAAAGCATTGTTTTTGGTGTAACCTTTTGTTTATAAACAGAGAAGATTTACAAACAATAAAGTGATTGTTATTGGTGTAAACCTTTTTTTATAACAGAGAAGATTTACTAACAACAAATATTGTTATTGGTGAAATCTTTTTGTTATAAAACAGAGAAGATTTACAAAAAGCATTGTTATGTGTAAACTTTTGTTATAACAGAGAAGATTTACAAACAGATAAAGCATTGTTATTGTGTAAACCTTTTTGTTATAAACAGAGGAGATTTACCAACATCAAAGCATTGTTATTGGTGTAAAAAAATAAAAAATTAACAGAGAAGACTAATAATTAAGACTTAAATATTAACAGTATTGGCCAAGTCACTCATTTTGTAATTGTGTGTCTGTGTTTATCTCACAGTCATAGTTTTAATGACTGAGCAATTAATGAATGAACAGCTATCTTCCTGAGTCATTGTTTCAAATGGCTCTCATATAAGAAAAGTACATTTTCTGTCCTTTTAACACCTATTCTACTTTTTCAATAGGGTAATGTTTGGGAACAGATCCTCAGTGTTTCATTGATGCTGGAAGTCTTTATCTCTGGGCCCTTCATCATCACGGTGAGAAACTTTCCCTCTTCAACACCATGTACCCATTCACCATTTTGTTCACCACATCTTCTGATAAAATTTTCACACATCCACATGCAATCCTCTTCACAAATGTCTAACTTCACTCATTCTCAATAACGGAGTGCAATTAACTGGAGATCAAATGGACAGAAGATAGCTTTGGATCATTAACATCTTCCATCCAATGCCAGAATATGAGACACCCAGCTTAATTTCCATCCGAGGAACGCAGCACTTTGGGATGTAATGCCCTACCATTAAAGCACTAGTCCAACAGTTTAGAATCTGGTCAGGAATTGAACCCAAACAAGACAGCTCAAAGATAAATACACCACCTCTGCATTATCCTGTCAGAGTGTCTGGTCTGTGTATATACATATATATATATATACACTATATATATATATATATATATATACATATAAGTATATACATATATATATTCTACAGTATACTAATAAAAAGGTGTGTGTGTGTGTGTGTGTGTGTGTCCTCCATAACTACAAAGCCATAAAACCCAGCATCCTGAAACTTTGCATGCATACCAAGGGAACTCCAAGGAAGTGCAAGAGTGAAAATTAGGTGTTTGGGTTAATTAAAACACCCCTTTTGAAGATAATTAACGTCATTATTTAATTATATCCTTTATCAGGCGCATCCTCGTCCACCTCGCTCTTTGGGTTCTTAAGGCATATCCTAGGTAAATTTGCTGGGGTCTGAAGCCACTATGTTTTTTGGCCTTCTCAAGCACGCCTTGACTTGCATCAGGCCGTAATGATTTCTTAACAATAAAGTTTTTTTTCACTTTCCTTGCTCATATTATCGAATGCCTGTTCATCATAGCTGCAAATCGCTTTCTGCATCGCTTTTGTAAGTGCGATAGTTTTCAATTTAAAAGCTTGGAGCGATTTAACGCATTACATGATACGATTTTCCACAATCGACTCTCACGGACGAATTAAAGCACATACTCAAAATATTATTTCGGTTTTGAGGATCCGATATCGTCCGGACTAAATAAGTGTCGAAATCTGGAGTGAAATCTGATAATTTAAATTTTAAAGGAATAACGAGTATTATAACTAAGCCGATTTACTTTAAGCAAGCGAGGCCATGTTCCCTCATTCTCCATACATACACAAGAAAATGTGAAATTTCCAAAGCATTAAACTTATCGTTTTCTACTGTTTGAAGAATTATATTGAGTGAACAAAAAATTGAGGAATGTGCCAAAATTAACCAGCTTCATTGAGCTATATGATTGAATCTTGTGACCCATTGAGCAAGTGACCCATATTTTGCGGATTTGACCCGTTTTTTTTCTTTAAACCTGCGGACCCGTTTTAATATCATTAAAACCCATATTGGATGGAAAGTATGAACAATTTCAAAAACGCGATGTTTAGCTTCCATTCCACTCGCATGGATTCACACACAGTGACAGATCTGTGGCGATCTCTATCCGATATGCAAGGTACCGCTCGCTCTCCTCTGACTCTATTGGCTGGATGACGTCATGAGCTTCACCCAACTGACCCAATTACTTCAATCCTCATCTGTACACATCACTTCCTCTCGTCTACCATTTGTTGTCACCCAGAAACAATCGATAAGCCTATTTGCTTTCCAATTCGCTCTTCGACTTCTTACTGTGATATTGATCAGTACTTTCGAGTATTTTGAATGGTAGGATTTGATTCGGATTGTTTTCATTCTTATACAGGATGTCCACAAATTACCATTCCAAATTCAAACCATGATAATAAAAAAAATTAATGAAATGGGTTTGATGCTTGTGAATGAATGAACATTTCTCAACGTATTGTCAAGATCATCATACAGCATTCATCATCATTTATCATCACTTGGTCTCTATAAACCAGGCAACACTGCTCTTTATTGTGGGGATGGTATTTGCAGTAAATGTGACATCACACATCACAGGGACAACTGGAAACGAAAAAGGTAAATAAAAGTTCAAGAAATGTTCTTTGTTTGAGAAATGTTGTGGATGTATGTATGTATGTATGTATGTACGTATGTACATCTCTATTATAATACCAAGCTTGCACACTAAAAACTCGGCTCGCCGTCACATGATCCCTATGAAATTGCTGTGGCACTTAGCGGACATGCCGACAATGTTTGGGAAGTCTTGGCGTTCCATAGTACCACTTGCATTTTGCACAATGCATATTTTTTGTCATTCCCCGTGTACGGTCTGTCGTCTGCTACCAGCTATGTTGTACTGCTATCCCATGCATGTGCACGGGTATCACTAGTACAGTATGTTTGTATGTCCAGGATGTATGTATGTACAGTATATATGTGCGGTATGTTTGCCTTACTTGGAACCTCCTTATCAATACTGATCAGTCAACATATCGAATAGTGTTTTTACCACGTTTGGTTAACCCTTTGTGTGCTGCATTGTTTACGGCCACATGGTTCTGTTGCTTCATTTATTTTTTTTCATAGGACTGACTTTCAAGTGGTATTTGCAAAAAAACAACTTGGGCGTCAAGTTAGACAAATGACCAAAAAAAAAAAAACTTTCAATTTTTTTTTTCTCATCACATATCTGCGACCGCAGCATGCAAAGGGTTAAAAAAAAACCCCGCTTTCAATTGCTCCCAACCCGTTTTTGTCGCCTTCAATTTGCAATGTATGATTTAATGCATTCACTGCTAGACCTCGTGCCCTGTCCCCAGAGGGACTGCTTATCCATAGCATCTGCCAGATCTATATTTTCGGAGGTTTCATGAGGTGCTGCCAGGGAATCAAAGCAAATCTGGTGAAAAACAGACGTTTTATAATAAAGTTATAATGTTTGCATGAACCGCGAATGATGTACCATGTGATGCATGCACAGACGAGCAAGCAACATGGCAGATTATCTGCAATATTTATTTCATGGGCGAATGAACTTTGCGATATCTCCAGGGTTGTTCTACATTAATCAGCAAATCTTCAAGTTATTTGAGTTATAATGAAGTTGCATTATTGACAATAAAGTTGCATTATTGACAACAAAGTTGCATTTTTGACAATAAAGTTGCATTATTTGAACAAATTCATTTAATTTCATTAACTGCTGCGTGCACGGTGAAGACCAGCTTTAAAGTTAAAGGGATCCTATATGGTATTCAGCCACCACCTGGACAGCTGTTCCTTATCAACCATTTAATTGGAGTCTTTGCTTGAGTGCTTAAGCCACTTGCCGAGTGCCCTATAATCGATAGCATTACCATGCAATGTCATTCTGAGCGAATCATTTACTTACTGCAGATGCTTTTGCCGCACCACGTCATTCAGAGCGAGTGGTTCATGCTCCATCACCCTGAGCGAATGGTTTGCGCTCTGTCACCCTGAGCGAGTGGTTTGTGCTCTGTCAGCCTGACCGAGTGGTTCGTGCTCCGTCATCCTGAGCGAGTGTGATTCGTGTTCCGCATTCCTGAGCTTGTGGTTCATGCTCCGTCATCCTGAGTGAGTGGTTTGTGTTCCGTTATCCTGAGCGAGTGGTTCATGCTCTGTCATCCTGAGCAAGTGGTTTGTGTTCCATCATCCTGAGCGAGTGGTCCGTGCTCCGTCATCCTGAGCGAGTGTGATTCATGTTCCGTCATCCTGACCGAGTGGTGCATGCTCTGTCATCCTGAGTGAGTGGTTTTTGTTCCGTCATCCTGAGCGAGTGGTTTGTGCTCCGTCATTCTGAGCGACTTGGTTCGCTGCTCCGTCATCCTGACGACTGGTTCGTGCTCCGTCATCCTGAGCGATTGGTTCATGCTCCGTCATCCTGAGCGAGTGGTTCGTGCACTGTCATCCTGAGCGAGTGGTTCGTGCGCTGTCATCCTGAGCGAGTGGTCGTGCGCTGTCATCCTGAGCGGTGTTCGTGCGCTGTCATCCTGAGCGAGTTGTTTTGAAACAAGCCGGTAGGCGACGAGGGATTCGCTAGGATCGAAGCGCTGGATATGATGCTTTTCATTCTGACCGATCCACCGACGAAGATTCATTGCCAAGACGTATTGGTTCACATATCGATTGTCCTTTACCTGGCAAGATTTTTCCTATTGCGTATTTTGCCAACTGGCACGCCTCATAAAAAATGACGGTAAATAGACACCCTATTTTTGAAGGACGACCATTTGAAAAATAATCGGTTTGCTGGTTTGTGCTGTGGAGCCTCGTGTTGCAGACACACACACACACACACACACACACACACACACACACACCACACACACGGAAAACCCGATAAACTTCTCTCAATGCTCTTGTTTGACCACACCTCCTGAGCCACACAATATTTTTCATAAGCCTCGCCCACTTTCCTACGCCACTCCCACTTAAATCATAAATAATTGAAGGTGGTGTGTGGGTCGTGGAATCGTTTCGGTAAATAAATAAATATTGAAGGTGGTGTGTGGGTCGTGGAATCGTTTTCGGTAAATAAATAAATAATTGGAGGTGGTGTGTGGATCGTGGAATCGTTTTCGGTAAATAAATAAATAATTGGAGTGGTGTGTGGGTCGTGGAATCGTTTTAGGTAAATAAATAAATAATTGAAGGGGTGTGTGGATCGTGGAATCGTTTTCGGTAAAAAATAAATAATTGGAGGTGGTGTGTGGATCGTGGAATCGTTTTCGTAAATAAATAAATAATTGGAGGTGGTGTGTGGATCGTGGAATCGTTTATGGAAATAAATAAATAATTGGAGGCGGAGTGTGGGTCGTAAATCGTTTTCGGTAAATAAATATATAATTGGAGGTGGTGTGTGGGTCGTGGAATCATTTTCGGAAATAAATAAATAATTGGAGTGGTGTGTGGATCGTGGAATCATTTTCAGTAGATAAATAAATAATTGTAGCGGGAGTGTGGGTCGTGGAATCATTTTCGGTAAATAAATAATAATTGGAGGTGGTGTGTGGGTCGTGGAATCGTTTTCGGTAAATAAATAAATAATTGGAGGTGGTGTGTGGATCGTGGAATCGTTTACGGAAAATAAATAAATAATTGGAGGCGGAGTGTGGGTCGTAGAATCGTTTTCGGTAAATAAATATATAATTGGAGGTGGTGTGTGGGTCGTGGAATCATTTCGGTAAATAAATAAATAATTGGAGGGGAGTGTGGGTCGTAGAATCGTTTTCGGTAAATAAATATATAATTGGAGGTGGTGTGTGGTCGTGGAATCATTTTCGGTAAATAAATAAATAATTGGAGGTGGTGTGTGGGTCGTGGAATCGTTTTCGGTAATAAATAAAATAATTGGAGGTGGTGTGTGGATCGTGGAATCATTTTCGGTAAATAATAAATAATTGTAGGTGGAGTGTGGGTCGTGGAATCATTTTCGGTAAATAAATAAATAATTGGAGGTGGTGTGTGGGTCGTGGATCGTTTTCGGTAAATAAATAAATAATTGGGGTGTGTTGGTCGTGGAATCGTTTCGGAAATAAATAAATAATTGGAGGCGGAGTGTGGGTCGTAGAATCGTTTTCGGTAAATAAATATATAATTGGAGGTGGTGTGTGGGTCGTGGAATCATTTCGGTAAATACATAAATAATTGAAGGTGGTGTGTGGTGGGGAATCGTTTTCGGTAAATAAATAAATAATTGGAGGTGGTGTGTGGATCGTGGATTTGTTTTCGGTAAATAAATAAATAATTGGAGGTGGTGTGTGGGTCGTGGAATCATTTTCGGTAAATACATAAATAATTGAAGGTGGGTGTGGGTGGGGAATAGTTTTCGGTAAATACATAAATAATTGGAGGTGGTGTGTGGGTCGTGGAATCATTTTCGGTAAATACATAAATAATTGGAGGTGGTGTGTGGGTCGTGGAATCATTTTCGGTAAATACATAAATAATTGGAGGTGGTGTGTGGGTCGTGGAATCGTTTTCGGTAAATAAATAAATAATTGAAGGTGGTGTGTGGGTCGTGGAATCATTTTCGGTAAATACATAAATAATTGGAGGTGGTGTGTGGGTCGTGGAATCGTTTTCGGTAAATAAATAAATAATTGAAGGTGGTGTGTGGGTCGTGGAATCGTTTTCGGTAAATAAATAAATAATTGGAGGTGGTGTGTGGGTCGTGGAATCGTTTTCGGTAAATAAATAAATAATTGGAGGTGGTGTGTGGATCGTGGAATCATTTTCGGTAAATAATAAATAATTGTAGGTGGAGTGTGGGTCGTGAATCATTTTCGGTAAATAAATAAATAATTGGAGGTGGTGTGTGGGTCGTGGAATCGTTTTCGGTAAATAAATAAATAATTGGAGGTGGTGTGGGTCGTGGAATCGTTTTCGGTAAATAAATAAATAATTGGAGGTGGTGTGTGGGTCGTGGAATCTTTTCGGTAAATAAATAAATAATTGGAGGTGGTGTGTGGATCGTGGAATCTTTTCGGAAATAAATAAATAATTGGAGGCGGAGTGTGGGTCGTAGAATCGTTTTCGGTAAATAAATATATAATTGGAGGTGGTGTGTGGGTCGTGGAATCATTTTCGGTAAATACATAAATAATTGAGGTGGTGTGTGGGTCGTGGAATCATTTTCGGTAAATACATAAATAATTGGAGGTGGTGTGTGGGTGGGGAATAGTTTTCGTAAATAAATAAATAATTGGAGGTGGTGTGTGGGTCGTGAATCATTTTCGGTAAATACATAAATAATTGGAGGTGGTGTGTGGGGTCGTGAATCATTTTCGGTAAATACATAAATAATTGGAGGTGGGTGTGGGTCGTGGAATCGTTTTCGGTAAATTAATAAAATAATTGGATGTGGTGTGTGCGTCGTGGAATCATTTTCGGTAAATACATAAATAATTGGAGGTGGTGTGTGGGTCGTGGAATCGTTTTCGGTAAATAAATAAATAATTGAAGGTGGTGTGTGATCGTGGAATTGTTTTCGGTAAATAAATAAATAATTGAAGGTGGTGTGTGGATCGTGGAATTGTTTCGGTAAATAAATAAATAATGAAGGTGGTGTGTGATCGTGGAATTGTTTTCGGTAAATAAATAAACATATTATTAGAAATCCACAAAGACAGAAATGCCGGTGATTCCATTTATTTTGGATCCTTTTCACTTTTGGTCAATAACGTTTGGATCGAGGAGAGATCGAAGGTGAACGACGGTGTAGTTCCTTACAAACACTGTATACACACCTTAAATGACGGTAAATAGACACCCGATTTTTGAAGGACTACCATTTGAAAAATAAAACCTCAATCAAAAATCGGCTCGAGTAAAATTTTCTAAATATCTCGAAGTGTTTAATTCCGAAGTCTCGTTTCTCTACATTCAAAACTGAAGGACAAGTATTGAAAATACTGTACGCGGTTTTTCGGCCGCTGCACAGCAACGGGTGGTTGCTAGGCAACGAAATTCAAACGCGCACCTTCCCAGACCATATGGCACCTGTTGGCAAAGTTTCATCGAAATCGGTTCGCTGGTTCGTGCTGTGGAGCCTCGCGTTGCAGACACACATTACACACACACAGACAGACAGACGGAAAACCCGACAATAAGGGATATCTCATATATAGCGAATCCAATAACACCCGATTTCCGAGCCATTTGCCATATTAACGTTTTCTAAATTACGGAGCCAAATTTTTTTCCCACCCGTCACACGCAGCTGTTTATAATAATAAATGTTTGTCTCCGAATGTTGTCCGGGTGGAATTTATATCCCGACAGGAGTTTTTCTCTCGATGTGTCCGGGCGGTGTTTGTCTACAGATGTGATCAGGCAGTGTTTGTCAACGGACGTGTCTGGGCGGTGTTTGTCTCCGGACGCGTCTGGGCGGTGTTTGTCTCCAGACGCGTCTGGGCGGTGTTTGTCTCCAGACGCGTCTGGGTTGTGTTTGTCTCCGGATGCGTCTGGGCGGTGTTTGTCTCCGGACGCGTCTCGATTGTGTTTGTCTCCGGATGCGTCTGGGTGGTGTTTGTCTCCGGATGCCTCTGGGCTGTGTTTGTCTCCGGATGCGTCTGGGCGGTATTTGCCTCTGGACGCGTCTTGGCGGTGTTTGTCTCTGGACACGTCTGGGTTGTGTTTGTCTCCGGACAGCTTGGCTCCAGACCCATCCGTCGATATTTACATCCAGGCGGTGTTTGTCTTTGGACATGTCCGGCCACCATTTGTCTCTGAATGTGTCCGCAGGGGAGTTTATCTCCGGACGTTTCTGGGCAGTGTTCATCTCCATGTGGTGTTTGTCTCCTGACGTGTCTGGGCAGTGTTCGTCTCCATGCGGTGTTTGTCTCTGGGCGGTGTTTGTTTCCAGACTGTGTTTATCTCCGGACAAGTCCAGGCAGTGTTTGTCTGCGGGTGGTATTTATAGTTGACCGATAGTAAATGGATTTCAGACATTATTTTGTTTCCATCTTCACTGTTATTCTATGCAGAATTATTTTGATGAGACGGTATGAATCGTAATTAACACTCCACCGCACGTCTGCCTTCCCTTCCTCTCGCCTCACACTGTCTTCCCTTCCCCACCCCTCCTTGCTCCCCTCCCTCTCTCTCCTCCACCTCTTCTTCTCTCCCCCACCCCTCCTCATTCTCCCTCCCTGCTCACTCCCTCAACCCCGCCTCTTTTCCTCTCTACCTCACACTCCCCCCTCTCTCTCTCTCCCCCCCCCACTTCTCCTTGCTCCCCCTCTTCCTCTCTTTCCCCTCCACATCATTACTCTCCTCCCCCTCCTCTCTCCCCATCCCTCTCTTTCTTTCCCCCCTTTTGTATTTGTATTTTTTTTTGGGGGCCGATTTTGCAGAACCGCAACATTATATTGTCGTGTGTATGACCCCCTCCCAGAATTAAAGGATTTGTAGACGGGAACTGTACACGCCGGAAATTGTATAATCCTACAGAAAGCTGGCTTAAACCGAAAGTTGGACAAGGCAACGCGGAATTGATTATGTCGCCTACTTCTTCAAATGCAGTCTAAAACTGCATTGGTTATGATGAAGGAATTACCCAATTTATGCCTCCGATGGTGATAAGAATACAAGCCAAATAAATCATCAGTGCAGGAAAGATGGCGGGAACTGAACGTCATGCAGTCTTTCAGAAATAAATAATTATTTAATCATATCGGTACAGGAAAGACAGTACGGAATCCCAAACAAATGACAGATGCAAAGCACAATAACTTAAACGAGAATAAAACTAATCCTGACAATGGCCTACTCCTGTATATAGCACAACAATGCACCCAGAACTAGGTGATTATGGAATATAACAGTGAAAAGCTCCATATTGAAGGAAAGAAGCTCACAAGGGCCAAATGTCCCAGCCACCAAAGACACAGGCCAAAACCACTGCCAGTGTCTGAGTTTGTGATGCTAGTGGCCAAAGCGATGCCAGAGAAAAGAGAAGAGGGGGGACGGCCTCAGAGTTATCACCTTTATAGGCTCGCCCCCACGCCCCTCATCACCCCCAAGGTGTTGGCTTCAGGGTCTGCAGGGTGCCAGCCAATGATGCACCATTCCTGTGCATAATGACATCATCAGCGAATGGATGGCACCGGCCCTCAACTAATGGATGCTGTTGCCGCTAAGCAACGTGGGCCAATGGTGCATCACCTGAATTCCTCCAATCAGGAAAGGCCATGCAGGAGGGTCCACCCCACCCGAGGACCGGCGATTCGTCTTCATCCTCTGTGGTGTGCGACAAACTGCATGGGTCTGCAGTGTGGATGTACAAAACACCCCAAAAGCCTCCCACTCGCCTGCTTCCCGAATAGTTCAACACCATAAACATGTGACAGGACCTCCTTACCCTCTCTACATTTAATTAGACCAGGACCATCTCTTGCGTACGCTGCATGCCAAACAACGTATCCGAATTTATAGTCAAATGTACATGATGTTGACACCATATATGTATTTCATTTACAAACACACTTCCAGTCTACGTTAGTTATATCTGTGAGTACAAGTTCGTGCGATTTGGGCAAATTCAAGTTGATAACAAGAAATAAAACACAAATCAAATTTCCTCCAAAAACAATCCAACTTGGAATACTGTGTCAACATCATTTGAGATTCTGTTGTTTTATCATTTAATGGGGAACACATCACATGTCAAATTGAAGTTTCCTTCATTGATTCATGATTTCAAGAGCATTTCAAATGATGTAAAAATGAATACAATCTTGGGCATCCGACTCCATTTGACAATGGATATAAGTGAGGTCAACTGCATCCCGTTATCATCATTCAACCCATCACTCTCTATCATCCTTACCATACACAACAAACTTACTCATGTAACCATTTGATATTGTTACAGACTACATGACATCCTCGTACAGTACATGCTATACTAGCGGGGTATGCTTACACATTGTATAAGCATATGACCCGTGCTTCCCCATTGTCTCAGGGTCACTCACCTGCATTTGATTTTTTTCATTTATTTATTTGTTTGTTTGTTTTCATTTCTTTATATTTTAATTTATGGATGCTTTCTGATGGTTCTGTGATTTTTTCCTGGTGCGTCGGCTTCGATGGCCATCGGCACGCAAAATTACCGCGCGTTCCCCATTGTCTCGGGGTCACTCACCTGCTTTTATTTTTTTCATTTATTTATTTTCATTTCTTTATATTTTCATTCATGGATACTTTTCAATGGTTCTGTGATTTATGTTTTTTTTCTGGTGTATCAGCTTTGATGTCCATCGGTCCACAAAATTACCATGCTGCCCCATTGTCTCGGGTCGCTCACCGGCATTTTTTTCATTTATTACTTGCAAAATCGAAGAATTTTCAATTCTATTGGTTAGTCGATTTTGTTATTCTGTCTGTCTGTCTGTCTGTCTGTCTGTTTGTCTGCCTGTTTATCGCGTACAGTTCACAATTATAAACTGATCTTCACAATACTTCACCACATGGTAGAATTTGGCATAAGCAAGAAGCCTATTGTCTCTGAGGTCAAAAGGTCAACATAGGCCAAGGTCAACAAATTTGTCAAATTTTTTAAATCCTCAATTTTCATCCGATTGACTTGAAATTTGAAGAGGATTTATATTTCAGGTGACTGAATTAAACTAGCCAATTATTCATGAGGTCAACATAGACCAAAAGGTCAACATAGGCCAAAGGTCAACAACTTAGGTGAGATTTCTAAACTCATTTTCATCCGATTGACTTGAAATTTGAAGAGGATTTGTATTTCAGGTGACTAAATTCAATAATAATTGGTGACAATAATAATTGGTGGTTTCTGAATTTCTAAAATTCAAAATTTCTAAAATTTCTAAAATTGAATTTCTAAATTTATAAAATTCCTGAATTATCCTGAGCGAGTCGTCGTCAATTTCTGAATTGGCTGAATTTGTAAAATTGTCAATTTTCTTCCGATTGACTTGAAATTTGAAGAGGATTTGCACATTTGGTCATTGAATTCAACCACCAATTTTTGTTGAGGTCAAATTTGTTTTATGGATTTTGCAAGTATCGTGCTCTGCTCGACGTCTTCTTCTTCTCTTTTTGTTCATTTATTTCTTTTCATTTATTTATGTTTTCATTTATGGATGTTGGCTGATGATTCTGTGATTTTTTCCCTGTGTATCGGCTTCGATGTCCATTGGCACGCCAAATTTCAGCTTCCTATGTCACCCAGAAGGTCCCGATCTTTAATATCAGTGAGTCGATGAGTCAGTGAATCAGTGGTGAGAAAGAGCTATATATATATATATATATATATATATATATATATATATATATATATATATATATATATATATATTAGATATGTGTTTAAGTTGTTATTTGAACCTTACATTGTGCAGGAAAACAGACACAATTCTGCACCCTTAGCTTTGCAGTGTTTCTCCGTTGGACCTTCATGTCATTTCCTCATTCTAGATATTCTGGCCGAAGTTGAGGAACCTTTTCATACCTGTATTCCTCAACTGTTGGTTGGCTAAGGTGGCGTTGCAGAACCTTATAGTAAGTAACACCCCGTCTTTCATGCTTCTACCAGTACTTCCTGTTTACCTCCAGCTATTCCATCTCACTCATAATCGATCATTTTTCTTTTGATTATTTAATATTGACATCCTACTCACCTGCTCATTCACTTCCTTACTCACTTGCCAAGTGATCCTCTCACTCACCCTCCCATTCAACCTTACTTTCCAATGCATTCACCCTTCCATTCTCTCATTCAAGCACTTACTCACCCTTACCTTCCTACTCTTTCCTATTCACCCTTCTTGCTTACTTCCTCACTAACTCAGCCATCACGTGTTTCAGCACGATCTACACCGTGCCATACAGCGCACTCATTCGGCTATGTACAACCAGGTGCTCATCCTGATCTGCACAGTTGCCTGCCTAATGCTTACCTTGTGAGTATCAAATGCTCTCATGTCCAATGCTCACTTTGGGAGTATTGAATACTCACCTCCTTAATGCTGACCTTTTAAGTTCACAAATGAAGTTTTCATATACATAAGGTAACAATGTACCATCTCTAGTTACCAACGCCATCTGCGATGGATGGAGGTTATGTTGTCACCCCTGTCTGTTTGTTTGTTTGTGTGCAGGGTATCTCACAAAGTTGTCGATGGATCCGGATGAAATTTGGTGGACATGTTGGGTGTGTGACAAGGACGATGTGATTAAATTTTGGTGAAGATCCAAATCCGGATCCGGATACTGGAATTTTTTTTGAGTGATTCTTCACCAATGAGAGAAAGGGTGAAAAACTATGTATAGCACGATATCTCAAAAAGATGTGGACGAGTTATGACAACACTAGGTGGATGAGTTGGTTAGGAGACAAGAACAAGCCGATTCGATTTAGGTTCAGGTCCGGATTCAGATCCAACCTGTCAGTGGGATACATAACGTAAACTAATCAGCCTGGTGGAGGTATTTGCTCTACCGAGTGCCGTTCTAGTTTACATGTGAGTTAGGTAGTGTATTGTGTTGTGTACATTGTTAATGCAAGTGTAACGATTATTTGATGGAGAATTAATTATTTTTATATGACCTTTTTTAATGTCAGTTGAGACTATACATCAAGTGTGAATGTAGATGAGAGTAAAAATGTGACGAGTATGAAAGTTAAAGTTAGATGTTAAAGCCTGTGCAAAGATTGCAATTTCCTCGATACATGAATTGCACTACCTGGAGACGTGCATCTGAATAAAACTCATTGAGAAAGTCCATGAGAATGCTGCCAGGAGAGAGCTGACGCAAAGCACCACATGACGTTCAGTCTGTGCACGCGTACCGGCTGTACGTGCCTCCAGACTTCTGCCGCTCCATCACAAGAAGGCCAGCCCTCAAACTTGTGGGCGTGACATCATAACAATGAGGTGATTAACTTTATTTGGTTTCCATAAAGTGAATAGTTTACCGAATGTAAAGGCCACAGAGTTGGCAAATACAGCATCTCATGAGCAAATATAAAATATTACGTGTGGTGCCATCAATGAGGTCAGAGAATGTGATACAACACTTGTTCAACTTCTGCACGACATAACTGTTCACTGAATTAGCTCACCACTATCTCACATCAACATCTGCTACTCAATGGCGATCTGTGGCAGAATAGTTATATTAGCTGCAAGTGCACAACAGAAAAAAAAACAACTCCCAGCCCCATAACCTGCAACTTCAAGCACCACAAGATTAGCATCATGCTACGGATGACATCACCTCCAAGTCACACAACATTATGACTCTGACGTTTATCACCGCTCTGTCATCACAGCGGATAAAAATCAAGGAATGTCCTTCCAGGTATATCACAGGCGAACCATCCCCACATAGAATGGAGTGTTATAAAAAAAAAGAAGGCCGATCACAATCTTCTCAGGGCAATTGGAATGGGTACAAAATGCTGCCAAGAAGCAGTGCCACCCACATCCCATTATTATCGAAGAAAGAAAGAAGGACGAAAAGCTCCTCCATGAGCTCAGGCATGGCAGAAGAAGACTTAATAAGGGTTTCATCAAGGCCACATGGAACGTGGTTCAATATGATTAGGGGCTGTTAGAATGGGTCACAAAGGGCGTAACTTGTTTGGAAACTCATAGGAATATTTTGAGGATGTAAAAAGCTTGGTTCCTAGTTCTTTTTGTATATATAATCGAGGCTCAGGGAAGAGCTAGAGAAGAATGGAATGGAACAAAATGGAAAGGGGGAAACGCCAACAGCAGAGAGGAGGTGAGAGTGAGAAAGGACCCATGGGGTGAACAAGCTGAAACAGCAATAAGAGAAAGGGGAAGGTGAGGATGAAACAGAAAAGGAACAAACCAACCAACAAACTAATAAACAAAACAAGGTTTCCTGGTGAGGAGGGTTATGATAGGGACACCAGCAGGATTAAAAACAAAACTGTCGAAAGATGGATGAGCTCCTTGTGAGCCAATGGCCATCCATATCTAGTACCCAACTGTGTCTGCAGACATCCTCCTGCAGTTGGATTACTTCTTATTAGGAGGTTGGTGGCAGGATTTGCACTCCAGCCACCGTAAAACCCTTCATTCCGCCAAACACACAAAAAAAAACACAAAGAAAACTGAGAATCCACCACATGAGAGGACCTTCTGTGCAGCTCCCTGCGAAGGCAGATCACCGGATGATGGGATTGGGGAAAAGCCTTCAGGACCCCTATTCTTTGATGATAGGAGGAAAAGCACGGGGTCACCTTCTTGGGTCAGATTGCGGTGGTGTGTGTCAGGGTGGTATTGAGGTGTCATCCACACCAGATGGCGTTTCCTCGGGTGAACCTGGGGCGTTCAACTGTGAACAACCTTTGTTTGTGGAAACACAGGCTGCAGTAAACCAGCTTGAAAGGGGGTAAAGCTCCTTGGTTCTGTGCATCCATGCTGAACTTCTCAAGGCTGGTGGAAATGCTGTACTCAGATCATTGCATGCAGTTCTGAGCTCTGTTTGGAGCACAAGCATCATCCCAACTGACTGGAAGAGGGGCCTTGTCACTCTCTGGAAAGGGAAGGGTGATCGCCAGGACTGCAACAACCACCAAGGAGTGGCACTGCTCTCAGTGCTGGGGAAGGTCTTTGCTCGGATAATTCTTGATATGCTTGCCCGCCCGGAACAGTCAGGCTTTACACCAAAGAGGTCAACAATTGACCGTATCCGGTCCTCTCCGAACGCAGAGGAGAGTTTCGGCAGGGCTACTCGCAGCCAATGTTGATCTCTACAAAGTGTTTCATTCAGTGAATCTGCATGCCCTCTGGAGTATTCTCAGTCTTCATGGGGTGCCACCAACACTAATCAATCTAATTTCTGAGCAGTCCACATCCGACTTGGTTCCAGTTGTTACTGGAGTTCACTAGGGGTGTGCACTGGCCCTTACACTTTTAAGCACTTGTATGACTGGATTCTGGGGAGAATGTCAGAGAGATCAAGTTGCGGTGCATCGTTTGGGAATGTCAAGATCTCTGCAATTGATTTTGCAGATGATTCAGTCATTCTTTGTGGAGACAGTGGATATCCTAATGGGGGCCCTCAAGGTGCTGAATGAGGTTCGAGCCCCTGGGTTATGAGTTTCCTGGGTCAAAACTAAGACCCAAGCTTTCAATGACATCTTGAATGCTGCTATCTTGTCTGTGCCTGTTTGTTGTGAGGATGTTGAGGTCACAGAGTGACCTTGCAGTGATATTAATGTCTCTGCATGTTGTGAGCCAGAGGTCAATACAGAAATCTTGGTCGGGCCTGTGGAGTCATGGATTCACTGGATCATGGGGTGTGGCTACATATGTAGGAGGATGAAAATCCGAGTCATTAACTGTCCTTCCATTGTTGCTCGATGGATGAGAGACTTGGACTCAGGCCAGGGATCGAAGATGGAGACTTCATTCCTTTGGTACCAGGTCTCTCGGATAATCCTTGGCTATCGCTGGTCAGACTTTGTGTCAAAAACATGGTTTCCAGAGAGACTCAGATCAGATTTGTTACCTGTATAGTCTGTGAGCATCAGCTGTGTCTGCATGGACATGTGTCTCGGTTTCCTGATGCTGATCCTGCTCAGCAGGTTCTCGCAGCGAGGGAGACTTGTGAGTGGAGGAGGCCAAAGGGCTGACCACGTGTCTCATGTTGCAGCAGGTTGATCAGCATCTCAAGAAGATGGGATGGCAGACATCTGCCTGGGGATGGCCAAGTGGAGGCCCCTGGAGTACCGGTGGAAAGTGGATGCAGCATATTGTTGGTCGCGCCATGCTCCCATACCTGACCTGATCTGCAGAAACTTGGGATGGACAGAGCCAGAGAACACAAATGGTGCAATACAAAAAAGGATGCGGTGGAATACAGAGGCACCACCAACCTGTCTATGATGTGAGGGAGATATAAGCGAGATACTCAGGTTTGTCACGGGAGATCCCAGTTTATTTGAAGTCTTGCCTTCCACGGCATCAAGAAGGGCTCGGTGTGAGGCGGCTGCTCGCCCAAAGGGGGGCAGTGCTCCATCAAGCTGCAAATGAAGGCCTTGTAGGTTTAAGATAGGGCTACAGAAGCATTTCTAGATCATGATCACCAAGCTTTCGGTAATGTACCACATAGAAGCGATTATGTAAAATAATGGCAAGTGCTACGAGATCGCGGTGTGGATTGAAAATTGACGTGATAGAAAACAGAGAGTGGTAGTTTCTGGCGATACCTTGGATGGAAAGAAATACATCATTGAATACTGCATAGGTCAGTATTGGGCTAATTACTTTTTACCTCCAACAATGAAGGTGGAAGGAGGCTAAGTTTTCACCCCTGTCTCTGTTGTTTGTTGTACAGGATATTTCAAAAAGTTGTGGATGGATTCAGACGAAACTTGATGGACAGATTGGGTGTGTGACAAGGAAAAATCTGTTCAATTTTGGTGAAGACCAAAGTCGGATCCGGATACGAGATTTATTTAATTTTTCAGTGATTCTTCACCATTAGAGAATCGGGCCAAAATCATGTATAGCAAGATATCTCAAAAAGTTATAGACGGATTCAGACAAAACTTGGTGGATGAGTTGGTTAGGTCACAAGGACGAATTGTTTCAATTTTGAAGATTCAAATCCGGAAGATTTAAAGTTATTCTTCACCATTGAGAGATAGGGCCAAAACGATATATAGCATGATATTTCAAAAATGTATTGGGCCCGATATGTTCTCGTGGATCAGGCATTGCATGACGGAGGTTTGAGCTCTACCCAGTGCCCTTCTAGTTGTAGCTGTGGCTATATAGACCAATAGAACAGCACTGGCAGTTGTATTAGCAATGGTTCTTCTCCCTTGAATGACCGAGTGCTCCAACTCGTTCTGAAGTTGGATCGCTCACTGCTCCATCTGGGTAATGTGGGTATGGCAATATAGTTTGTAAATGATTCCAGCAATGCTGCTAAACTGGCAGGCAACAGGTTAGTGCTGGGAACTTGGAATATAGCCAGGGTGCCGACACAATGGTCAACTCTTGCAAAAAAAAGTCCTGTAAGACCTTCAACATCTACGAGCAAACATGAGCTGATGGGATACCGGGATTAAGGTCACTCCCAAAGGATGCCACACTCATTGATTCAACACCCTGTCTGCAACATGGACACTATTTGTCAGCAGGACAGGAATCGCTGCTTCTCTGCATTCTGAGAACCCCCCCCCCCCAATATTTTTGCAATATATTCACCTAATCTAGATATAGGAAGTGCTAACATAAAAACTCAATGGAATCCTTTTCATCTCTCTCCATGTCAAGGCTGGAGTCTGCCAAGGGAGTGTTCTGAGCCCAGTCATATTCCTGATCTTCATAAATGATCTCTCTGAATCTCTGGAAACCCTCTTTATCTACTTGCTGAAACTCCACCCTCTGCAGTGACATCCCTCATCTTCCAGACAGACAGGCTGCCTAATCTTCGCTCTCTTCAAACCTTGAAAAAAAAAATCACAATCTGGTCAAACACTTGGAAGATGTCTTTCAATCCTGACAAATCTCACACTCTCACTATCTTGCTATATCTCTCACACTCCGCAAAAGGACCGTCTGGCAAACCATCACTTCTACTTTATGAACAATCCTTTTTAGGAAGTTCAGTCATTCAAACTCCTGGGTCTCACGATCAGCCATGATCTTTCTTTGGCAAGCCACATTTCAAAGTTGGCATCCAAAGCCAGCTGCCGAGTGGGCATCCTCCGCCATACAAAGTCATTCCTTGACACCTGAACTCCTATCCACCTACAAAGCCTTCACCTGCTGCTTAATGGAGTACTGCTCACCCCTCTGGGCTGGCTCCCCTGCTCCACACCTTGCTCCAGCTTAATTCTGTGGAAACGAAGGCCTTCAATATCATTGGAATCTCTCACGATGAAGCTCAGCCGATGGGCCTATCACTTCGCCATCACCGACAGGTTGGTGCGGTGGTCACTCTGTCTTCTGCCTCCTTTCAGGTCTTGCAACCTCTGCCCTCTTGATACTCTGCTTCACACAATCCACCAGGAATCCCTTCCTGGTGAAACTGCCAAAATCAAGAATCACTACTCACCTACACTCATTCGTTCTTCAATTTCCCCACCTGTGAATCAACTTCCACATTCTTTTGAATCTCATTCTTCTTTTCAGGCTTCAGACAGCTGTTCACCACCATCTCAGACTGTCCCCATCCAGAAGCATGATCTTTGATACCCCTGTTAACTCCCTCCCGCCTCGGCCCCAGCCCACCTCCATCCAAAAACTTCCTGAGAGTTTGCTCCTGTATTGATGTTGTCCCCTACCCTTCATTCCTCCCCACACCCATTATTTGTCCATGTCTTCCTCTATTTTGTCTTTTAAATATGCTGTTGTCCCCCCCCCCCACCCCTCCATTTCTACTGTTCCTTTTGTTCTGTTGCACACTGATCTGTTCAGTGTTTTAGCTCTTACATTCTCATTATTCGTAGTGTCCTTTTTCCCTCCAAGTCTCCCTCTATTTTGTCACTCAACCCTGCTGTTAATGCGCTTCCAAGCCCTCCCTCCCTATAACTGTTATGTATTGATCCGTGATGTGTTATTGCAACTCCACAATCCAGGCACTGTATGACACGCACGCACGCACACACGACGCACACACACACACACACACACACACACACACACACACACACACACACACACACACACACACACAGAGACCTGGGAGGGCCGATGCACCTTCTGAAACCCCCATATGAAGATAACAACCAACGACTCACACCTTGATATTGTTACCCAGTTTGAGTGAATTTCTATTGGTGGATCTCACCTGAGCAGGAAGCACGATGAGAGCCACAGAAACCATGATGACCACCAGAAGTGTGGATGGCCAAATATTTGGAGTGATGTCACCAAATCCGACAGTGGAGAAGGTTACGATGCAAAAGTAGAGGGAGTGGAAAATTGAGATATGCTTCACAGCCTCTCCAAGTGCTGGAAGCCACAAATGCTGCAACATAACACTCAAGGTTACCAGGTAAGAAGTTTTCTCTTTCAATACCTCTTTCAATTTTTAGGTTGTAACTTTGTTTCAGAAGTGCCATATAGTTGTCTTATATAAATGAGCATGGCTCTGATTAAAGTTATGACTAATTCCATATGGCATAAATGAAAGTATTTGCACAAAACCCAAATTATTTAATGATTATAGATGTCGATCCAGCAATCAGGTATATCTCTATTGAAAAGAGAAAACACAAAAGCGATACTCAAAGAAACCAAGCAGCACTTTACAAAGAAAATGGTGACTGGCTCTCTTCTCTCTTCTCTTTTCTCCTCTTGTTTCTCTCTCTCTCTCATTCTCTGTTCTCTTGGTTTCTCCATCTCTCTGTATCTCCCCTCTTCTGTTTCACCATTATATGGACGCTCATGAACATTTCCAAAACCACTCCCCCCCCCCCCCCAATTCCCTCTAGAAGCCACCTTGCAAATACGAGATGGTTCTGCTGATAGATGTTGCTCATTACACGACATGGCACCATATCCAGAAATAACCCAGAC